>OZ024880.1:44426286-45026286 GCA_964017185.1 Rugalucina vietnamica
AATGGGGGACTTTAATGTGAATCTCTTAAATGAAGTCAACAACAAACTCAAGAACACTCTGTCAAACTATAGCCAGGTTATCTGCTCTCCAACAACTAGAAAAAATACACTGATTGACCATATCTACATAAAGGGTCAGGAATATGTGCCTACACAGTCTGGGATTGTTCCAACATACTACAGTTTCCATGAAATGACATTTGTATCTATTAACACAGGCTCTGGTATCTGAGAGACACAGAATCCTGTAGCATAGAAAACTTCTCCAGATTAACCTTCAGCTGTGCCCAGGGTTTCAAGCAAGTGAGTATATAAATTGCTGTATGCAAGGAAAGAAAGTACAATAAATTTAAGAATTTTATTGTTACCTTACTAACACAGAAAATATTCTCTGCAGTTTCATTTCATTGTAAATTTGCAAAGGCCAGATGTCAGGTGAGCGCTCACAGGACCAATGGTCCTCTCGTATTACATGTTCAGTTTGGATTTTATAAAAAAATATGAAAAAAAGAATAGATAATAATCTTTTATCATATATTTTTTCACAAATACCTCTGTGCAATTTAGTGTATAATCACACATACAGGATGTCTTGACTGGATCTTAAAAGATTGTTATTCCATACACACTGCCTTTTAAGTATTTTGATCCTTCTGGCCCCAAAAAGGGGGGAGACATCTGTTTTTTCCTAGAAAAACAAATTCTAGTTTATTTATTTTTTTTAATTCAGTTTTACGTCCCTTTCAAGATTATTTCAGCTCATATGAGACGGGCCAAACAGTAGGTGGGCGAAAACGGGAGAACCCCAAGAAAAACCACCTGGCACACCCGCAAGCAGAACTTGGCTTGTCTCACATGTGGCCAGAGTGGGGCTCGAACCCACACCAGTCACAGCGGTGAGATGATTGAGTGATTAAGAAACAGCGCTCTTAACCGCTCGGCCACGGGGGCCGCCTCCAACATTTATGTCACTTGTGTTGCATTTGTAAGACTTGAATGTAACACTTGCAGGTGTGATATCACATTGAGTCAGCCAGGTTTTCTCATGAAATGGATTAATTTTGGAGATAAAAAGAGGGATTAAAATGAGTTAATTTGTTATTTATGATCATCAAATGAGCTGCCTCGGAAAACCAACAATGTGGTTTCCGAACAGGTCTGACACAAACCGGCCTGTACAGTCACAGAAGATGGCTAGAGGCTGGAAATTTTGGATCTTAGTAGAGGAATTGTACTATCCATGTTGCGAAAACAAAGGCGCTGATCAGCTTCGCAGTTACTGCGAAGCTGATCTGCGCCTTTGTTTTCGCCTATGCAGATTGTTGGTTTTCCCATGGGGCGGCTCAAATAATCTCCGATTCCCACCCCATCAGTCATCTTGATGCAGACTTGTAAATAAAACAACCCTGTCAAGGGGACAGCTTTGATGAATAAGCAACGCACAGAGCAAAAGCAAATTCACTTTTAGTTGGGGAGTGTGGTGGACTATTGGTTAGCACTTTGGAATCTGGATTGTTTGGTCAGGGGTTCGAAACCCACTGGCACCAGGCTGTGTCCTCCTTGAGCAAGATGTCCTAACTCCCTATAGTACTTGCTTGGACCAGATAAATTTGGTTGAATCTAGCAAAGGCCTAGGTTGTTTAAGGCCAGTTTTTGGCCTCAGATTTTGCCAAAAAAATAAATAAATTTTGGAAATTTAGGTGAGAAACTATTCTGAAAAACAGTCATATGTCTGGTCTTTTAAAAACCAGAACAAGTCCTTTATCTATCCTACATGGCAAGAAAAACCATAGACAGAGCACATTTTGCACTTTTTGGTCTATTTTTGACCATTTCTGAACCTATTTTTTCAATTTTTAAGTGCTGGCCCACAAGACGAATGAAATGATACTTTGCATACAATATCTCTGGATGATACTTCATAATTATTTCATAATAAGAAATTATTCGTCATCGTCACATGATGGGCCGGTAGTTGAAAATGATGTTAAATGGTGAAAAATAGACCCAAAATTGCAAATGCTTTTCAAAGCGTTGTCATGGCACCATGTGTAATTTGAATGTGATAGTTGTGCTAGAATTTATAAGCAGGGACATATACCTGCTATTTGCAATACTTTTCTCCTCTTAATTCCAAAATTCATTTTTTTGTTTACCAAAGCATGAGGCCGAAATCAGACCTAAATCCCCTTGGTCTTTGTTTCCCCTTTTATGTTTGCTTATGCAAACTAGTATATAAAAAAAAATGCTGAAGGGAAAAAAGCAAAATGCTGTGATTTGGTACTAATAATGTTTTATGGTTTCTTGTTTGCAAAACAGTGGGAGGTTTGTGGAATAAAAAGTGCCTGCATTTAATATAGACATTTTTTGTGCATTTGATAAGTTTAAGCTTACATGGCTTATCCAGCATTTGACCATTTTCAGAGCTTAAAATTTATGACCTGCTAATATTAAAGTTTTTCTGTAAACCAAATATTTTTTGCAATTTTTTTCTAGTCTTTCATTGCAAAGAAACATTTGAAAAACTTAAATTACTGGAAATATCCTAAATAGTTATTATGCATGTTATGTGCCTGTAGTCAAGGGCCCAGTTGTTCCAAATTTACAACATTCTTAGTTGACGATTCGTTAGAATTTCAAACATGAATATTACAAATAAGAGTGTATTTGCTTATGTAGTCGGCATTTACTTAACAAGTTGCGGTCTTAACGATGACGTTAAGTTAACAAAGTTTTGAACAACTGGCCCCAGGCAATTAAACTTTCTCAAAAATTGTTAGTCAATGAACACAAAAGCAAGAAAATTGCAAAAATGAGTTGGTTTACAGTCTGAGAAGAACTTATTAATTTCATTAAAATTTTGCATCATTTTTATTTTATTCATTTTGTGCTTGCTTAGCCAAAGGTAAAAAATGTTTTACTATCCTCATTTCCCTTTGCATTGCATCTGACAGCAGCTTTATTGGCATTTAAAAGACAAGACATACATCCACAATCATTATATTTGGGTGAAGCATTTTAGTGTCATTATTGAATTAATTTCTTCAAATTCTGAGTCTATAAAAAAAAAAGAAAGAAAAAAAAAAAAAGGCCAAAATAAAAAGCAATTGAATTCTTAATGCTTGTGGTTGGACAGTCTTGATCAGAAACCATAATGGCTGATCTCGCTTTTATTCCCATCATTTCAGTTTCATTTCTCACAATTTCATCTAGAATTTGCATGTCTCATCAAGTGGATTTCTTCTTTTAAAGGAATAGGTTTACAAACATTATCCTTCATTTCAAAAGAAAGAGATCAAAGAAACAAACATTTTGACACCACATTTATTAAAACAGCAGTCACACATTAGCGCGTCGCTAAAAGTCGGCGCGCGTTTCGTGCGCGTTTGGGCTAAATAAAATTTTAAACATGCTTAAAAATTTTCTAGAAGTTGGATGTGTGTCGGGCGTGTGACCTATACGCTACAAGTACGTTTCACGCGCGTTACAGGCGCGTTGAATACGTTTCGAACACGCCCAGCACACGCCGAGCACACGTTTCAAGCACGTCGTATACGCTACATGCGCGTTTCGGTTTTAACCGGATGCTGGTTTGGGCGAGTGTGGAACGCGCCTGTAACGTGTGCCAAGCGTGCTTGGAGTGCGCATGAAACGCATACAGCGCGTCTGTAGCCTAGCGCGTCTGGGACGTACGACAAACGTACTCCAAAACTTGAGATTTTTTATACGTCCGGCCCACGCCTCAGTCACGCGCTAATGTGTGACTGCAAAAGCGAGTTAAAGGAACAAATTAATTTTATACATCCAAAAATCTTCAGTGTGTTGAGATTTTTCATACGCCCGGCGCTCGTTTGGTTATACGCTACTGTGTGACTGCTGTTGTAAATCGATTTAGTGGTTTTGAAGACATGAAAGTTTTAAGATTCAACAATGGCCACCAATGGTGGCCGCCATTTTGTTTAGCTAGTCACGTGACCAAAAAGGAAAAATGCTTATAAACAGTAGTAGGCTTACTTTTAACATTCGAAAACAGGTCAGTTTGATTCTATTAAGTGAATGAAAAGTATTTCAACAACTTTCATGCTTTAATTTGCATGGAAATGGCAGATATTTATAATTCCATGATTGTGAGGGAGTGACGTCATACCCTCACAGCCTCGTTCTGGATCTGGGCCATCAAAATTTTCGAACCGCTATAACTTTCTTATACCTTGGTTGATTTTTTTATCGCACCTGCTTATAGCAGGGTGCGATATAGGAGTTCAAATTTCCGTCCGTCCGTACGTTCGTTCGTTCGTCCGTTCGTTCGTCCGTTCGTTCGTCCGTCAACATTTACGTCGAAGTTTAGTTTTCTCGACATCAGAGATAGCTGCGAGTCTGAAACCTTGCATAGTAATTGTCCCTGACATACCCTTCAAGCACGCACCTTAACCCGGTGCCCTTGACCTATATTTCAGGGTCCACTGACTTTGAAAATTTTTACGTCGAAGTTTTGTCAACATTTACGTCGAAGTTTAGTTTTCTTGCCACCAGAGATAGCTGCGAGTCTGAAACCTTGCATAGTAATTGTCCTTGACATACCCTTCAAGCACGCACCTTAACCCAGTGCCCTAGACCTATATTTCACGGTCCACTGACTTCGATAATTTTTACGTCGAAGTTTGGTTTTCTCGACATCAGAGATAGCTGCAAATCTGAATCCTTGCATAGTAATTGTCCTTGGCATACCCTTCAAACACGCATCTTAACCCGGTGCCCTTGACCTATATTTCACGGTCCACTGACTTTGAAAATTTTTACGTCGAAGTTTGGTTTTCTCGCCATCAGAGATAGCTGCAAGTCTGAAACCTTGCATAGTAAATGTCCTTGACATACCCTTCAAGCACGCACCTTAACCTGGTGCCCTTGACCTATATTTCATGGTCCAATGACTTTGAAAATTTTTATGTCGAAGTTTGGTTTTCTCGACATCAGAGATAGCTGCGAGTCTGAAACCTTGCACAGTAATTGTCCTTGACATGCCCTTCAAGCACTTACCTTGACCCGGTGCCCTTGAACTATATTTCAAGGTCTATTGACTTTGCCCGATGCAGGTGCGATATCGACCTCCGCGGAGTTCTTGTATGAAATTTGTTGCAAACTGTTCAGCTACATGAAGGCTTTCATAAAATGCACACACAGTTTGTGAGCCTATTCCTTTAAGTCTGTTCATAACATAAGAGCCTTCGCATGAAAACCAACAATTTGCATATGCGAAAACAAAGACGCAGATCAGCTGTGCAGTAACTGCACAGCTGATCAGCGCCTTTGTTTTCGCTACTCGGGTAGTGCAATTCCTCTTCTACTTACATCCAAAGTTTCAAGCTTCTAGCTTTATTCTGTGACTGTACAGCCTGATTTGTGTTGGATCTGGTCGGAAACCCAAATTGTTGGTTTTCTCATGCACAGGCTCATATGTTAACAAAGGGGAAGCAAGAAGGCTCGGCGGTAGAGCATCATACTCAAAGAGCGAAGCTTGAGAGTTTCTGAACCTATCGTGGCCCTGTTTGACCTTAAGGAAGACGCTTTATTTGCAAACATTACAGAAATAGTCATATCCGGGACAGCAATGATTGTGTTGACCTATTCATCTTGAACCTTTTTCATTGAATGATCATCATCTTACATTTGAGCCACTGCACGAGAAAACCAACAATTTGGAATACCGACCAGTCTCACACAAACCAAACTGTACAAGCACAGAATTTAGATGGCTAGAGGCAGGAAATTTTGGATTTAGAATGTAGAGGAGTTTGTACTATCTGTGTAGTGAAAACAAAGGCGCTGATCAGCTTCTCGCAGTTACTGCGAAGCTGATCTGCACCTTTGTTTTCGCATATGCAGATTGTTGGCTTTATGATGCGACAGCTCGTTTGCTTAAATATGGTTATTGATGGGTTGCATGTTTCATTGTATAACTATGATTTTATGGAATACCAAAGTCTATGTTTCAGTCTGTTTTGTCTCTTTCTAAATGAAATATCTCAAAATTTGGTCTAAATGGGAAAAACAACAACAACAATACACATACACTTGTGAAAGATTGTTGCTGAAAGAGAGTAAACATTTTCTGACTTCCGACTTTAAGGCTTTAACATGGAATGAGCATTTTTTTGATGGTTTTTGTAGCTGTAATTTAGAACAACTAGAATTTTAAAGTAACTAAGGAGATAGGCTTTCATTTAGTTTTCCAAAATTTATTTCAGATTATTGGATAAATCCTTGCACAAACAGTTTCAATACTTTTATCATTGCACCTCCAAGATTTTCAATATTTTCTTAGGTTATTTGCACTGTAGACGTTAAATCACTATCTTATCCTATGGCTTGGTTCGAGTCTTATGAGTTTTGAAAAACAGGATTTGATCCCAAATTAATGATTATGCCTTCAGAAGAATCAATCAGTAAAACATTGAAAGCTACAACCAGGCTGCCCCCAGACACATCATCATTATGCTCTGGATTGCCCTGTAGTTGTGGCAATTGATATTACTGTAAACCATACATTTTACAAAAGTGTGTTGAAAAAATAGTGATTTACTAGAAAACCCTGTAGAATTGACTGAAAGTTTAAGTACTTTTTTCAGTATCTTTTTTCTGAACAAAAGATAATGAGAAAATTTGTTGATATTCCTTTCTCCTTGAATTCTCCCTTAAGCAGAGCATAAAAATTTAAGAGTTAAATATATGAAACTTTAGAAATTTGATAATAAATTAAGGGAACTGAAGAACTAAGATGTCCTTTTTGTAACTTTCAAACCAAAGATTCTTCTCAAGCTGATCAGTATCTCAACTAGAAATTCTAGTTGGTTCAAAAGCTACATAGAGCATATTTTCATTGTTAATATGTATCTTGTGGACTCAAAAATAAATTTTGTTTTGAAACCCTGAAAACTTAAATACATGTACAATTCTCAATTGCAGGTCAAACTAGCCATGTTGACATACCTAAGTGGGTTGGTGACGGTCATGGACCCCTCAGATTTCTCTAACTCTAGTGATACCCGGCTTGTCGTGTCTCGGATCATCACCTGGACCAATGAGCCAAAAAGTGTAGATGTTAGAAAAGTGAGTATTCATCCATGTTGGAGTTGTTTTTGATACAACTGAGCCGCCTCATGAGAAAACCAACAATCTGCATATGCGAAAACAAAGACGCAGATCAGCTTCGCGGTAACCGCAAAGCTGATCTGCGCCTTTGTTTTCGCCACACGGATAGTACACTTCCTCTACTTCCTAAATATGAAATTTCATGCTTCTAGCTGTCTTCTGTGACTGTACAGCCTAATTTGTGTCTGACCTGTTCGGAAACCACATTGTTGGTTTTCTCACAAGGCGGCTCAATCATTTACCATGTCGATTGGTTACAGTCATGGACCCTTTAGACTTGTCCAACTGTAGTGGTACTCAGCTTGGTCTGTCTGGGATTATTACCTAGACCAACGGGCCAAAAAGTATAGACGTTAGGAAAGCGAGTACTGCCGACTTCAAAACATTGAACTGTCAAAGATGATTGATCTAGGTGATCACAGTTTGTCTTGTTTTGTCCTGATGACTTATCTTTGAAATATTATTTCATGCCGGATTAAAAGATGATTAATTCAAAGATCGGTATTGATTTGATCAAGTGACAAAGTTTGAATCACTCATTGATTACGTGATGATTTAAGACCATCATTGCAGAACTTGCTTCTATAATGCAACATTTTCAAGAGTAATGCTCTATTTCTAAAGCGGATTGTTTAATGATTCCTTAAAACAACCTGATGGATTACTACCTAAAAGGTTAAATTTTTGCCTGAATATTTATAAAAATATGGCTTAAGTGCTAAGAGAATGTTTTAATGTTAAAATAAATCTGATGGATTACCATGCAAAAGGTTAAATTTTCTACTTTTGTTTTATTTCTGTGTTTCAGTCTGCCCAATCTGTGTTATTTGGTTTGTTCAACTTAAACCCTCCCGAATTCTCTATGATGTTGTCTGGGCTTCCCAAAACATTCCAGGTACGTTTTTAGTCTTCTTTGAAAAATTCAAATTTCCATATTCATTCTAATTAGGACACATGCTCCAAAAAGCGCACACTCTGGTCCTTATTGAAAATACTGTGCATAAATGCACACAGCCAGACCAACATGTTTTATCACTCCAGTTTTGCTACCAGTATGTCTTTGTTGGTGTATTAAAACTAAGTCTGAAATGATTCCAAAATGTTGAAATACAATGGAAAACGAAAACATCACGAAAACATGTCTGTGTAATGCATACCTTCTTGAACCCCACTTTTATATAGCAAAACTGGGGTATGCAGGGTATACCTATTTTTGCTCCAAAACATAGATTGTGGGTACTCTTTAGAACCGCCTCAGCGAGGCAATTCTAACATGTATCCACAATCTATGTTTTGAGCAAAAATAAGAAAAATATCAAGATTTTTCCAACAAAATTTTCAATTTTTAGAACTAAAAAAAATCTGTATATTGCATTCAAATTTTGAACCTGCTTTTTTAAGAGGTTTATGTGTTCTTTTTGGTTTATGGGTGCGCTATTTAGTATGACATTTTATTAGCCAGTTTGGGGGAAACCCTGAAAAATAGGGTCACTGTGCACTAAATAGAATGAATATGGTAGTTTGTCCTTCTTCCATTAGATTAAAATCTATACATAAATCTTTAAATGTGTGATAAATTGCTTGTTGGCCTGATGCAGTAGATGCAGCCAGGTACATAACATCTTGACATTCGTTTATTGCTGACCAAGTCAGGATTGGCATTGACGTTAAATCAAAGGCTTTGCTCGTTAATCAGTATATTAACTATATTAAGCACAGCCATCATGCTGATTGACATTTCCAGAGCATGTCATGGGAAGAATAGTCCAGGTGGTTGAGTTTCCAAATTTCAACAAGGTATTGCATGAACTTGGCCAGAGAAGAATATAGAGGCTTAAAATGTTTGAAGAAAAGGGATTGTTCGGTGTTTTATAAACATGCATGCTGATCATTATAAGCTGCTTTAGCTGATCTGCAGCTTTGATTTTATGTACAATAAACATATGTTTCCTATAATGCAACATATTACATTGATTTTGCAGGATGGTGCAACAAAAATCTTACAGAGTCATTTACGGGCGAATAATGAGCCTGATGTGTTGACGCCAAGAAACGTAGCTAGTCCACAAGGTCAGAATAGAAGTCGACCCCCTTCAAGGTGAGGACTCAGATTTTTTTTTCTTTCATCTATAAAAAATCATAGATTTTATTCAAAACGTTATACATACATAATTTTAAACTAAGTTGTTTAGATCATTGCAGACAAGGTTTCCCTGACTGTATTGGTGACAAAACTGATGAAATGTACTTATACTGTTCCTTTGTGTTTTCTTTCAGAGGCCCGTATGGCCATGACAAGTCTGACACAGAAAACATGAACCCGGAGGACATTTATAATTCTATCAAGAAAACCTCGGCGGACATTCAAAATCTCAGTTTTAATAGTAAACTCGATCAATATGAGGATGTGAAAAAGCGTAAAGACTTTACGTCACAGGATAGTGGTATTCAGGATCTGAGGAATGACAGTCCGGACGCCGGGGATAATAGGAAACCACACTTGTATAATCCTTCACATTATCAGGACGAGGTGAGCAGGCTTATCTTCACTCTTATCTGTCCAGCTGTATGGCCATCTTGCTGGGATAGAGTTGTCATGAGCATTGATAATCCTTATTATGGCATTTTTAGTGCAGATTTAATATTCATATAGTCATTTTTTCACCTCAAACTGATGTAAGAAGAGCATCAGTCAGTTAAGGTGCACTAAGTATTGGTAACACACCTTGAGGCATCAGGCTTTCCCAGGAACAGGGCGGCTAGCTTGTTGGCTGTTGATCTTGGACTTAACCAATACAAACAAATGAACAAACATAATATCAAGGATATGTAAAAAAAAGTCTTACCACTTGTACTTTGATTCATTTCAGAATACAATAAATGGTTACAATAAAGCTGCCTTAGCTGAAGCGGTGTTTGATGCTCAGAATGAAATGTCTTTCAATGAAGGTGAGTCGCCTATACTCTTTAAGTATCTGGATAGACACACTGGCTATCCAGATACAACCAACATGACTGACAACCAACACAGATGAAATCAATAAACAGCAATATGGAGTTAATACCTGTCTGGGAACAACTTTCCATGATCCTGACAGGTTTTCACTTCCTATATCCTCGTATTGATTTCATCTGTAAGTTGTTCTCAGTCAAATTTGTGGTTTCTGGTTATTCAGTGTCTTCTTCTTGTGATAAGCTGTGCCTTTTAAAAGGATAATGCTTAAACCGGTCCTCATGGCTGCACATATTATATCTCAGCTTAATTTTAGTCTTAGATGCAAAATTTCAAGCTTCTATCCATCTTCTGTAGCTGCAAAGGCTGGTTTGTGAGGGACCTGGTCGGAAACTCTGAAGACCGTTTTTCTCGCGTCACGGCTCAATAGAGTTAAGTTGGGAGCAAAGCCACTATGTAATACTGTAGCCATTTTATTTTCATGACAATTTATGGAATTTTTTTGATATGCATTTATTTTACCGGCATTCATTTTTGCCAGCAAACCTATTCAAAAACAATTTGTCCAAATGGACATTTTTTGCAGCAATTTATTTTTCGCTTATAGTTCTTGCTTGCGAAAATTGCAACAGTAAATTACTCTTGAAAATGAATTCCATTACAGGATATGCAAATCTACAGTATAGCTATAAGGTCCAGGATTGAGTTCCTATATTGAGCGGCTGCATGGGAAAACCAACGACCTGCATTGGCGAAAACAAAGGCGCAGACCAGCTTCGCAGTAACCGCGAAGCTGATCAGCGCCTTTGTTTTCGCTACATGGATAGTACAATCCCTCTTCTACTTAAATCCAAAATTTCAAGCTTCTAGCTTGCTTCTGTGACTGTACAGCCCGGTTTGTGTCGGACCTGTTTGGAAACCACATTGTTGGTTTTCCCACGAGGTGGCTCAATTATTTGAGCTCTTTTTTGCTTTCTGGAAGTCCAGACTAAGTTAAGGCATCACTTATCACAACAAGACAAATTTTATGTATTATTCCGTATTTAAGTGCTGCTATTTGTTGTATATTATGAATTTTCATTATTTTTCATATTTTATTTGTATAATATACAACATAGGCATAATGTCAGAATGGATTTCTTTGCAGTGATAAAGGTTATGGTTTTGCAGCCTGTTTGCAATTGGTTGGGGTGTTGTGGGACATGAGATTGCATGAAAAGACAGTAATGCGGAATTTGAGCCGCCACATGGGAAAACCAACAATCTGCATATGCGAAAACAAAGACTGAGATCAGCTTTGCGGTGACCGCGAAGCTGATCAGCGCCTTTGTTTTCGCTACTCGGATAGTACAATTCCTCTCCTACTTAAATCCGAAATTTCAAGCTTCTAACCTGCTTCTGTGACTGTACAGGCCTGTTTGTGTCAGACCTGTTTGGAAGCCACATTGTTGGTTTTCCCACGAGACGGCTCATTTATTGAATTGAATGTAGTGTTTGCTTGATTTGAAAACAAAAAAGATTAAGGTCAAATACTTGGTCGTAACTGAACTTGACTCATCGGTTCTACATATGCGCATAGAATGACTGCACAGTATGTTTGTCAAAAGCTTAATGATTTATTCTTATAATGAAATTTGCAGGGAAAAAGAAAAGAATAAAAGGTTAAACTGAATGATAAATGTTGTCATAGCATCAGAGATAGTTAACTAACCCTTTGTATCTCTGCAAGTCATACACCGTGTACTAAAAATTGTTTGCATTTTGTTACACATATACATTATGGTACATTGTAGTACAATATCAAATATAAGACATAAAATTGTAGAAACCTGGCCTAATGCATGTGATCTGTGTTCAATACATGTGATCTGTGTTCAATACAACGCTCTGTAGTTTAAACAAAAACAAACTGTACCAAGCTTTAGAATTGTTCTGGAGATAATCTTAAGCTTAGCTAGTATCTCACTGGCATGCAAATTCCTCAGGATTGTTTTGAAAATTTAGTTGCGGAACTTTTGCGAGAATTTCCATGTGTCGCGAACTAGTAGCAGAGGTTTTAAACATATTTAAAATTTTATGTGATATTTTTTTTTTTTCGCCAAAATATTGGCAAACCCATCGCAAGACTGTTGCGCGACTGTTGTATGACTATCATGTGACTGTCGTGAACCTGTCGCGGCAAATTGTTGGCAAATTTACACTTCGAAAATTTTTTGAGACACTCTTATGAATGTTGTGTTAATGTTGTGCGGCAGTGGCGCAACAGTCTTGAGAAAACATGCAAACTACTTATAACTATCTGGCAAGAAAGTAAAACTAAGAGACATTTGTACAAATCATGTTTCCCTATATATGTCATGTTTATGACAGTACACCTAACAATGTACCCTCCTGAATGAAAATTTGGAACTCTAGTTTTCCCTAATTTTGTTCTCCATTAAGTGACATGAAAATAAAAGCTGTGCTTCTTTCTCTCCTATGCTTATTATATGTTTTGTTTTTCATTCTTGGCTGTCTTCTCTCTCTAGAGCCTTGCAGAATGCTCTTAGGCTTGGATACATACAGTAATGGTATGTTGCACACCAGCAAAAGAACCCTGACTCATTTTCAGTCAGATTCTTACTTCTTGTTTTGTTTTGTTCTGTTTCGTTTTGCAATGTCTTTTGCCTGTCTGCCTGCTACTCATTATGTTCATGCACTTTATTCCTAACTGCCTCGTTTGATCAAATTAATAAACAGCAATCATTGGAAAAAAGGAGGACCCTACTTTTTATGAGGCCTAATTTTTATTGGTAGCGTTCTTGGGACAGTGAAATTGCAACAGTTGCTTCAGATACCTGAGGTGATGATCAGAAATTGATCGACACAGTGTCTGAAGAAAGAAAGAGAGTTATTTTACTACATTAGAATTGTGTGCATTCATTTGGAGGAGTAGACAGAAAGAAACTAGCAAGTCTTGTTGAATGCTTCTATGGAACAATTTTGATGGCTTCATGGAGCCGAAATTGGGGTCCACATGCCGACAAAAGGGTCTGGAAAACTGTGGAAAGTCAGGGAAAACACATGAAAAAGTCAGGCAACCCTACTCATAGTACCTTGGCCCCATCCCAACATGAAGTAAAAACTGTTGACAGAGATGTTAAGCAACATCGCAGACAAACAAATTAAACAGAGAAAATTAATGTGCTCCATTTGGAGCATTAAAAATGGTTCAGATAGATTAATTGCTTTCAATTTTGAATTTGAATGTGGTCAATGATGCAAATACAGCTGGAAAAAGATGCAGATTATTATGTTACACCATATGGGCATTTTGCCTTTATTATTAAGTCTATGAACATTTGTCCCCAGTTGAAGCTCTCACAGAAGTTAATATTTGTGCATGGATTTATGCATGAGAAAATTACAAGTTTTTATACTTACCCTGCATGACAACATTTGAATTGTTTGTAAGTTTGGTAACATTGCATGACTTGTTGGAATTGCCTCACTCAAAATGTAAAATAAGTCTGTCAAGTAATGCAATAATATTGATCTCTCTTCTTTTTTTTTTTTTTTAAAAAAAAGAAAGAAGGAAATGAAATAAAAGCCAAGCAAACTTGATACACGTCTATCTATTGGAAATGGCCAGCAATTGAGCGGCCTCATGGGAAAACCAACAATTTGCATATGCAAAAACAAAGGCGCAGATCAGCTTCGCGATAACCGCGAAGCTGATCAGCGCCTTTGTTTTCGCTACTCGGATAGTACAATTCCTCTTCTACTTAAATCCGAAATTTCAAGCTTCTAGCCTGCTTCTGTGTAGCTGTACAGGCCGGTTTGTGTTGGACCTGTTCAAAAACCACAGTGTTGGATTTCCCACGAGACGGCTCAATTATAGACTCAGGTGTAACCTGTCATTGCAGAAAATGTCATGAATTTAATCTACTTTTCTGTCTGAGACATTAAGTCCACCATCGCTTGAAAGTCTGTTCAAGTTTCTAGAGCACCAGGAGGGAATGTAAAGCAAAATATTGTAAATAATAACAGCAGTCACACATTAGCGTATAAGTGAAACGCGCACCAGGCGTGTTGAAAAAATTGTAAAATTCCACATACGCCAGATGCACGTCGGAGACACGTTCAAAACGCGTTACGAGTACGTTGGGTACACTTGGTGTACGTCCGGTGCGCGTCACTGTACATAGCTAAAAATCGGTGCGCGTTTCGTGCGCGTTTGGGATCAAAATTTTTTTAAAAAATGCTTAGAAATTTTCTGGAAGCTCGGCGTGTCCCGGGTGTGTGACTTATATGTTTCGAATAAGTTCCAAGCGTGTTAAAGGCATGTTTAATACTCTTCAAACGTGTTTGGTGCATGTTTTAGGCATGCCAGTGTTCGCTACATGCGCGTTCCAATTTTATGAGATATTGCTTTAGTAGTGTGTCCCAAGCGTGTGTGAGACGCGTGTTATACGTTTGCTGCGCCCCTATAGCGCGTGCTTAGCGTTTCTTGGGCGTAACACAAACATACTCTAAAACTTCGAGATTTTTTATACGTCCGGCACATGACTCAGTCATGCGCTAATGTGTGACTGCTAAGGCGAGTTAAAGGTACAAATTATTTTTTATACATCTTAACTCTTCAGCGCATTTTCATACGCCCGGTGCCCGTTTGGGTTATACGCTAATGTGTGACTGCTGTTTAAGACATAAATTTTCACATGGCAAAATGCTTTGCACATTCTTACACCAATTATCAGTTACTGGTCAATGAATTTGCACATAGTATTGGTAATCTGCCTTGGAATGAAGGCTTCTTCAAGAATGGATTTTGATTGATTTTGATATTTGGCATCCTCTGTACTGTTAATGTAAAATCCACTTACTCAGACCAAAGTTAAAGCTGAAAAGAAGATGTAAGTAAAACCTAAGCTGTCTCTCGCTCTTTCAGGTTAGACCTTAACGAAGGTCTCACTTCCATATGACCTTAGCTGTTGAGTGGAAGGTAAAACATTTGATCAACCAGTAGTCTCAGACTTTCTCTTTCCTCTGTTTTCAGGTTCTATAGACCAGGAGGATATGATTACAGACATACTGAGAGAGCTCTCAAATCATAATGAAAGGTACGTAAAGGTTAAAATAATTTCTTAAAGGTGGAAAATGAACAACTAAAATTTACACACATTGTAATAACTATTTCATGCCAAAGGTTCAGTTTTAAGGAACTTGTCTGCATTTGGTCTTCCAGTTGTTATTTAAGATCCTATTTGAACCTTTTTGTACTCAATAAGAAAAAATCATAAGATTTTTCTTATAGAGGAACACAGTGGAACAAATGGTCATGGTTTTGTTACCGACCTCCTCTGTGCAGCGTCTTGAGCAAGACACTAAGTCCCCCATGATACTGGTTAAGACCAGGAAGTGGTGGCTCCATCTGGAAATCTTAAAAATATTGACTTGGAAGTAAAGCCATAACCAAACAAAAAACAAACATTTATTGAACTCAGTATGAAGAAAACCAATTACATTCTTTCTGTCTTCCACATATCCTTTCCACTACGTATACCAGAGCGTATTTTATGCGTAATTGCTGCCAAACACTTTTTGATCGACCCTCATGGCCTCGTAGTCCTAAGGATATGGTGCAAAAGTAAAATTTGCCTCTATCATCCAGATTTTGACCAAACAGCATACAAAACAAGAAACTGTCGCTTAAAACTAGGATTTATACCCGTTTTAGAACTTTTACATATCCTTTCCACCACCAGAGCGTATTTATGCGTAATTGCTGCCAAACACTATTTGATCGACCTTCACGGCATCGTTAAAGCTAGCATGTGCGATCTTTTTCAATTTTTCAATTGCCCAGTAAGTAGGCTTTGACGGCTATACAGCTTATTTGTACAGTGCATCAAACAAGCGAGTCCAGAAAGTTGGGAAAAAATGTGATTTTTCTGTGTTAAAAATGTTGAGTTTACCCTGTTATCTTGGAATCGCAACCACGCTCAAACCAAACAAGTGCGACCAAACTGCTAGGGCTGAAAAAAGACACAAGGAGAGAGAGAAAAAAGAGAGAGAGAAACAGAGGAGAAAAAAATCGGGAGTCAAATCGCAAAAAAAAAAAAAAAAAAAAAAAGAAGAAGAACGTGTTGTAGTAAATATGAATTTGAAAGACAAGCAGTATGGTTGTTCTCGAATAACTTATTTGTAGAAACTTGGCTGTCTCTACTTTATGTTGGCACAGTTGGTTTAATCTGACCTTAGCATTTCCATACCCAAAATTTGCGTTCACACAAAAATCATTATCATGATTCCTTCCGAACCTTGTTTCACACATATAGATGGCTCCTAGAGTACACAGACATAAACACAATCCTATTTTCATATTGACTGTTACATTGATTCACACATATAGATAGCTCCTAGAGTACACAGACATATACACCATCCTATTTTTAGCTCACCTGAGCCGAAGGCTCACAAGGTGAGCTAATAGGATAGCCATGATCCGGCGTCCGTCCGTCGTCCGTCGTCCGTCGTCCGTCGTCGTCCACAATTTCAAAGATCTTCTTCTCTGAAACCGCTTGGCCGATCTAGTTGAAATTTTATGTGGAGCCTCCTTGGGTAGTGGCATTTCAAGTTTGATCGCGAAATCCAGGTCACATGACCAAGATGGCCGCCATGCCCATATATGGTAAAAACACTTCAAAAATCTTCTTCTCCAGAACCGGTGGGCCGATTTCCACGAAACTTGGCATGTAGCATCAAGGACCTCAGCCCATCATAGTTTGATAAAATGATGACCCTTGGATGACCTTGACCTATTTTACGGCAAGGTCAAATTTGGAAACATAGGCTTTTACATGGGAAAAAGTGAAAACTATGGATTTTTGTAAACTATTGCAGCCTGAGGCCTGAAAAGTGGTAGATGCAAACAACTAATGGAGTAGATGAAGGTATGTGATTAATATAGGTCAAGGTCATCTCTTGACCTTGGCCAGTCTGTTGTCCATACACACTTTCAAAGATCATCTTCTCTGAAACTGCTTTGCCAATCAAAGTGAAATTTTATGTGGAGCATCCATGGGTAGGGGAGACGAAAGTTTGATCCCAAAATCTAGGTCACATGACCAAGATGGCCGCCACGCCCATATATGGTAAAAACTACTCAAAAATCTTCTTCTCCAGAACCGGTGGGCCGATTTTCACGAAACTTGGTATGTAGCATCAAGGACCTCAGCCCATCATAGTTTGATAAAATGATGACCCTTGGATGACCTTGACCTATTTTACGGCAAGGTCAAATTTGGAAACATAGGCTTTTACATAGGAAAAAGTGAAAACTATGGAATTTTTTGAAATCTGTTGCAGCCTTAGGCCTGAAAAGTGGTAGATGCAAACAACTAATGGAGTAGATGAAGGTATATGATTAATATAGGTCAAGGTCATCTCTTGACATTGGCCAGTCTGTTGTCCATACACACTTTTCAAAGATCTTCTTCTCTGAAACTGCGTGACCAATCAAAGTGAAATTTTATGTGGAGCATCCATGGGTAGGGGAGACGAAAGTTTGATTGCGAAATCCAGGTCACATGACCAAGATGGCCGCCACGCCCATATATGGTAAAAACCACTCAAAAATCTTCTTCTCCAGAACTGGCTGGCCGATTTCCACGAAACTTGGTATGTAGCATTGAGGACCTCAGCCCATCATAGTTTGTTAAAATGATGACCCTTGGATGACCTTGACCTATTTTACGGCAAGGTCAAATTTGGAAACATAGGCTTTTACATAGGAAAAAGTGAAAACTATGGATTTTTTGAAAACTATTGCAGCCTGAGGCCTGAAAAGTGGTAGATGCAAACAACTAATGGAGTAGATGAAGGTATTTGATTAATATAAGTCAAGGTCATCTCTTGACCTTGGCCAGTCTGTTGTCCATACACAGTTTTCAAAGATCTTCTCTGAAACTGCGCGGCCAATGAAAGTGAAATTTTATGTGGAGCATCCATGGGTAGGGGAGACGAAAGTTTGATCGCGAAATCCAGGTCACATTACCAAGATGTCCGCCACGCCCATATATGGTTAAAACCACTCAAAAATCTTCTTCTCCAGAACCGGTGGGCCGATTTCCACGAAACTTTGTATGTAGCATCGGGGACCTCAGCCCATCATAGTTTGATAAAATGATGACCCTTGGATGACCTTGACCTATTTTACGGCAAGGTCAAATTTGGAAACATAGGCTTTTACATAGGAAGAAGTGAAAACTATGGATTTTTTGTAAACTATTGCAGCCTGAGGCCTGAAAAGTGGTAGATGCAAACAACTAATGGAGTAGATGAAGGTATGTGATTAATATAGGTCAAGGTCATCTCTTGACCTTGGCCAGTCTGTTGTCCATACACACTTTTCAAAGATCTTCTCTGAAACTGCATGGCAAATCAAAGTGAAATTTTATGTGGAGCATCCATGGGTAGGGGAGATGAAAGTTTGATCGCGAAATCCAGGTCACATGACCAAGATGGCCGCCACGCCCATATATGGTAAAAACCTTTCAAAAATCTTCTTCTCCAGAACCGGCAGGCCGATTTTCATGAAACTTGGTATGTAGCATTTGGGACTCCAGCCCATCATAGTTTGTTGAAATGATGACCCTATGATGACCTTGACCTATTTTACGGCAAGGTCAATTTTGGAAACATAGGCTTTCACATTGGAAAAGGCGAAAACAAACTATTGCAGCCTGAGACCTGAAAGTTGCTAGATGCAGACAACTTATGGAGTCAATGAAGGTAAGTAATTATTTAAGGCCAAGGTCATGTCTTGACCTTGGCCCAAGGTCATTTAAATATCAAAATTAAAATTATGGTTTTCTCAGAAATCACTGGGTTTGGAAACTATTGCAGCCTGAGACCTGAAACTTTGCAGATGCAGACAACTTATGAAGTCAATAAAGGTGTGTGAGTATTCAAGGTCAAGGTCATTTCTTTATGACTTAATACTCCAAGATCAGGCTTCAGGTGAGCGTTCTCAGGACCAATGGTCCTCTGGTTCCACGGTGACCCCTGCGCCGTGACCTTTCAGTAGCAAAACCAAAACAGCTTACACTATGTTAAAAAACAGTCTTTCTGCTTTCAATACAGGCATAATTCGTGTTTCTAAGACTCACAGAAATGGTTTTATGGACGATTTACCAACCCTACCCCCTTTGTATGTGCATTTTGTAAAATGCCTGGTAGTCCTAAGGATATAACTTGTTAAGATTCAGTTTCCCCACATTCTTTTTATGAAGTAAAACAGCATGATTGTCACCGTATAAAATTACCAGCTTAAGACATTAGCAACATTTATGAAACAATACAGCTTAATTCTAACAAGATACAATTAACAGATCAAGACAGAATTGTTACCATGGTAATCTAGAGTAAAATTGCTGTTTATGAATGCTTTTTAGCTGCTATTTATCAAGTTTTTGCCTCCAAATGGTAGAATTTTACCGATAATTAGATCATTGGAGCCGTGACACAAGAAAACTGGGGTTTCCGAACAGGTCAGTCAAAAACAGGCCTATATACCCAAAGAAGAAAGCTAGAATCTTGAAATTTTGGATATAAGTACAGCAGGAATTGTACTATCTGTGTAGCAAAAGCAAAGGCTCTGATCAGCTGATCTGCACCTTTTTTTTCTGCATAGGCAAAAATCTGGTTTTCTGATGCGGCTCATTGATTAGCGGGGAGAATTTCCAGATATGGAGTGTTGTGTGAAATATTCATGGGCAACTTGTTTTATTAGGAGTGCAATTTATTCTTGGGAATTACATGTACTATTAAAGAAATTTTAGGACATGCTGTATTTGAGCTGCCTCACGAGAAAACCAAAATCTGCATATGCGAAAACAAAGACGCAGATCAGCTTCGCGGTTACCGCGAAGCTGATCAGCGTCTTTGTTTTCACTACACGGATAGTACAGTTCCTCTTCTTCTGAAATCCGAAATTTCAAGCTTCTAGCGTGCTTCTGTGACTGTACAGCCTGATTTGTGTCAGACCTGTTCGGAAACCATATTGTTGGTTTTCCCACGAGGTGGCTCATTTAAAGAAAGATAAATGTGCCATGTACTGACAAAGTCTGCTGTTTGTAATGCAAAGTGAACACGTTGACTACTCTGTTGTATTATAACTAAAAATCTGATCAGTCATCAGGAAAACATGTCCGTGCAATGAATACCCCCTTGAACCCCACTTTTATAGAGAAAAACTGGGGTATGAAGGGGTATATCTATTTTTCTTGTTTTTGCTCCAAAACATAGATTGTGGGTACTAACTTGTACCCACAATCTATGTTTTGAGCAAAAATAAGAAAAATATCAACATTTTTGAGCTGAAAGTTTTCAATTTTTAAAGCTCAGATAATCTCTGTATATTGCATGGGCAAGTTTACATAATCTGTCTTAGTTTTTGCCATCTTTCTTTTTCCTAAATATGAATTTCAAGCCTTTGGAATTTTCGTTTGCAGTGAGAAAACAAATGTAGTCAGAATCATGAAATACAGACTCTATCACGAAGAAAAAGCACTGTCACTTAACTCATTTAAGCCTGGTGTCCCTTTTATGGGACATAGGCAAACAGAATAGCCCCAGATGTGACGCCGCAAAACGCGGCGTCCCATCTGGGGCTATTCTGTTTGCTTAAAGAATTTTCATCGAAAAATTGAATAAAATTGCAAAATCACCCCTGACGCCCCTAAAAATGAAAGTGGACCCACCCTAATGATAATGATGGGAAAATCCATTCGTCAAATATGGGTTAATTAAATAAAATAAAGAATTCATGAATGAAATGGACATGTACTGTGATCTCATGCGTGTGTTAATTATTTAATAGTGCACCTTAATTATCATGTGATAAGAATTAGTCAATAAAAGTTTGCAAAAGCTACCTACGCAAGTTAATGCATATTGATAGATATTCCAGGACTTCTTTGCAACACTGGGAAATAACATGTCTGTTGTGACTGGTAAAATATTGGAAATTTCTGAGAATCCTATCTAGGAAAGAAATATGCATAAGAAATTATTTCTAAGGAGGAAAGTAAGAAATGAAATTCGGAAGTTGATGCACAGGATAAAATATGATAGGTAGGTCTTAACGATGCTTCATGACAGTTTGCATGTACACCGGCTAGGAATATCTACTTCCACTTATGCACACATCAGTGTTTAGTTCCATTATTATGGAAGTGTATGCTAATCAAGGCACCACAATAGGGCCTTGGGTATATCTAATCTGGAAACAGGAGTGAATTTTATGCCATGGGAAATATCTACCAAGTTGCACAATAAGCCTATTCGCAGTTCCAGCAGTACACACAGGTAATTGATTCACACGCAGCAGGTCAGAGTTCAGCCGTACCAAAAAATGTAAACAAACCATCAGCTGTTCTTGTTTTAACAATGAAACAGTAAGCCATATCCCTTATCAATGCAAATTCTGCAATTTTCTCTATTTTTCTATTTAATAGTTTATGAGTTTAGTTATACATGTACTTGTTTAGTAATATATGATTATTTTGTAGATGTTTTTTGGGGTAGAATGGCTCAATATGTCTGTATTAGATATAAGCAACTCCAAAGTAAATGTTTACAGTGCTTCCAAAGGAATATTTCTTTAGTTATACCCCCGGCATTTATGCCGACGGGTATAAAATTTTCGCTTTTCCGTTCGTATGTTCGTTCGTTAGTTCGTTTCTTCGTTCGTAATTCCGGAACGTTCGTAGAATTTATGTCAAAGTTTTGGTTAAAGTTTCTCTAGAGGTGTATATCTCATGAACCAATGGTCAGAAACTATTCATATTTGGACCATAGGTACCCTATAGGGTTTGCTTTGTTTCCATGGGTTCGGACCCCAGGGTCCATGCCCGGGGGTGGGGCTGGAGGTCAAAATCTAGGTCACCTTTAAAATGTGCTGTTTACAATTTTAATGTTTCTTCTCTTAAGTTCATATCTTAACAAACAATCATAGGAATGTATTCTTATATAGTTCATAGATACCCTTTAGGGTTTGCTTTCATATTCAATGTCACCAAACCTGGTTACCGTCCCCAGGGTGGGGCTAGAGGTCAAAATATAGGACAAATTTATAATATGATATATACCATGATAAACTTTCTGTAAGTCTGTTTTCTTGACATCCACTGAGTCTTGCCAGAACGCATTCATACTTAGACCATAGGTACCATGTAAGGTTCAGACTCTAGGGTCTATGTGCGGGGGTGGGGCTAGAGGTCAAAATCTAGAACTTCTTTAATAATTGTATTTTCTGTACTTTTTTTACTATCATGTTAAGAAATCATTTACACTTGCCCCATAGGTACTCTATAAGGTTTGCCTTGTTTCTAATGACATTAGACTCTAGGGTACATGCTCGGGGTGGGGCTAGAGGTCAAAACCAAGGACATCTTATTTTTTTTTAAATTATTCAAGTATGACATTCTATTTTCCATCTAGGACTGAGTACCTGACCCTCAATGTCCGCGATCAAGTCCTAGATTGAGTATACAAGTCAGCTATAATTGGTCTGTCATTCTACTACACCCCCCTCCCAATTGTTTTAGTGCTTTTTGCAAATACAAAATTTAAGATGTACTTGTTGAGGGTGCTCTCTTTAATTCAGGAATTTAGGTTCAATGTGTCAGTGTCAGTAAGCATGTCTGGGTGGGGGGCGGTGGGCTTAGGGGTGGGGGTGGGTAGCTACCAGCCGGGGTATACGTGCCTCTCAAGGCACTTTTTCTAGTTATTAAATGGAAATAATGTCCATATTCTTCCAGTGATTAGGTCTACTGTGTTTACATTTTTTTAGCTTATTGTTGTCGGTCTTCCTGGGATTTTGCATCTCTGTTGGAAAAGTGAAGTTTGACAGACCAAATGCTGCAGAATTGATTTGTCTATTTCTTTAGGACTTTCCCACAATCAGGAAAACAAAATAAAGCACACAAAATGTTTCTTATTGTAAATATCCCAGTAAATATATGAAGTGACCAACCATAAGTCGGCACAGAGTCAAAAGCCCTTAAGCCCAATGCAAAACCAAAATGAAATGGTGGATTCAACAGCTGATCACCCAAATGAGCAGTTTGTTTATCAAATGAAGGTCATTTACTTAAAATTAAAATATCTAGATGTAAGACATTACGTAGAAAGATAACGTTATTTAAGAAAACACGTGAAGACCTACCAGCATTAAAATACGAGCCGCCTCGTGGGAAAACCAACAATGTGGTTTCCGAACTGATCTGACACAAACCGGCAAGCAGGCTAGAAGCTTGAAATTTTGGAGTTAAGTAGAGAGGAATTGTACTATCCAAGTAGCGAAAACAAAGGCACTGATCCGTGACTTGTTTTGAAATCTGGTTCATGGTATTGTATGGTTTGAGCAGTTAATAATAAACAATAATATTGAATAAACTGTAACAGTTGCATTAGCTTGACGTTTATCCTTAATAGTTCATACTTCATTAGTGTGGGGGTGGTGGTGGTGTGTGTGTGTGTGTGAGAGAGAGAGAGAGAGAGAGAGAGAGAGAGAGAGAGAGAGAGAGAGAGAGAGAGAGAGAGAGAGATGCAGAAATAATAACTTCATAAAATCACTAAGTCACAGGAAACATGTAAATAACAGAGATTTTATGTATCAGATAAGACCCAGATAAGATACTTTACAGTTTGGAATAAGTACTCTCATTGCAGCAGTGTTTTTTTACTAATTAAATGAATCTAATTGCTGTTTTCCTATCAAACTATGTAGCCGAGAAGCTGATTTTAGTACGAGTGAACCCTGACCTTATGCTGTGTAACACAAAAATCAATAGGTCTAGTGGAACTGTGAATTCACTTATTATGTATATGAGCCGCTGCATCAGAAAACCAACAATTTCCATATGCGAAAACAAAGGCGCAGACCAGCTTCGCAGTAACTGCGAAGCTGATCAGCGCCTTTGTTTTCACTAAACAGACAGTGCAATCCCTCTCCTTCTTAAATCCAAAGTCACAAGCCTCTACTCTGCTCCTGAGACTGTACAGGCTGGTTTGTGCCGGACCTGGTCGGAAACTCAAATTGTTGGTTTTCTCACATGAAGGCTCATATATTTATCTCCATATTACCTTTGCAGGTAAAACACAAATTTAATCAACCAGTTAGGTATATAATATATGTTTTATTGTTGTTGTTTTTTCTCCAGAAATGAAGAGCGGAAGAGCGCTATGTTGACACTGATCAAGTTTACAAGAGACGGAGCATTTGCATTGTGGGATGAACACTTTAAAAGTGTATTGTTGATATTACTAGAAACACTTGGTGATGACGATGTAAGTATTACACAATTTATAGGTGGTGGGACAGGGGGAATTTATCGCTCTTTTTAGATGGCCAGTTAGTGCCCTCAATGCCCTTGAGGGCAAGTGGGACAAAATAGTTGCCCTTGAGGGCAATTTGGACTAACTAGTAGCCCAAGTGGGCAAATGGATTAAACTAGATGCCCATTGTAAAGGGCATATGGGTGGGTGGAGGAGGGGAGGGGAGACTAGTCGCCCAGTTTAGAGGGCAGGTAGGGCGAACTAATTACCCAGTTAAAAGGTTGAGTTGGGCAAAGAAGTAAACCAGTGTAAGAGGCAAAATAGGGCAAAAAAGTGGCCCTTAGTGGCAAGTGTGTTGAACTAGTCGCCACTGACCAAACTTTGCCTTGTTTACGTTCAGCTGGTTGCAGGCTGTAGTGATATGAGCCGCCGCATGGGAAAACCAACAATCTGCATAGGCAAAAACAAAGGCGCAGTTACCGCAAAGCTGATCAGCGCCTTTGTTTTCGCTACATGGGTAGTACAATTCCTCTTCTACTTAAATACAAAATTTCAAGCTTCTAGCTGTCTTTTTTGACTGTGCAGCCCGGTTTGTGTCGGAGCTGGTCGGAACCAAAATTGTTGGTGTTCTCATGCACAGGCTCGTATGTAAATGATGTTTCAGCTCCAAATCAGGTCATTGGCACTGCGAGTCCTGCGAGAGATCCTGAGGAATCAGTCACAGAGATTTGAGGAGTATGCAGAGTTAACGACATTACGAATCCTTGAGGCCCACAGGGACCCTGCAAAAGAGGTATGTATGGTCATTCTGTCTGACAACCGATCTAACTAAAGACGGCTAACCATATTGATGCTCTTTGGGGGCGAAAATGATAGATCCTTTATGAAAGCAACCTGATAACCACCATAAACAAAACTCAGCCACCTGGTAACCACCATAAACAAAACTCGGTTTGTTTTTAATGTACCCCAAGCAAGGAGTGAATTTAAGTCCATGTGTGATTATCATGTATAGACTGATTAGTTACTTGATTACTATATGTAATGTGGCTTTCACCACTGTGGCATTTAAGTTCCATAAAGTGGACCTGCCATAAAAAAACTGCAAATGAGGGGTTAATCTTCAGGCTTATTTAGCATTATGGTAAATTTTGCTGTCACTGTTTCATATTTTAGCTGAAAATTAAAATGCTACTAAGAGACATAGAACTCATGAGTTGACACTTAGGAGCAGAAACAATTTTGACCATAAATTCAGAGCTTTAAAATATCTTTGCCTATAATTTTAGTCTATTCAACTATCAGTATCTTGTGTGGTTTTTTGCTTCTCAGAGAGAGAACGTAGATATTTTAGATGCCGCACTGGTATACATATTGCATGCAGTTTTGTTGATGTTTAAAGCACCTTTACCATACACACACACATACACAATAGATTATGTCTGCAGCTAATTGTTAAGATTTTGTTTGATTTCACTTAATGGCAGAGTCTTTGATAGTGATTTGTTACTGAAAAAGGTTCTCACTACTTTCATTATGAAAAAGCAAAAACAGAAAGTCGGTAATTAGGCTACTGAAATATTTTTTGTCCAGTAATGTAAGCATGTTAATTTAATTCAAATCCGGGTTACAACCATTGTGCAGCAAACATTGAAATAATCATTTCACTTGTACCTGCTGCTTTTCTGGCATGGGTTAGCACTAATTATAGCCCCGCTTTGAAAAAGTGGGGCTATACTGGATTCACCATGTCCTTCCGTCGTTCCGTCCTTCTGTCCTTCCGTTATTCCGTTATTCCGTCCAAATTTCATTTCCACTCAATATCTTGAGAACCAGTTTACAGAATCTGACCAAATTTTGTATGTACATTAACATTGACAAGATCTAGCTTGGGATTGTTGACCGTCATTTTTCGCAAAATTTTGACAGAGTTAATGCCCTTGATTGACGTCAGAATTTCGTTTCCGTTCAATATCTTGAGAACGAATTCACAGAATCCGACCAAATTTTGTATGCACATCATCATTGACAAGATCTAGCTTGGGATTGTTACCCATCATTTTTCGCAAAATTTTGACGGAGTTACGGCCCTTGATTGACATCAGAATTTCGTTTCCACTCAATATCTTGAGAACGAATTGACAGAATCCGGCCAAATTTTGTGTACACATCAACATTGACAAGATCTAGCTTGGGATTGTTACCCGTCATTTTTTGCAAAATTTTGACGGAGTTACGGCCCTTAATTGACGTCAGAATTTCGTTTCCGCTCAATATCTTGAGAACGAATTGACAGAATCCGATCAAATTTTGTGTGCACATCAACATTGACAAGATCTAGCTTGGGATTATTACCCGTCATTTTTCGCAAAATTTTGACGGAGTTACGGCCCTTGATTGACGTCAGAATTTCGTTTCCGCTCAATATCTTGAGAACGAATTGACAGAATCCGGCCAAATTTTGTGTACACATCAACATTGACAAGATCTAGCTTGGGATTGTTACCCGTCATTTTTTGCAAAATTTTGACGGAGTTACGGCCCTTAATTGACGTCAGAATTTCGTTTCCGCTCAATATCTTGAGAACGAATTGACAGAATCCGACCAAATTTTGTGTGCACATCAACATTGACAAGATCTAGCTTGGGATTGTTACCCGTCATTTTTCGCAAAATTTTGACGGAGTTACGGCCCTTGATTGACGTCAGAATTTCGTTTCCGCTCAATATCTTGAGAACGAATTGACAGAATCCGACCAAATTTTGTATGCCCGTCATCATTGACAAGATCTAGCTTGGGATTGTTACCCGTCATTTTTTGCAAAATTTTGACGGAGTTACGGCCCTTGATTGATGTCAGAATTTTGTTTCCGCTCAATATCTCGAGAACAAATTGACAGAATCTGATCAAATTTTGTATGCACATCAACATTGACAACATCTACCTTGGGATTGTTGCCCGTCATTTTTCGCAAAATTTTGACGGAGTTAAGGCCCTTGATTGACGTCCTAATTTCGTTTCCGCTCAATATCTCGAGAACCGATGGACAGAATCTGACCAAATTTAGTATGCACATTAACATTGACAAGATCTAGCTTGGGATTGTTGCCTGTCATTTTTCGCAAAATTTTGACGGAGTTATGGCCCTTGATTGACGTCAGAATTTCGTTTCCGCTCAATATCTCGAGAACAAATTGATAGAATCTGACCAAATTTTATATGCACATCAACGTTGACATGATCTAGCTTGAGACTGTTGCCTGTCTTTTTTTTTTTTTGCAAAATTTGGACAGAGTTATGGCCCTTGGTTGACGCCAGAATTTCGTTTCCGCTCAATATCTCCAGAACAAATTGATAGAATCTGACCAAATTTTATATGCACATCAACATTGACATGATCTAGCTTGAGATTGTTGCCCGTCATTTTTCGCAAAATTTGGACGGAGCTATGGCCCTTGGTTGACGTCAGAGTTTCGTTTCCGCTCAATATCTGGAGAACAAATTGACAGAATCTGACCAAAATTAATATGCGCATCAACATTGTTAAGATCTAGCTTGGGATTTTTGCCCATCATTTTTCGCAAAATTTGACGCAGTTATGGCCCTTGATTGAGGTCAGAATTTTGTTTCCGCTCAATATCTCGAGAACAAATTGATAGAATCTGACCAGATTTTATATGCACATCAACATTGACATGATCTAGCTTGGCAATGTTGCCTGTTACTTTTCCCAAAATTTTGACGGAGTAACAGCTCTTGATTGACGTCAGAATATAGATTCCACTCAATATATTGAGAATGAATTGACAGAATCTGACCAAATTTTGTATGCACATCAACATTGACAAGATCTAGCTTGGGATTGTTGCCTGTCATTTTTTGCAAAATCTTAGAGTTTTGGCCCTTGATTGATGCCAGAATTTTGTTTCTGCTCAATACCTTAAGAACAAATTGTCGGAATCTGACCAATCTTTTTATGTGCATCAACATTAATAATATCTAACTTGGCATTGTTGCCCGTCATTGTTTGTCTCTCCCTAGCAAAAAGCTCAGAAGCGGGGCTATAGTCAGATCCTCTGACAATTCTAGTTACAGCCCAATTTCTGAATGACCTTGCACAGGTTTCCTCATGTGATAGCTCAATATGTATAAAAAAAAATTCTAGTTTCTTCAAGAATGAAGATGATAAAAAAATGTTAAGACTCTCTGAGAAGCAGTTTGTTTTTCACACAGTTTGCATGCTCAATATTGACAGCTTTTAATCACTATTATTTATCACTAACTTATACTCTGACATCCATCATGATAACATGTATGGTACTTACCCCAGTTTTCATGGGGGTTCCAGTTTTCGTGGTATACATGTATTTCAGCGGAAACTGTATTTTCTCACAAGATTCACGCTTGCTGGCGTCTACCATCCACATTGTGCAAGAAAAATAACAAAGATTGTTTTTATGAGGGCTGTTCGATATTTTTCATTTATTTGAATCTGAATATGGGACTTGTGCTTTATTCAAAATGGGTAGATGTCTTTAAAATGTTTTCAGTATCACATCTGACAGTGAAATATTTTCAAAATTTACTTGTTTCAATTCACAAGGTGTAATAAAATGATGACACATTTAAATATGCCAAGAATGTTTTGAATCATTGAAAATTGGCAGTCTGTTTTTGAATGACCCACGAATTCTGGTGCCTTACTTTTGATGACATCAAAGATCAATACGTCATACAAAATGGCGTCTGGAAGCAATTAACAGAATTGCAATGAAAAGGTAAACTGGACATCAAATAACAAGGATTATTATGCATCATTTTATATTTATTTAAGATCTGACCTGTTTCCATCACGCTGGAGTTGCCTTTGAATTATTAGTACCACGAAAACTGGACCAACCATCATACATACAATGTATACCCCTTTAACCCCCTTGTTTTATGTAGTAAAATAGGGGTCCACAGGGGTATACATATTTTCTTACTTTTGATCCAAGACATTGATTGTGGGTACTTGGGCTTGTACCCACAATCAATGTTTCGAACAGCAATATAGAAAATACCAAAACTTTTCTGATGAAATTTTCATTTTTTACCACTAAAGAAATTTTTTTATATTGCATTGGAAAGTTTTGGTAATGTCACACAAAATTAAGGGTGTATTATACACCATGACCTTCTTCATATTTGGGAGAAAAGATATGTAGAAACCCAAATTCTTTCCAATTTGAATATTTATGAGACAATCTTATCAAAGATCCATTATATCTTTGCCTGTACCCTGGGGGAAAAAAGAAAAAAAAAGAAACATATTTAAGGACAAGCATGAAAAATGAGAAGTTAACAAGCATGCATCGGGATTAAGTTGGAAATTGCAACTATTCAGACTCTTCAGTTTGCTATCAGAAATTGATCCAAATTGAAATGAACATATCTATAATTCTTTCATTATACATGTAATGTGCTGGTTAAATAATTTTTCAACCCAGTCCATTGTTTCCATTCCACTCCCTTAGTTTAGTTTTTGTCAAAGAAATAATTTGAACACTGATTCTATTGCAGGTTGTAAGAGCAGCTGAGGAGTGTGCCGCTACACTGGCCAGCTATATCCCCCCGGCCCAGAGCATCCGTATCCTCATCCCCATCATACAGACGTCAGATTTCCCTATAAATCTAGCCGCAATTAAGATGCAGACAAAAGTTGTTGAGCTCATGGCTGCTCCAGCACTTATACCCTTATTGGATGAGCTTATGCCAGGATTGTTGAAGGTACGTAAAGTTTTGGGGTTCTAGTTTAAAAATCAACAAGTTTCTAAATAAATGATAGATTTTACCCATCAACATAGCTACAGTCAAGTTGCAAACAAGGCATAAGCATACATGTGATACCTCCCTCATCATCAGGGAGACTCCAGGAAATGAACGATAAAATGATCTAAAATTTGTCCAAAATACCCCCATTTTTCAAGAAAATTTCAAAACCTCCCTGAAATGAACTCAGAATTTTCCTATATAATCTATACATTTTTCAAAAACCTCCCTGAAATGAAAGAAAAATCTCCCTGATGCCACTTTCAAACTCATCACATGTATGCATAAGTTATGGCTGCTCTTAACCTTAACTAATTTAAGCCTGGCGTCCCTTTTATGGGACATAGGCAAACAGCATAGCCCCAGATGTGACACCGCAGAACGCGGCGTCCCATCTGGGGCTATTCTGTTTGCTTGGAGGAATTTCATTGAAAAATGGAGTAAAAAATCAAATTCACTCCTAAAACCCCTGAAACCCAAATGATAATAATGGGAAAATCCATTCGTCAAATATGGGTTAAGCCCTTACAGATTGGGTTTGTTGGGTAAAATCCAGTAACACCAACTTCCCTGCCTTCAAGAACTTGTACCATGAGCTTTATGTGTAATTGAAGTAAAATTGTTTTAACTTTTAGGCTCTATAATCTATATTTGTATAGCAAATTATTTATTTATGTTATTATGAAATTCATGCTTATGGGTATTCCCTTTGTAGGGTTATGATGGTAATGAGTTTATGAACTACATGCTTCATCAGGATAGCATGTCTATGTAATATATACCCCATTAAATCCCACTTGTATATAGAAAAATGGGTTTGCAGGGGTATTCCTACTTTTCTTATTTTTGATCCAAATCATAGATTGTGGGTACTTGTTAGAACCGCCTCGGTGAGGCAGTTCTAATGTGTACCCACAATCAATGTTTTGAGCAAAAATATTAAAAATATAAAAAATTTACAATGCAATTTTCAATATTTTCTTCTGAAAAAAATTCTCTGTATATTGCATGGGCAAGTTTTCGTAATGTGTTTCTTTTGTAGGGTTATGATGATAATGAGAGCAGCGTGAGAAAAGCCAGTGTGTTCTGTCTCGTAGCAATTTACCTGGTAGCTGGAGAAGCTTTGAGACCACATCTGTCAGATCTGAATGGTAGTAAGGTAAGTACTGCTTTTATAGCTAAATTGAGATGTTATTATACCCATTGATGTTTCACTCAGGCCCCCTTTAATTTGGTTGAGATAAAAAAATTTAAGACCTTTAATTTGATCACCAAACTCTTAATTCGTTATCATTCTTTTGCTTTCTCATTTGCAAGTGTTTTCTATGTCAAGGTATTTTTTATTATCAACCTTCTTACTAATATTTACAGCATATCTATTCTTCTTTCTTTCTTACAGGTGAAATTATTAAATCTCTACATAAAGCGAGCACAGGCACAGAGAGAAAGTGGTAAAGTTTTATCCCCACACAGTTCTGACACCACCTGATAGTTCATTGGGTGGAAATAGACTTAATTGGCCAATCAGGTGCCAGGACATCGTTGTATTGACCAATAAAAAATGAGGCTTGTCCAGCCCAGTTGTTGGCTGTCCAGTCAGATTTTGTTTCCTGAAATATCATCCAGTCCAGTGCATGGATGAGAAAGAGGCCAATCAATCAGTGACAGGATAAATGTAAATGCTTCTGATTGGATAAAGGATGGACTGAGCGAGATATAGTGAGTTGAGCCTTCTGTGATTTAGACTTTCAGGAGGAGATTTTGTACATTATCATACCCCATCCAATGGGATTATTTCCTGTTTAGATGAATTCAGCTAAATCTGAAAGAAACTGAGATCAGCTTCAAGAACAAGCATCATTCCATCAAGACATCTAGCATTTAAAACAATTTTTAAGTGGAATAACTTTTCATAGAATGTGAAGGGCATGTTGTTTGAGATATTCAATGTTATGATGTGAAAGATTGGGTGCAATTTATTTTGTTGCTCAAGATGGAATAAGTTGTCCACAGAAGCACCCTTTTAGGGGAGAAATGATGGAAATGTGGATGTGTTGCCACACATGTAGTTGGTTGTACAGGAAAATGTAAGGCATATTTGATGGTATATGAATAACTGTTTTCTATGTCAATTATGTTTTTCAACTTTGGAGTGCTCAACATAATTGTCCCAACTTAGCTGATGACTTTGTGGGTCTACAAACTCCTTTGGGCAACATCCAGGAATATGTAATACTGAAGGTAATTGATTAAAGCGTAGGAAATCATATGAAAAAGTATTTTAGATTTGCATCACTCCCTTTCTACACATGAGAAACATTACGGCATATCATTCTCTGATTATCATCAAATCCTCACCTTATGTATTCTTGTTGTATTGATATTAATGGCCAGTTTCCTGTTTTTCTCTCTGATCATGAAATGTATTGCTCATAATTATATTGCTTATTTTTGCATAATCGGATCAGACAAGCTTAGAGGTTCAAGATACGTTTTACATTGATGATATTGAAACAGAAATATTGAGCCAAAGTATTGTGGATAGGAACAAAATCAAGTAAGCAATATGCTTTGTTTCAGTGTAAAATGCATTGTGAACTAGCGTGTAAAAGCTCTGATCAGCATTTATGTTTATTAGAATGTACATTATTAGGATCTAAATTATTTATTCTTTATAATCAAGAATAGGAGCTGGCAATGTTTATTGTCCGATGGTGTATTACACACACAGGCTACAGTCTAGAACATTACATACATTAAGCTGCTAACATGACATATTTAAGGTTTTAGTGGAGCTCTGTGGCCAGGTGGTTAGAGTTTCAGACTATGAATCAGGGCCCAGTTGTTCAAAACTAACGACGTCGTTAGTTAACGTTTCGTTAAAATTTCAAACATTAATATTACAAATACACTGTTATTTTTTGTTGAAAAAATGTGAGAATCCTTTGCACTGCAAAGGATTCTCACATTTTTTCAACAAAAAATAACAGTGTATTTGTTACTTTAGCTGATATTTGCTAACAAATTTATGTCTTAACGATATCGTTAAGCTAACGATGCTTTGAACAACTGGTCCCAGGTTTTTTCGAAACTGCCTCCATGTTGTCCTTGAGCAAGACAAATTTACTCCCCATAGTACTGACTAATGCCCTGGAAGTGGTGACTCAATTCTTGCATGGCTAAAAAATTGTTAAATTGGACGTTAAACCACATTTTATGTTGTCAAACAAAAATTAAAGCAGCACACCAGTCTGACATATTTTCTCGTTTGAATTGCAAGTTATAGGTACTATATATTGGATACTGCCCAATTTGTTTACAAAAGAGTACCTGTTACGAATTTGTTTTTTCTTTATTGAGACTTGTTAAAAATGACCCTTAGATTGTCCCCAAAAGGTGCACCTTAACTTGTAGTTCAATTTTGCCATTAAAATGCTAGTGTTTCTTATGCTGGCTCAAACAATTTGAGCCGCCTCTCGGGAAAACCAACAATGTGGTTTCCGAGCAGGTCCGACACAAACCGGTCTGTACAGTCACAGAAGACAGCTAGAAACATGAAAATTCGTATTTAGGAAGTAGAGGGACTGTACTATCCGTGTAGCGAAAACAAAGGCGCTGATCAGCTTCGCGGTTACCGCGAAGCTGATCTGCGCCTTTGTTTTCGCCTATGCAAATTGTTGGTTTTCCCATGGGGCGGCTCATTTCATTATACTGTGATATATGTATGCATGTTTTTATGTTGCTATGTCTGTCAATGTGTCTGTTTTTATACATTTTAATCATGTACATGTATTGGAAAGAAAAATAAACAAATCATGCAATTATTTCACTGTATTTCAAAATAACGGTGATTATGGTGATATGAGACTAAAAAAATATGGGTCATATCATGAGAAAATCTGACTTATGGGTCTGTCAGGCCAGGTTAGAAACAAACCAGGCTGTAAATTGTCAGAAAGTTGTACTATCCTTCTGGTCTGTTGAAAACAAAGACAAAGAACAGCTGCACAGGTACAGTGCACTTGATCTACATATAAGCCGCCTCGCGGGAAAACCAACAATGTGGTTTCCGAACAGGTCCGACACAAACCGGCCTGCACAAGCACAGAAAAAGAGTTAGAAGCTTGAAATTTCGTATTTAAGTAGAAGAGATATTGTACTATCCGTGTAGCGAAAACAAAGGCGCTGATCAGCTTCGCGGTTTCCGCGAAGCTGATCTGCGTCTTTGTTTTCGCCTATGCAGATTGTTGGTTTTCCCATGAGGCGGCTCATATTTCACTGCATATGCAGGATTCAGGCTTTCTCATGATGTGCTTCACATGTTAAATATGTTTTTTAATGTTGGTTAACCTGAGATTTTTTTGTTCTGAATTCAATTTCACTATGTATGATATCCAAAGTTTTAGTAAATTGTATGTTAATGATGTTATAAATGTTTTGTGATGCTTCTTTAATGTCCCTCAGTATTCTGATTAAGAAGGGCATTTGGTGTATTTCAAGTTAATCTCATGAAAAATAATACGACTTGTGGGTCCTCATGAGACTAATGTCAGCAAGAGGGGAGCGTGGTGGCCTAGTGATAGAGTGCCGGACCCCAAATTTGAGAGGTCCTGGGTTTTACCCCTACTTGGATTCCCTTTTGTCCTTGAGCAAGACATTAACTCCCTATAGTGCTGGTTAATACCCGGGAACTACTGGTTCCATCCCAACATGACTTAAACTTTGTTGTTGTCTGGAACCTAACAATATACAAACAATGATGTTAGTATTTCATCTGAGTACCCACACTTTGTGTTTAATAGAGAAATGAACACAAAATGTCATTCTTATTTGGACTACTGGTGCCTGTATAAATGAGCCGCCTCGTGGGAAAACCAACAATCTGCATAGGCGAAAACAAAGACGCAGATCAGCTTCGCGGTAACCGCGAAGCTGATCAGCGCCTTTGTTTTCGCTAATCGGATAGTACAATCTCTCTTCTACTTAAACCCCAAAATTTCAAGCTTCTAGCTCTTTTCTGTGCTTGTACAGGTCGGTTTGTGTCGGACCTTTTCGGAAACCACATTGTTGGTTTTCCCACAAGGCAGCTCAAATGGTGAAATGTACGTAATTCCATGTTCCACATTGTTGTTAAGCTTACACACTAGGATTGAATGTTTGTGTATGTGTTATTGGTGATAACAGACAGCTAAAGTTACCCAAATACTTTGTATTCACAAGAAAAATCCAGTCATATGTACATACTCAACATACCTGTGAAATCAAATTAGCTGCAAAGCAAGAAAACTGGTCGTCTGGATTTATGACAAGGCTCTACACAAATTGGCAGTACCATGATGTACAGCGGCTCAGCCTCAGCCACAGGAAATGGCTAAAGGCTTGAATTTTCAGATTGAAGAAGGGGAGTAATTTTACTATCTGTGTAGCAATAATAAAGGAGCTGATCAGCTGATCTTCCCCTTTGTTTTGGCATATATGCAAAAAGCCTTTTTTCTCATGGGACTCAAATCATTTTATTGCTCATTTGAGCCAAAGAACAAATTCTCTTTAATGTACAGAATGCAGTTTGGTTCCTCAAAATTCCTCTGTTTTAGAGAAATTGCAGCCAGACTTCAGTTATATGTATACTTTTTACTGGTTCATGTGTGTATACAAAGTTTGCATATGAATATTGCCATTTAGCCTTTATTTAGACTTTTTGGCATCCCATTTCACATACTCTACCATACCAGCTTCTTGTCCGTTGTCTGTCAATGTTTTGTTGTTGTTGTATGGTTAATGTTTGAAACATGTCAGAGAATTAGATTGGAGGGATACATGATGATAGTTCGGGGAAAATACTTTGTCTTGAGAAACTCTTGGCCTTTTCATGCTCAACTCAGCTGAGCATTACTTTTAATTGCTGAAACAGCCAAATACATGTAGCTGTTAGTGATTTATGAGAAGAAATTTCAGTATCAAATTAGCTGAGCATGAAAAATGGTTTCTGACCAGGTCTGATACAAACCGGTCTGTGCAGCCACAGAAAATGGCTACAAGCTTGAACTTTCGGATTAAAGAAGAGGAATTGCACTATCCATGTAGCGAAAACGAAGGCGCAGATCAGCTGTAACTGCACAGCTGATCTGCGACTTTGTTTTCGCATTTGCAAAAATCCGGTTTTCTCTTGACGTGGCTCATATTATTCCTTTTACTAATCATCAAGTTCCTGTCCAATCAAGATTCTCTACGTCTTTGTATGTAGTAGAATGATCAACACAAGTGTAAGCTAAATAAATAATTGAAATACCTTGTAAAATTTTATTTCATTTTTCTCCCTATAATTGAAATACCTTGTAAAAATTTGTTTGATTTTCTCCCTTCATAATTTATAAAATGAAAAAGGGCTGTTCTAACATTAGCATGCTTTTCCATTCATTAACATTTGCTAGGTTCTGAAAAAAGGTGATATTCATGCTTAGTAAATGTTAATGAACGACAAAATCATTTCAATCCTGAATTGAATTCCATGTACTTATAAAATCAAATTTTATTTAGAAAGAAAAAAATCTGGTTTTATATCAGAAAGAAAGGACAACACAGAACATCTAAAAAATGTGTTCACAACAAATAAGCAGGATGACTAGCTCTTTCCCAACAAGGTAGCCATCCAACTAGCATCAACCAAAACCAAAGATGAGTAGTGTAACAGAGAACTATACAGATTAAGCAGATAAAACATGAAGATAAGTCACAGCAGAACAGGTCAGTAAAGAAAACGCAACCCGCCACTTTTGACCAGAGATCCAGTGTATTCAACATGAGAAGTGTAATGCTGCATGCGGCAGAAACATGGGCTATGACTGTGGCTACACTTAACCGCCTACGGTGCAATGACTGCAATGATCTGCTGGATCTGTAATGTCAAGGCGAATGAAGTAAGCTCAGACTCCCTTCTCTCAAAGCTTGGACTCAGGATATAGATGTGGTGCTCCGCTCCAGCAGGATGAGATGGTATGGACACGTAGAGCGCAGCAAAGGCTGGATCTCGCAAGTACGCAAACTAAACATAGTTGCACAGAAAAGATCTGGCAAGCCAAGGAAATCATGGGATGCAGTGTTGTTGGATGGCAGAAACCAGAGGACCAACGGTCCTGTAAACGCTCACCTGAGATCTGCTATATTAACCAAATATTTATTTAAAAATTTGCCCTTTATGGGGCCCCACCAACCAATCAAAATAAAGGATTAGGACAAAAGTCAACCAAACTGTAGAGGACTACTCTATAAACATTTCTGCAAAAATAGAATTCAAATATCTGCGATTGGACCAGAAAAAAATAGCCAATTTCCACTTTTCCCGTTTTAAGTCAATCGAAACTTAAAAGTTGCCATAGCAACCAGATTTCTTATCCGACTGAAATAAAAAAAAAACAAAATATGTAGAGACTACTGTCAGGAACATGTATACAAAGTACAGGCTTCATGCCATAGACAATTTCTGAGGAGAAGATTTTAAAACGTTTTTCGAAATTTTACCCTTTATGTGGCCCCAGCAACCAATCAAAATAAAGGATTAGGAAAAAAGTCACATGAAACATAGAGATAGACTCAATAAATATTTCTGCAAAGACAAAATTCAAATACCTACAATTGGTCCAGAAAAAATAGCTAATTTCCACTTTTCCCATTATAAGTCTATGGAAACCATAGCAACCAGAGTTCTTATCCGACTGGAATAAAAAACACAAATTATGTAGAGGCTACTGTCAGGAACATGTATACAAAGTACAGGATTCATCCACTTGACAGTTTCTGAGGAGAAGATTTTTTTCAAAATTTTGCCCTTTATGGGGCCCCAGCAACCAATCAAAATAAAGGATTAGGACAAAACTCACAAGAAACGTCAAACACTACTCAATAAACATTTCTGCAAAAACAAAATTCAAATAGCTGCAATTTTAGCGGAAAAATAGCCGATTTCCACTTTTCCCATTATAAGTCTATGGAAACTTTAAGTTGCCATAGCAACCAGATTTCTTATCCAACTGAAATAAAAAAAAAAAAATTATCTAGAGACTACTGTCAGGAACATGTATACAAAGTACACTGTACAGGCTTCATGCCATAGACAATTTCTGAGGAGAAGATTTTAAAACGTTTTTCGAAATTTTACCCTTTATGTGGCCCCAGCAACCAATCAAAATAAAGGATTACGAAAAAAGTCACATGAAACATAGAGATATACTCAATAAATATTTCTGCAAAGACAAAATTCAAATACCTACAATTGGTCCAGAAAAAATAGCTAATTTCCACTTTTCCCATTATAAGTCTATGGAAACCATAGCAACCAGAGTTCTTATCCGACTGGAATAAAAAACACAAATTATGTAGAGGCTACTGTCAGGAACATGTACACAAAGTACAGGATTCATCTACTTGACAGTTTCTGAGGAGAAGATTTTTTTTCAAAATTTTGCCCTTTATGGGGCCCCAGCAACCAATCAAAATAAAGGATTAGGACAAAACTCACAAGAAACGTCAAACGCTACTCAATAAACATTTCTGCAAAAACAAAATTCAAATGTCTGCAATTTTAGCGGAAAAATAGCCGATTTCCACTTTTCCCATTATAAGTCTATGGAAACTTTAAGTTGCCATAGCAACCAGATTTCTTATCCGACTGAAATAAATAAAAAAAAATTATGTAGAGACTACTGTCAGGAACATATATACAAAGTACAGGCTTCATGTCATAGACAATGTCTGAGGAGAAGATTTTAAAACGTTTTTCGAAATTTTACCCTTTATGTGGCCCCAGCAACCAATCAAAATAAAGGATTACGAAAAAAGTCACATGAAACATAGAGATATACTCAATAAATATTTCTGCAAAGACAAAATTCAAATAACTACAATTGGTCCAGAAAAAAAATAGCTCATTTCCACTTTTCCCATTATAAGTCTATGGAAACCATAGCAACCAGAGTTCTTATCCGACTGGAATAAAAAACACAAATTATGTAGAGGCTACTGTCAGGAACATGTATACAAAGTACAGGATTCATCTACTTGACAGTTTCTGAGGAGAAGATTTTTTTCAAAATTTTGCCCTTTATGGGGCCCCAGCAACCAATCAAAATAAAGGATTAGGACAAAACTCACAAGAAACGTCAAACGCTACTCAATAAACATTTCTGCAAAAACAAAATTCAAATGTCTGCAATTTTAGCGGAAAAATAGCCGATTTCCACTTTTCCCATTATAAGTCTATGGAAACTTTTAAGTTGCCATAGCAACCAGATTTCTTATCCAACTGAAATAAAAAAAAAAAAAAAATTATGTAGAGACTACTGTCAGGAACATGTATACAAAGTACAGGCTTCATGCCATAGACAATTTCTGAGGAGAAGATTTTAAAACGTTTTTCGAAATTTTACCCTTTATGTGGCCCCAGCAACCAATCAAAATAAAGGATTACGAAAAAAGTCACATGAAACATAGAGATATACTCAATAAATATTTCTGCAAAGACAAAATTCAAATACCTACAATTGGTCCAGAAAAAATAGCTAATTTCCACTTTTCCCATTATAAGTCTATGGAAACCATAGCAACCAGAGTTCATATCCGACTGGAATAAACCAGAGGACCAATGGTCCTGTAAACGCTCACCTGAGATCTGCTTCATATACCAATAAACATATTTGAATATTATGGTATTTAACCCCAGTGCCGGGGCAGATGAAGCCCTTGGGCCATTTTCTTTTTTTCAGAATAATCAATATTTTGTCCATTTGCCAATTTCCTGCTGATTTTCCCCTTCAAATAACATTTTAAAAGCAGATGAGCCCCTGGGGTCCATTTTTTTTTTCAGAATCATTAAATTTCAACCCTACTGCCCATTTCTTGCAAGACTTTCACTTAAAATGACATTTTAAAAGTTTTCCCCATTCAAATGCATTGACGACCCATGTTGACTATGTTGACCTTGCCATAAAATAGGTCAAGGTCACCACAGGGTCATGTTTTATATATACATTGTAGTACTTGAGTCACCCATACTTCATGCAAAGTTTCGTTGAAATCGGTTCACCGGTTCTGGAGAAGAAGATATTTTAAGGGTTTTTACCATATATGGGCATGGCAGCCATCTTGGTCATGTGACCTGGATTATTTATATACACATTATATACATTTGGTTCCCACTTCCTATAGATGCTTCATATAAAATTTGGCTTTGATTGGCCAAGTGGTTTCAGAGAAAAAAATCTTTGAAAAGTGTGTATGGACGACAGACCGGCCAAGGTCAAGAGATGACCTTGACCTAAATTAATCATATACCTTCATCTAATCCATTAGTTGTTTGCATCTACCACTTTTCAGATCTCAGGCTGCAATAGTTTTCAAAAAATAGCTAATTTCCACTTTTCCCATTATAAGTCTATGGAAACTTAAAGTTACCATAGTAACCAGAGTTCTTATCCGACTGGAATAAAAAACACAAATTATGTAGAGGCTAGTGTCAGGAAAATGTATACAAAGTACAGGATTCATCCACTTGACAGTTTTTGAGGAGAAGATTTTTGAATGTTTTTTTTTCAAAATTTTGCCCTTTATGGGGCCCCAGCAACCAATCAAAATAAAGGATTAGGACAAAACTCGCAAGAAACATCAAACACTACTCAATAAACATTTCTGCAAAAACAAAATTCAAATCTCTGCAATTTTAGCGGAAAAATAGCCGATTTCCACTTTTCCCATTATAAGTCTATGGAAACTTTAAGTTGCCATAGCAACCAGAATTCTTATCCGCCTGGAATAAAAAACACAAATTATGTAGAGGTCACTGTCAGGAACATGTATACAAAGTATAGGCTTCATCCCCTTGACAGTTTCTGAGAAGAAGATTTTTGAATGTTTTTCGAAATTTTGCCCTATATGGGGCCACTGCAACCAATCAAAATGAAGGATTAGGACAAGAGTCACATGAAACGTAAAGGACTACTCAATAAACATTTCTGCAAAAACAAAATTCAAATATCTCCAACAAGACAGCAAAAACTGGCAATTTTCACTTTTTTCCATTATAAGTCTATGGGAAGCATAAGTTGCCATAGCAACCAGAGTCCTTATCCGATCAAAACAAAAAACACAATAATTATTTCCCCCTACCTGTAGATGGTGTATGTGTAATATGAGAACAATCGGCCCAGCGGTTTCAGAGAAGAAGATCTTTGAAATTGTGGACGACGGACGGACGACGGACGGACGCCGGAGCATGGGTATACTATAAGCTCACCTATGAGCCTTCGGCTCAGGTGAGCTTAAAATTGTTGACTGGGACGTTAAACCTCAATACAAACAAACAAGCATTACAAATATCCCAGGCCTTACTGAGGTAAAATTTGACATACACTGAAAAAAAGTTATAAGAGGCCACTTTTCAAACTCATTTTTTGTTTCTAAGCCATGTTCAAAATTGCACGACTTTTTGCCAAAAGACGTGTCTTTCAAGTAAGTAAAGTTCCAAAGTGTTAAGAAATAATTTTCTTTTACTAAAGGCGTTTTTGGAGTAAAAATGCAAAAAACAATATTTTTAAATAAAAAATTGGATACAGCACACCATTTATTGAAATTAGGAACGGGTGTCATCAAAGGGGTCGTTACGGCTCGGAAAAACATCAAACATTCGAATTTTCTCTACTGGTAGAATTTTTATGCATTTTTAAAAATCGCCAATTTTGAGATGTTTTGGAAAATTCATAAATGTGCCTCTTAAACATGTTGACCCCTGTCAAATTCACTTGATGAGGCCTGGAAATGAGAGATATAACTCGACTGAACTGTTTTAGGCCATTTTCGAGGACCAACAGGTCAAGGCTGCCGCACACTTCCGGTTTCAATGCCAATTTTTAACGAACAAAATAACAAAATTTGTGGACGATTTTTTTAATTTTCAAAGTTTATCAGAGTCTAGTATTTGACCTAAATAATCGCTGAAAATTTCAATGCCGTGCTGCTGATAATAACGCAACTGGAAAAGAACAAAGTTGGTATGCAAATTGCATACAAAAGCTGAATTCCTGTTATTCAGGTTGTTGTCTTCTTGCATGTACAAAACAAAAACGAAGATTCTTATTGCAGCAACACTTTTGACTTAATTTTATCTTGCATCATGGCAGTCAGTAGCACTTTCAAATAAATTAAAATGTAAAACCACAACGTCATAATATGACATTTAATTTGATGTTAATAAAGTGTGACTCTTTAAAATAGGGTACCTTTACACATGCTTTGTCTGTGTGAGAGGTATCACGCATTTTGGAATGCAGAAACTCATAGAGCCACTGTTAGACATTTGTTTATTCATATGATCATGAATTTTAAGTGATCGTATTTTACTTTCTGAACTAGAAGAAAAAATATGAGGTGGCCTCTTATAACTTTTTTTCAGTGTACACTTCAATCTCATTCTAACACGCCTCACTATAATGCGGTTTTTAGCTCACCTGAGCCGAAGGCTCATAGGTGAGCTTATAGTATACCCATGCTCCGGCGTCCGTCCGTCGTCCACAATTTCAAAGATCTTCTTCTCTGAAACCGCTGGGCCAATTGTTCTCATATTACACATACACCATCTACAGGTAGGGGGAAAGAATAATTGTGTTTTTTGTTTTGATCGGATAAGGACTCTGGTTGCTATGGCAACTTATGCTTCCCATAGACTTATAATGGAAAAAAGTGAAAATTGCCAGTTTTTGCTGTCTTGTTGGAGATATTTGAATTTTGTTTTTGCAGAAATGTTTATTGAGTAGTCCTCTACGTTTCATGTGACTTTTGTCCTAATCCTTCATTTTGATTGGTTGCAGGGCCCCATATAGGGCAAAATTTCGAAAAACGTTCAAAAATCTTCTCAGAAACTGTCAAGGGGATGAAGCCTATACTTTGTATACATGTTCCTGACAGTGGCCTCTACATAATTTGTGTTTTTTATTCCAGGGGGATAAGAACTCTGGTTGCTATAGCAACTTAAAGTTTCCATAGACTTATAATGGGAAAAGTGGAAATCGGCTATTTTTCCGCTAAAATTGCAGAGATTTGAATTTTGTTTTTGCAGAAATGTTTATTGAGTAGTGTTTGACGTTTCTTGCGAGTTTTGTCCTAATCCTTTATTTTGATTGGTTGCTGGGGCCCCATAAAGGGCAAAATTTTGAAAAAAAAACATTCAAAAATCTTCTCCTCAGAAACTGTCAAGTGGATGAATCCTGTACTTTTTATGCATGTTCCTGACAGTGGCCTCTACATAATTTGTGTTTTTTATTCCAGTCGGATAAGAACTCTGGTTGCTATGGTAACTTTAAGTTTCCATAGACTTATAATGGGAAAAGTTGAAATTAGCTATTTTTTGAAAAATATTGCAGCCTGAGATCTGAAAAGTGGTAGATGCAAACAACTAATGGATTAGATGAAGGTATATGATTAATTTAGGTCAAGGTCATCTCTTGACCTTGGCCGGTCTGTCGTCCATACACACTTTTCAAAGATTTTTTTCTCTGAAACCACTTGGCCAATCAAAGCCAAATTTTATATGAAGCATCTATAGGAAGTGGGAACCAATGTATATATAAATAATCTAGGTCACATGACCAAGATGGCCGCCATGCCCATATACGGTAAAAACCCTTAAAATATCTTCTTCTCCAGAACCGGTGAACCGATTTTAACGAAACTTTGCATGAAGTATGGATGACTCAAGTACTACAATGTATGTATAAAACATGACCCTGTGGTGACCTTGACTTATTTTATGGCAAGGTTGTCAATGCATTTGAATGGGGAAACCTTTTACAATGTCATTTTAAGTGAAAGAGCAGTAGGACTGAAATTTAATGATTCTGAAAAAAAAAATGGACCCCAGGGGCTCATCTGCTTTTAAAATGTTATTTGAAGGGGAAAATCAGCAGGAAATTGACAAATGGACAGAATATTGATTATTCTGAAAAAAGAAAATGGCCCAAGGGCTTCATCTGTTAAATACCATAATATTCAAATATGTTTATTGGTATATGAAGCAGATCTCAGGTGAGCGTTTACAGGACCATTGGTCCTCTGGTTTTATATAACACAGCCAAGTCATGGCTCCCAAATTGATTATTTTGCTATATATCTATACAGAGCCCCAGATAATTTTTTTCCTGAGGAGTATTTTACTCCTGAAATTTTGTCCAGAGGAGTAAAACCAGAGGACCAATGGTCCTGCAAACGCTCACCTGAGGTCTTTCATATAAAACTTATAGAAAGCTATCAACTGTTTTGGGAGGGCATTCAGGTGCAACCAAAGCCTCTGTGGCATGTTGGTTAAGCTACTTGTCAAGATCCTGGGTTCAGTCCCAAGTGATCCAGTCTTTTGTCAAGACTTTAAAAGTAAGCTCTGAATCCATATGCCCATAGCTATTGAGTGGGACATAAAACATGAAATCAACTGACCAAATCTGATGAAAGATTTGTATTACCTTGAAATTGGGTCAGTTCTTGTCAGCATGTTATTCAATATAAAATTGTCTATTTCTACTTGACATATGCTATTTTGTTTCATATTTAATGAATGCTGTTGAAGGTGGCAGAAGTAAATTGTTGCAGTTTTGTTATTTTTTAATTTATACCTCATCTTTTTGAACTTAATATTAAGCACCTCTAAAATTAGTTAAACCCAATTACAGTAAACTTCTATTGATGAGCTTTCAAAGATGGTACTTTTACTATGGTTCTCTCTAGTTTATGTTTTGGTGTGGAGTTTGGTCACCTTTTGGGAAACAGCTGTTCACTGTGCTTACCATTTTATGTTGTTCTTGTATCAGTATCTATTTGTAAATTTGGTTGTTGACTATATGTTCTTAGACTTTGTTCTCATTGTGCCAGTTATGATCATTGCTTTAATACCTGCTACTTCTCTGTCCTTTCATATCCAACTTTGTAATCAATAGGTCAGAATCAACTTACTGTCACCATTTTAACAGTGCTACCCAGGCAAGCCAAATTAGTTGCTGCAGTTGGAGTTTCAGTGAAAACAACTAGTTTCTTTATCCAATACTTTTTATTTATTGAATCACACTACACTGATTCTTATAGTTTTCTATTAAAATCCATTAAAATTAGAAATTTATTACTATAACACAAAAATACTACACAAATGAGAGTTATTGTAATCTAATGACAACATTTTAAAAAATGAAGAAAAAAGATAAAGAAACTTAATCCTGAATCTTGAATAATTGATTTAGAAGTCATGAGACTGTGTCTATAACATTAAGAGTCGGACCACATTCCAAGACTGAACTTATGCGACTAAAATAGATACCTTGTAAAAACCATTGTAATGGTACAGTTTAACACAATCTAACAACTATACTAGAGTAGACCACATCATGGAAAATAGGTAAAGTAATGTCACATTATTACTGGACAATATATTCATGAACTTGTCAATGAACATAAGATTGTATGCAAGTTTTAACGTAACAAAATACAAATGCATGCACTGATAGGATATATATATATATATTTTATTTTTTTTTAAATCTAGCATTTTCAAGTTCTTCATTTTCATTTAAATCTATATACTATGTACATATTTGCAAATTATATATTCTTTTGATCATGACGTACATTATAATCAACACTGAATCAAGCTCTATGTAACTATACATTTGTGGGGCAACATGAGAATCTGTCCAAAACTCACAGCCATCCATTAATATCCAGATTCTTTAAAATAAAAAAGCACTGTCACTTGCTGTTCATCACATTGAATAATATCTTTTTGCAGAACCCTGCAACAAAGCATATCTGCTTTCCAAACCTTTATACATCATCTATATAAAACTATAAAGCACTTGCTATATCAGTTATCCCTGTATCATTACAATAAAACTTTTACAATGCATCAAACTGCTTCCTTTAACTGAAATCAATAGTTTACTGTATATTTGAGATTCTATTTAAATCAGATGTTATAGTCACAGTCTCATTAATTCTACATATATTTTGAGGAATACATTACAAAACAGTTACAATTGGACTCATACATAAAAAAGTACACATTAGGATAATACCTCACTCAAATGTGAAAAAAGTGAGAAATTATTCTAGTGTTTATCATATAATCTCTCCAGAATTTTAATTTGAGAATATGTAAAGAAAAAAAAGAGAAAAAAAAGAAAAAAGGTGGCAACCCCAAAACTTGCTAAACCACCAAATTTAAGACCTAGTGGGGTTACACACTGCAATTTTTCTCTTCAATTCTCTTCTCTGTAATGATACACAAGCTGAAAATTTTTATAGAGATACAGTGATTTATATGAACCAAATAACAATTTAATAGCTAATCTTAATAAATAACACAATTTAGTTCATTAAAAATTCAGCTTTCCATCTTTGTGGGATTATGAATTTGCCACTATACATAAGAGAGATTATTTATTCAGAAAAGGGTTAACACTGGTTGTACTGTACCAGTTATTGTACAGTTATTCATGTTTTGCATCACCTCATTTGAATATCTATTTGTCTAAGGCACAATATATAATTTTATGATCAGACCAATATCACGGGGGTGATTCAATTGATACCACCTGTGCTGTCGTCCGAGACGTTACTGCATATATTGCTGTCGTCCGAGTATTCCGGTTTTCGTCCGAGTACTACGGCTGTCGTTATCATCGGTGCCCCTATTTCAGTGCCCACAGGACCAACAGATCGTCGCTAATCAGCGCATTTATCACCGAAAATTGTCAAGAAGGTATTTATCGTTATTACAAACGTCTTTCCAGTTTTCTTAACATAAAGACAATCACAAGAATTTATTTTTTAGTACAAAACATCGTTTTCTCGAGTGTTTTTCTTACTTTCAACATATGCAACCATTCCATGTAAGCGAAAGTATCAGGGATATTACGCTTTCCATTTAGCCTTTAAAAGCTGTAATCATTTACCCAATTCATTGCGTCCTTCAAATTTTATTTCCCGTTTTTAAAAAGCGTGATACGGCTGTCGCTGACCCCGGATACGGCTGGCGTTTGTTTATTGATCAGTACGATACGGCTGTCGATAGTATTTCGAGATGGCATATTGCCCGTAGAAATCAAATTCAACATATTTTATGCATTTATTTTGTAGTTTCTGAATAATTTTCGTATGCTACTCATAAAAGGACGACTATACAGATCGCTAGAAAGCATAACAGTAACCTCGAAAAACACAAATGCTACAAATAGTCTCTTCTGTAATGTCATATAAGATGATTAGTGAAGTCACATGAATGAACAATGAGTCTCTAAGTACAAACTTTGCATAACATGTTTTCTGGAAATGAAAACGATTTATAAGCTGACACAGTGTCGGGAAACAATCTCCGTGTATGTTATATTTTGTGCATACGTTAGAGAGCGCGTTCGTACTGCACATACTGTCGGAAATCACGTATTGCTATATTCATATGAAAGAAAATATTTCACACATATCCTATAATATGCGGCATAGTATAAGAACTCTTTAGCAAACTTTTCTTTCTTTGAAACATTTGTCAACATCTAGAACACTTCGGAACTTAAATGTTTCGAAGTGTTCTCGGCGACCAGATGAAAGTATGTGATTTTTTTTTTTTTACAGTTTCATATACAGTCATATGATAGTATATTTAAAATATTTCACAAATGACTCATGCAAACGGCATCACAAATTTTCCGAACTTAGGTCGGACAACGCACTCGAATAGCAGAATAACTAGCTCTTTCCCAACGAGGTAGTCATCCGGCTATGTCGCAACCAAAACCAAAGGCAACGAACACAACAGAGAGGCAGGCAAAATAAGCAGTCATATCATGAAGATAAACCACCTTTCGTGTGACGCCGATGAGCGTATTTACTATGGACAACGCCGAAAACCATTTTTCCTGGGCACATAGAGGTAGGCACAATTAGCAATCGTATCATGAAGATAAACCACTTGTCCTGGGATGCCGATTAGCTTATTTACTGGGAAAAACAGCGAAAACCATTTCTCCCGGGGACATTTTATAAAGAAAGAAAATAAATATAGTGTTCAACTGGCGAACATATGTAAAAAAAATAATTGACGTAATTAAGTTAAAATCCAAACCAGAAATTTAGAGATTATTATTATAATCAACAAAACCATTTTCCTAGGAAAGCGAAACCACCATTTCTACGAGGACTGCGAAAAGGAAAAACGGTATGATGAAATTAAACAACGTGCTAAGCTGGCTAAAAGATATAAATATACACAATACCGATGCAGTAAAGCCAAAACCAGAAGATACTAGGCGGATAGGAGACCAACTTTACTAGTTCACCAAAAAGTAAATTCGCGAAACCAAGAAAGGGGGGGGGGGGAGTCAAATAAAAATATGAAATCATTGTATTCGACTGGAAATCAACATCCCAACCCAAAGACATCCCAAGCGGGACAGAAAGAACAACACAATGTATCACAGAGCACAACCAACACACGTGAACCTTTGTAACGCAGAGCAGAATATTACACTTCGCGCCATTTAATGACATTCGAGAGCGACTACAAGAAAATATACACATGAATGCAATATTATAAGGTATTATGTACTAGTCATTTGTAACAACGGGCCCCCACCCCCGGGGAATAGCGGGAATTTTGACTTTTGGTCCAGCAAATCATCGCTAAAAGCAATCATCGCTAAAAAACCCACCCTGTGAGGACTGTTTGTTGGTAAAACCACTGCTGTTTTCTCCACAGGCTGCTTTAAATTTCACGGCCCGTTTCCCACGCACTGTCGTAGCAAAACTTTGGTCAAAGCCCTGCTCATTTCTACGGCTGCCCCCGCCCTCCCCGTGGATGGGGGCGGACGGGCGTGGTTACAAATGGCTAAAGTGCATTACACAAATGATCAATCAGTCAATTTCGCCACAGTGTCTTTTTCCGCTGTAAGACAATGGTGACGCTCATCAAAGTTTAAATTGTATACATTACACTTTCTGATTTGGATAATGCATGCGAAAATGAGAAAGCAAGGCAACCGGTCACTGTATAGACGACATTCAATATTCATATTTGAAAGTGCGGCGGTGTGTCATGTAAATATCTTACTTCGTGTAACCAACCCACCGTGGTTTATCGTTAGAAATATGAACAAAGTGAAATAGATGTTATTTCATTCATATTTCTGAAATCTAGGATGCCTTAAACTTAGTTTTACCCATATATTTTCAATTATTACCTGATCTAAATTGTCGACATCCGTAACGAGTTTAACCGACAGCCGTATCACACATATTTACAACTGATCGACAGCAGTAACACCAAAAGTTAAACGCCCCTTCAAACCCTTTCTGCTTTGGATTTTTTTATAACTGTAAAAGGTTTTATCTTTGCAGTTATGTTTTCCATGTTGTTCAATAAATGGTTAGAACTGAGAGATGCTGATTATTAAAGTATTTGCATATTTATGTGATTTTTGCTTTTTTACGATTAAACACATGGTTGTATGCAAACTAGCGACCCAAAAACCCGTACAAACTTATTGCACGATAAACAAATATCTAACAACACATTCTAGCAGAAAAAAGGATAAATAATACCTTCAAATACAATCACGAGCCGCTTTTACGTGTGTACTGTTTGTGTAACGACAGCCGTAGTACTCGGATGGAAACCGGAATACTCGGACGACAGCAATATATGCAGTAACGTCTCGGACGACAGCACAGGTGGTATCAGTTGAATCACCCCCGTGAATATGCCTCAATGACATCACAAAATCCTTCAGAATTTGAAAATATCAAATCTAGTACAGATCAACAGTCAGTTGTACATTGTTTAATATGTTGCATACATCCAAATAATGTCTCCACAAAATCCACAAATCCTGTACTGGCACCATCTATCTGTATGTTGAAGTCCCCTAATATGACCAATTTAGCATTCAGGTCAATAACTGGCCTAAGATGACAGCGAATATCATTTCTAAAATCAGTCTGTGAACTTTTTGGGTATTTGTACAACACAACAACTTGAACATAACCTCGCTGAATGCTGAATGTGCCAGTGAATATAAATTCAAATGACTTACATTGCATTTTCATGACTTTCTGAATCTGCAAGTACTCCTTTACATACAATGCAAGTCCATGATATGGTCTTTTGTTTGCCTCTTTTACTGTATCATCAAGCCTAACAAGTCTAAACCGCTTCAGGGCAAAATGTACATTTTCATCCCTACTACATAACCTTGTTTCAGCAAATCCAATGATATCTGCCGCCAATACATTGAACATCTTTATAATGTTTATGCAAGGATCTAGCATTATTGAATGCAATTTTGGTATTGTCTGAACCAATTTTATACAGCGGAACATAACATAGTTCTAAGGTAGCATCTGTGCGTAGCCTTTTCATTTCTATATTCACATCATCATCTAATGCCATAGCAGCTTCATTCATATTCAGTATATATAAATCTTCCAGCTTTTTCACTCTACTTAACGCAACATAGTGAATGTGTGGTATTTTCCTTGTCTCCTTCTGGGACAAATCAACAACTACCTTGTCAACCGTTGCACCTTCAGCTTTCCAGACTGATTTACCTGAGGCTGGTGTCACTGGAAATTGGCTTCTCTGAAATGTTTTGTAGTTATGTATAAATGTTCGCTGTGTTTCAAATACAGGTGTCCAGTCTGCATGAATGCTTGAGTTGTAAAATTTCCTGTTTTTCTCACGTGTTGCTCTACCAACTCGAGGGTCATCAAACAATACCCAAATAATGCTAGGACGGTTTGTTCCTTCCATCCACCTGAAGTCAATGTGTTTTACCACACCAGTAGCACCATTGGTTAAACCGTCTTCTACATCTACATTAGCTGTATGAACAACAATCATTCCAACAACTACTGTCAATGATTTCTTTAGCTGGCCTGTTTGTCCATAGTCCTTTGGGAGCTTATCAATCAAGGACTGGTGCCTGTTGGCAGGAATGTTTGCTGAGACAACACTGTCATGGCATGATATCACATACTTTTCTCCTGGCAACTGACTCAAAATAGTGTCATTGTGTTGGTCTACATAATAATTCTGTGCAAACAAATGAAGAGCATCCTTTGGATAGTCACCAGTTTCACGGTCAACAACACGTGTCTGCAGCTTTTGTTTGTCTTCCTCTGTCATTTCGTTCAATCGAAGTCGGTTTAATAACTGTGCGAATGCTAGATCGTCTTTCTGCCTCATGATATCAACCAATTCATACATTGTAAAGAGCTCTTTCCATAAATTCCTTCCCAGTGAAGATGCTCCCTTTTTCAAATCAAGACTTATCAAGTAATCACCTACTGGCTTAAGTTGGTAAAGATCCCCAACAGCGATAACACTTAAACCACCAAAAACTTCTTTTGTTCCCATCAGCTGCTGTAAGCGAGTGTCAATAAAGCTTAGTGTCATGTTGCCTACCATTGATATTTCATCAATAATGATAATTTTCAGATGTCTGTACTTAATTCTGAACGTATTTAACTCATCAGCTGCAAGATGATTGGTTCCCTTTTGATACATTTTCCTGTGGAATGCAGAGCAAATTGTTTGGCCACTAATATTAAAAGCAGCAAAGCCCATGTAAGCACACAGCAGAATTCTCTTATCATCTGGATTTTCTCCATCTTTCAAATTCAAAATCCTGTACAGACTTTGATAAAGTGCTCGAATCACTACTGATTTACCAACACCTGCCCCTCCTGTTAGAAAAGCATAAACCGGTTCATCTTTACATTTAATCCAGTGCACAATATGGTTAAAGAATTCTCTTTGTCTCAAATTAAGACTTCTGAGTAGTTGTAAGTATTCATCATCTGGTAATAAAATACCACTTGTTTCTACTGGTGGCATTGAGCAAGTTGACTGTAATTCTATTCCAATGTCATAATGCCTCTGCTCTACAACTCTGCTTGGGTTAAAGCAAACAAATTTTTCTGATTCTGCTGACCCTTCTTCTTCTGTCTCTCTATTTTCTTGCTCTGCATTTGGTGCAATTTGATCAAAGTCCCTTTCCTCATTTTCCATCATTTGTCTTGCAATCTCCAGCTCTTCAGCATGATGCTCATACTCATTTCTTTTGGACACCAGGGATGTCTGCACTGAGTTATACCGAGCTTCATATGTTCCAAAAGAACCTGTCAAATCCTTCTGTTCATCTCGCCAAGGTACAAAAAGCATAAGCTGCTCTCTAAAGTAATTTTCTGGATCCCTTTTTCTGTTGTATCTTACATACCTTATTACTCTTGGTACTTTCTATTCTTGTATTTTGTTCCATTTTTTGCTTCAAACAACAGGTCCAGTGAGGAATATAAGTCCGATTTCAGAAAATTTGCTCAAAAACGACCACTTCATGTGATTATTTTTCTAACTGTATCTGTATTGCCAAACATTTTCCTGACAAGGCTGGTTAAATGTTTATGAAGCATTTCAAGTGAAAGATCATTAATACTAACTCACAAAACTGGCCAAAACTGATAAAAAGTTAAAACCAACATAATGCTATCTTCATGTATTATAGCGTATACCCATCAAATTCAACAAATTGAAGCATTTTTGCTTCAGTAACGCTTAGTCCTTTTTATTTGTCACAACAAATGTATACGAAAAGTGAAATGTGCAGGTTTTAAATATTAAAAGTAGTCACACATACACTTTGAAAGCAAGTTGTAGCTTCAACATAGAGAGGCTTAGCTTCTAGTATATACAATGTTTATGTTACTTTGGAACTGTCCAGAGAACATATAAACATGACCCTGCAGTGCTGCAGAGATATGTTTTGATAGAGATTAAGAACCAAGATAACCTATGAAGCTGGCTGAACAAATTTTGTTCAATTTCTTGCCTTTATATTCCTCACTGGGTCTGAACTTTGACTGTTATTATCATCAAAGCTATCATCACTTTCATCACCAGAGCTATTGACAAAACTGTCATCATCATTAGTGTCATGAACTTTCTCAGAAAACTTATTCCTTTTTGGATAAGTAACATCAACCTTAGAGACATAATCAGCTAAACATAATTTCCCAAGCTGCCTGGGTCTTTTAGAATACCTCTGTATAACATTTTCAGATTCTACATCCGTGGATTCAGCTGGAAGTTCATCAAGAGCAGCTTTTGGTTTCAACAGAAAGATTCTTTCTTCTGGTATAGATGTGTTGATGAAAACAATATCCCTCGTACATTTTGTCAAAGAAATTTTCAGATCAAGATAAACAGCTTCTTGAGCACTGACCTCAACACAGTTAGAAAATACATTCCCAATATGCCTGACTTGTTTCTTTAGGTCAAGATTTCCTCTTCGTGCCTCTTTCGCTGCTGCATCAAGTTGTGCACTCATACCTCTTTGTGATTTACTTATATAACCAACTATATATGAAGCACAACCATATGGCTCAAGAACAATCTGAATGTCAAGATTGGCCTTCCAGGCAAGAAGTATGTTTTCATTAAATGGATTTATTCTCATTTCCTTCACTTTTCGCTTTAAGAAAACTTTTGGTGCTTTCAATGAGCTTCTTACGCAACAAATATAGTCTTCGAAGTCCATTTTAGCAATTCTTTCTAGAAACTCCTCAAATGGCATATCGTCATTTTCTTTACACTCATTCATTGATTTTTGGAGCTCTACATTCTTTTTCTTGTACTTGTCAATGTTTTCTTCAAGGGGATACAGCAACATAGTTTTTGGCAATGGTGGCAATGGAAATCCAAACCTGCATATTGGTTTCCCTTTTTTTCTACAGGTTCTGGAATGTTTGTGACTTTGAAGGTTAATAAGATTTGCTGTTTTCTCATTATCACTACTGCAGGTAAGATATCCATCAACAAATTCAATTATTTCCTCTTCTGACTTTGTTTCTAAAGTTGGGGCATTTTCTACCCAAACAAGCATGTGAATATGAGGGGAGCCACGTTGTTGAAACTCAACTCTATAAAAATAGTCAAGTACCTTTCCAATTGGCTCAGAACTGCTTTTTAGAATTGTATTAAGGAACTCTTGAACCCTATGATCAAAGTACCTTGAACATGTAACTGGGTCTTTTTGAACTAGCTTTGTTTTATCTTGCCAAGTAAGCTTTTCTAATTCTGTTTCAGAATATTCAATACCATCATTCAATTTTGCTAACATCTTTAACAGATCTATCCATCTAGTATCAGCAGCTGACAATGACATAAACCAAGTAGGCAATGAAAGTTGCCTAATCATTGCAAAAATATCTTTCTTGCGCATTTCTAAATAGGCGGGTGAATTTCTCAGTTGACGAAATATATAATAGCCTTCATCAATAGTCTGCATGCTTAGTTTTTAACCCAATCATGGTTGATAACTATGCTGCCTTCTTTAATTGCACGCCGGTGGGTCGGGCGTCAGACTCTATGATGGCCCCGACATAAAGCTATTCATTTTAGTTGGTTGGGACCGGAGCTTCTTGTCTGTTGCTTGGCCCACCGGGGTCCAACTGGTGTTTTTCTTTTGCTCCGGAGTTAGTAGGTTATTCGGCGCCCAGGGATCTCCATCGTCGGGCAGCTTACTCAGTCTGTGAGTCCTGGTTTGTGATTCATCAGGATGTTTATCACGATTTATCTGTTTGTTCTTGATGATTCATTGACTAGTTAGAGATTCACCTCGAGGACCGAATAACTAACTAAATGTTATGAACCACTGCAGAAGCTGAGGGTGAGGTTATGGCCATGTAAAACCGGTTTAAGCCCGCCAGTAACTTTGTGTTACTGATCGTTCCAAGTCGATACTTCTGTGGCGGTTCTTTTTGTTTTATGTCTTGGCGTATAAATTTTTTTTGTGCTGTTGGCGCCTTGTGTATGTTTTCATATTTTTAGTTAAGTTAAGGTAACTGAGTGGCCACCTATTGGGAAAATAGCTGCTCATTCGGCTTACGATATGTTTCATGGTATGAGTGCCTGATTGTTGGTTTGGTTTTTTCCCACCTCGGTTTTTGGGGTGGGAATCTTTTTCTGATTGCGCCTTTTCCTGATCTTTGCCTACTTGTACCTTTTCATCAAGGTTTACAAGTTTGTCCAAATAGTTTGCATCTCTAGCTTCAGCTGCAGTTATTTTTTGACCTCGCTTTTTACATCTTCTGACAGCCAAGTTGACTTTATCACTGATTTGTTTCATCTGTAGTTTTTTGTGTTTGAAGAATATATTTGGAACTGACTGTGCAGCTTTCCTGTCAACACTTCTCAATTCCCATTTAACAATGTCACTATAATGAACTGGAACAATTCTCTCTTCCTTACTGGGTGGTGTTTGTCCACAGAATATAGATGGGAAGCACAAATATTCTGCATCTTTATCATTATATAGACTTAAAGGATGTTGTCCTTCTCCTGGTGCAAAAGTAAAAACTTTGTCACACTTATTGTCAATATCAGCATCATCCACTAATGTATCTATATTGCCAACATGGTCATTAGCATCTATCTCACTGTAATTATCAGAATCATAATCAGTTGGGGCATCAGATTCCTTTTTACTTGAGATTTCTTCTTGCTTTTCATTATCCATACTATGTTTGTGATTTGTTTGTTCTCTTGAAACTCCTAAAAATTCTCTGACTGTTTCCTCTGCACTTTCATTAACTTCCCGAAACCAGTCATCATTAATTACTATGCCAGATTTCTTGTATAGCTTGCTGTTGTTCATAAGCCAATGCAGAGCAGTCAAAACTCTTAATGGTCTTACATTTTCTTTAAAGTCAACGGTTTTATAGGAAAGTTTCTTTTTCAGCTGAATAGCAACTGTAAAGTTTTCATCCATTGGCCTTGGCAGACAGTTTATTGTAGGCTGAATATCAACAGGTACATTAATTACATTCCCTTTCAAGGAGTACTGGCCACCACGTGGCAATTCTCTTATCTGCATAAATGGAATACGCAATGCTATTAACCTTTCTTCTAACTGATGTAAGTTTAACTCTGGTGGCTTGATTGGCCATTTCATGCCATTAGTTACTGATAGCTTTGGAATTTTACTATCTCTTAAGGCACTTAGGCAAGTATGACATATCCATTCTTCATTATTGACAGATATAAAGTCTGTACAATGCTGTTGTTTACTTTCTGCTGAAATATGGACATTCATTAACTTAGAAACACTTTTCCTGAACCATGTCTGGTGACAACATGAACAAACATACAAAGGTCCAATAGAAATATCTGAATGAAATTGTTTGATAGCCTCTTCAATAGTTTTTAAGTCTTTCTTGTGCGTTTTTGGAAAATTATCTGTGTCATGCTTATATCTTTTTCTAGGAGTAGTGACTTCTGAAGTGTCGTCAAATTTTCTTTTTTCCTGCCTTACTTGCTGCTTCTTGATTCTCTCACATTCACGAACATAAGCATTTTCTCTTGCCTTCTTTTTTGATATATTCTGGTATGCTTTCTCCTTTGTTTTAAACGCCTGATTTTCTCTTGCTAACTGTTTTGATTCTTTCTGATACACAGTTTCTTTTGTCTTAAAACTAGGATCCTTTCTTGCAGATTGCTTTGATTCTTTCTGATACACAGTTTCTTTAGCCTTAAAACTAGGATTTTTTCTTGCAGATTGCTTCGATTCTTTCTGATACACAATCTCTTTTGTCTTAAAACTAGGATCTTTTCTTGCAGATTGCTTTGATTCTTTCTGATACACAATCACTTTTGTCTTAAAACTAGGATCTTTCCTTGCATATTGCTTTGATTCTCTTTCTCTTGTTTGAAACATCAGGTCTTTTCTTGCAGATCGCTTTGATTCTTTCTGATACACAATCTCTTTTGTCTTAAAACTAGGATCTTTTCTTGCACATTGCTTTGATTCTCTTTCTCTTGTTTGAAACATCAGGTCTTTTCTTGCAGATCGCTTTGATTCTTTCTGATACACAATCTCTTTTGTCTTAAAACTAGTATCTTTTCTTGCACATTGCTTTGATTCTTTCTGATACACAATCTCTTTAGTCTTAAAACTAGGGTCTTTTCTTGAACATTGCTTTGATTCTTTCTGATACGCAATCTCTTTTGTCTTAAAACTAGGATCTTTTCTTGCAGACTGCTTTGATTCTTTCTGATACACAGTTTCTTTAGCCTTAAAACTAGGATTTTTTCTGGCTGATTGCTTTGATTCTCTTTCTCCTGTTTGAAATGCTTCATTTTGTCTACATTTTCTTTTGTAATTTTTATAATATTCAGTGCGATGCTTAAACTTACTGTTCTTTAATTCTTTCTTTGATTCTTTAATGAATGTGTTTGATGCATTACTGGATATGTTTTGTACTTTATTTTGTGCTTTGTTAGCTTGTTTCAATCTTTGATCCTTGAAGTAGGCTTCCATATTACTATTCATTTTACTTTTACAGCTCTGTGGTTCTTCAGTCTTCTTGATTTTGATAGGCAAAAAGTCAAACTGCAAGTTGGTGTCTAGATTTAAACTGTCATAGAATGCATACATGTATGTAACTAGATCATCAATACTTGAGAAAGTTATCAAACAAGATGACCCATCATTTGAAGACAGTCCATTGTCACCATGGGAATGATCGAGAATCAAAAAACATATACATGCCATCCTTTTTAAATACAGCAGAACATATGGCCCCAATAGTTATAAGACCTGATGATACAGACATGAAGGCTAGCTGTAAGGTATCATGAAGTGTTGGCAAACCAATATTTTGGGTATCAATAAGAGGGCCACACACAATAGGCAGTTTTTCTAATGTAAATTTTCCTACCTCAACTTCAAAATCATAAGGCATTTCATCTAAGCTCAGCAGACGATGATCAAAATTTCCATCTGATTTCAATCCACTGATAACAGTTTGATAGAGAGCATCTCCTTCACATAGCACTTTATCTAGTATCTGGCTATTATCTACATCATGACATAGTGAGTATGACAGCATACATAATGCATTGCATGTGCACTGAAATCCTCTTGAGTGCAGAGAAAATCTATCATCATTCTGGTGGAAACTTCCAAAGACCAAATTACCTGCATTCCAAAGCCGTTCAGACAATCTTACTGCTTGATAACATACCAAATCATTGTTTACACATGTTTTTGCAGAATCATTGTTGAAATGATGCTGAGCTATAACATTTTTATCATGCTCTGTATGTTCTGTATGCTGTTTGAGCATTGTATTTTCAAGAAAAGAGGCTATATTCTCTGCATTTTCTATATTCTCTTTGTCTTTATATGATTTTTCTATGACTCTTGATTGATATTCAGCATTAACATCAGGAAAAGTTTCGAGGATAACTGTTTCGAAATCTGACCGTACACTTGAGCTAACATTTTCTATTAGCTTGTTGAGATCAATAATTGCCTGTTTAAACTGACTAATATCAGTATCCATACTATCAGATTTGCTGTCACATGATTTTTTCAAATTTCCTTTCAAATATCCTTTCTCAGTGACAAGGTTAACTGAACCTTGCGCTATGTCTTCTTTTTCTGTTTTTAATGAGGCCAGCTCCTCAGTCACGTCATGTAAGTTGTCCCTGTTTTCTGTTTTTAACGAGGCCAGCTCCTCAGTCATACATAAATCATACTTACCTCTTTCACTTACCTCCCTACTGGCATTCACATTTCCCCTCTTCACTGCAGCTTTCTTCCAATCTTTTCTTCTAGGCGTTCTTTACCTGAAAATACACAATTTTGTTTCATTACGAAAGTGTTTTAACAAGAAATTAGCTGCAAGCAAGGTTTTTAATATTCCCTGACCTGTGACATTATTGCCCTGAAATGCAGATTTAAATGCTAATGAAAGGAAAATCATGTTCAGTGAATTTATGATTCAGTAGGTGCAATGCCTAAATATTCAGTGTGTTGACAAATCTGTACACTTCTTCTTGCACATCATAAACATGTCTGCCACACTCCTTCAAAATATTCAATGAAAATTAAAAATTCTACTTCAGATTTTTTCAAAATGTATTCCCTTTAGCTTGGGCCAAGTTTCGTTCAAATTGGAACAAAAATGTATATTACATATTAGCTATACTACAAAAAAATTGCCAGTAGGGAATAACGGAATGACTCAAAACAGCATATCCCCTCAAACTAGATTTGGGGGTGGGGTGGTGACTACCAATATGTTCTATTACTTTCTTTGAAACATATTTTGTTATACATATGAACATCAGAATTCTTTAAACATTATCATATAATTTGTACATTTAAATGGTACTCATCAAAGGGTATATACAGGATAAAAAGTCTGCATTCCAGATCATCTTATCTATGTAATTACAGTTGCAACTTAAATAGTTTGTCTTTACACATTTTTAACAGACCCCTTCAATTTATGATATTTCAATTAGATATCTATTTCAAAGTAAGTTTTAGAAAAGCTAGCATACTCTTATCCACCTTGTATAAAAAACTACATAAATCACATTAGCCCAGACCCAGCTCAAAAGTTATCACTTGTGTGTACATCAGTTTTCATTGAAAGAACGGGAAGAGAGAGAGAGAGAGAGAGAGAGAGAGAGAGAGAGAGAGAGAGAGAGAGAGAGATCAGGTTTCCTATCTGAGATCACTCAATCACTCAAAGGAATGATGCTCATTTTGTGTTGCACTTTCTTTTCTGGTGATATTATAGACAGGGTTTGGAATCTTATTATATCAGTTCCAGAGCCTTGCTTCTTCAAATTTTGAACAACTACACAACTTTTTATACTCTAAGATAAAATATTTACATTTATTTATTTAAATTGTCATCTAATGATAGACTACTAATATCCATAGAATCTATTATACAGACTTAGGCATCTTATAGACAAGACCATGACCATTTATGATCTTTTCTTTCTGTAATGAGCATCACCTATATTCAGCTTTAGTCTATAATATACTTGAGTATGTAATAAAATGTACTTTGCCTGATAGGTTATTATTTAATTATCATTTCTTGATAAATATGTTTGTAGATTTTCTTCCACATTATATTTCTGCAAACAGCTTTACTCTGACAGTGACAAGGTTATACTGAACCTTGCACTTTGTCTTTGGTTTCTGTATTTTAAATGAGGCCAGCTCCTCAGTCACGTCATGTAATTGTCTTTGTTTTCTGTTTTTACAAGGCCAGCTCCTCAGTCAAAGTAAAACATTGACCTAACTAGTCATACTTATCTTTGTTGTCTTTACATTTCCCTTCTTAGTTCCTCTGATTCTCTTTCCTTTTCTGAAAATATACAAAAAGGACTAAAAATCAAACTTCTACAAAACTATTATTCTTTATGGCAATGGCTACCTCTTCTAACAAAGAGGTTTGAATCAGTGACATGTATACAAAGAATAGTTATCCCCACTTTTTAAGAGATCTCTAACATTTTTTGAAAAAAAAAATGTATGGGATCCGCCATTTGGATTAAAGGTAAAGGTAAGCAATGATCTGGAACTGGCACAATTAGAACTAAAGTAAATGAAAATAAAATTGAGATCCTAAAAGCAGTGAGCATATTAATGAGAAAAGCGATGGGCCATAGTAATACTGTGACGAAACAATTTTACTAGCAAAAGTCACATAAAATGTAGAGGACTACTTGATAAAGATTTCTGCAAAAACAAAATTCAAATATCTGCGATTGAACCAGAAAAATAGCCAATTTCCACTTTTCTCATTATAAGTCCATGGAAACTTCAAGTTGCCATAACAACCAGATTTCTTATTTGACTGAAATAAAAAACACAAATTATGTAGAGACTACTGTCAGGAACATGTATACAAAGTACAGGCTTCATGCCGTAGACGGTTTCTGAGGAGAAGTTTATTATATGTTTTCATAATTTTGCCTTTTATGTAGCCCCAGCAATCAATCAAAATAAAGAATTAGGAAAAAAGTCACATGAAACTTAAATATCTATTCAATAAACAAAACTCAAAACTTAGTGTCTGCAATTGGACCAGAAAAATAGCCTATTTCCACTTTTCCAATTATAAGTCTATGAAAACTTTAAGATGCCATAGCAACCACAGTTCTTTTCTAACTGGAATAAAAATCATAAATTATGTAGAGGCTAGTGTCAGGAACATGTATACAAAGTACAGTATTCATCCACTTGACAGTTTCTGAGGAGAAGATTTTTGAATGTTTTTTATTCAAAATTTTGCCCTTTAAGGGGCCCCATCAACCAATCAAAATAAAGGATTAGGACAAAACTCATAAGAAACGTCAAACACTACTCAATAAACATTTCTGCAAAAACAAAATTCAAATGTCTACAATTTTAGCGGAAAAATAGCCAATTTCCACTTTTCCCATTAAAAGTCTATGGAAACTTTAAGTTGCCATAGCAACCAGAGTTCTTATCCACCTGGAATAAAAAACACAAATTATGTAGAGGCCACTGTCAGGAACATGTATACAAAGTACAGGCTTAATCCCCTTGACAGTTTCTGAGAAGAAGATTTTTAAATGTTTTTTCCAAATTTTGCCCCATATGGGGCCCCCGCAACCAATCAAAGTAAAGGATTAGGACAAAAGTCACATGAAACATAGAGGACTATTCAATAAACATTTCTGCAAAAACAAAATTCAAATATCTCCAACAAGACAGTAAAAACTGGCAATTTTCACTTTTTTCCATTATAAGTCTATGGGAAGCATAAGTTACCATAGTAACCAGAGTCGTTATCAGATCAAAACAAAAAACACAATTATTCTTTCCCCCTACCTGTAGATGGTGTATGTGTAATATGAGAACAATCGGCCCAGCGGTTTCAGAGAAGAAGATCTTTGAAATTGTGGACGACGGACGGACGGACGACGGACAGACGGATGCCGGAGCATGGGTATACTATAAGCTCACCTATGAGCCTTCGGCTCAGGTGAGCTAAAAACACAAATTATGTAGAGGCTACTGCCAGGAACATGTATACAAAGTACAGGATTCATCCACTTGACAGTTTCTGAGAAGATTTTTTTCAAAATTTTGCCCTTTATGGGGCCCCAGCAACCAATCAAAATAAAGGATTAGGACAAAACTCATAAGAAACGTCAAACACTACTCAATAAACATTTCTGCAAAAACAAAATTCAAATGTCTGCAGTTTTAGCGGAAAAATAGCCGATTTCCACTTTTCCCATTGTAAGTCTATGGAAACTTTAAGTTGCCATAGCAACCAGAGTTCTTATCCGCCAGAAATAAAAAAAACACAAATTATGTAGAGGCCACCATCAGGAACATGTATACAAAGTGCAGGCTTAATCCCCTGGACAGTTTCTGAGAAGATTTTTGAATGTTTTTCGAAATTTTGCCCTATATGGGGCCTCTGCAACCAATCAAAATAAAGGATTAGGACAAAAGTCACATGAAACGTAGAGGACTACTCAATAAATTCAAATATCTCCAACAAGACAGCAAAAACTGGCAATTTTCACTTTTTTCCATTATAAGTCTATGGGAAGCATAAGTTGCCATAGCAACCAGAGTTCTTATCCAATCAAAACAAAAAACACAATCATTCTTTCCCCCTACCTGTAGATGGTGTATATGTAATATGAGAACAATCGGCCCAGCGATTTCAGAGAAGAAGATCTTTGAAATTGTGGACAACAAAGGACGGACGCCGGAGCATGGGTATACAATAAGCACACCTATGAGCCTTCGGCTCAGGTGAGCTAAAAAGCTAGGAATGGATAATGCTGATCCTCAGAATCGCTTAGAGTGGAGAGGTCGTCTAAGAGACTTGTCAAACAAGTTCAACCCTTAGTACAGGACAACAGACTATAAAACGAATATGATGATGATGATGAATTAGAGGGCTTAAATTGATTTATACTTAAACGCAAAAGTTTCGCAACAATTTTCAAACCATTTTATTTTCATAAACATAACATTCTTGAAAAATTATTTCTTACAAAATGAAAGTTCAATGTCTAATCATTAGATTTAAGGGAAAAAATCTTCAGGTAATTGATTCAACGTTCATCAATTCACGTTCAAAGTGTCAAAGTCACAAAAAATTCATTATCGCGTATGCCCACCCATGGCGCGAATCACTGCTGTACACCTTCATCGCATCGACCCTATAAGACGTCTGATTAAGTCCATTGGCAAAGCATTCCTTTCGCGCCGAATAGCAGCCTGCAGCCCCACCACATTGCCAATGTTTAATGCATGCACTTTCCGCTTTAAAAAGTCCCATAAGTGTTCGATCGGATTGAGATCCGGCGAACACTCGGGCCATGGGAGGACTGGAATATTGTTTGCCCGAAGAAATTGTTGAGTGTGAAGAGCAGTATGGGCTCGGGCGTTGTCTTGCTGTAAGACCATATCATGATTTGCCCTAACATATGGCACAACTACAGAGCGGAGAATTTCATCTACATAACGTTGTGATGTAAGTCCTTGTTGACGTTGCTGCCCGTTGCCCCCAGCATCCACAAGCGTTTATAAAGACAATATCCGTCTTCCCGTGGTGACGTATGCCGCCCCAAACCATAGGTGACGCCATCCCAAATCACTCGACCGTCTTCACACATGCTTCAGCAAATCGCTCCTTATTACAGCGGAAAACGAGTTGACGTCGGTCGTTGACGTCAATCATTATCTTTGTTTCATCAGTAAACAAAGTGTTCCTCTACTGTCTCGCCGCGAGCCTCCGATGTTGATTACACAAATTTAGACGTCTACGTTTGTGTGCATCAGTTGGTCGACGGCAACGTATTCCAAATCCTCGTAAACACCTTATAACGGTATCCCGGCTAACGGTTGGTCTCCCTGGCAGTCTGTGTTGCCGTCTTAAAACGATCTCTCAAGTGCATTAAAAGTATTGCACGATCCTGGCGTAACGTGGTCACATGTGGATGTCCGGCCCGTGGACGATCATTTACCGTATTGGTTTGGCGAAACTTTTCAGCAAGACGACTTATAGTCGACCTATGAACACCAAATTGCCTCGCTACAACAGTTTTATCCACTCCGGCATCCAACATGCCCATTGCACGTGCACGTTGTTCATTTGAAAGTCTAATAACGTCAAACAAAATTCTAATTTATCCAAACTTTTGATGTTTTTCACAAGACAAATGTCTATCCTGTATATCGTTTATCAACTTACTGCATAAATAAACATGTAGCTTTCTTGCACGTGCAAAATGTGATTTTTAACCTAGGTGTACTATAGACAGTATGCCGCGGTATACCCATGAATAATTTATACTATGTATACCTATGGGATGTTTTAGGAAAGATATTGCCTCGATAATTTCATAGGACCCTAGAAGTCATCGAAAACCAATCCCAAAGTTGTTGCGAAACTTTTGCGTTTAAGTATATAACACCCTTAGTCTGCTGTGATTAAATATTTAAGATATTTTTTAATATTTAAGATATTTTTATGCCAGGTAAACATTCTCGAGACGTTTGACTCTGCAAGACAGTGTATACTTATCAGGATGCTGAGTAAAAACCACAAAGCTAAGTAAAAAGAAATGTTTATTGCAATAACATTGTAGTGATGTAAAATATATCACTTACGAATAAATAACATAGAAATGACATAATAAACAGTTTAACATTATATTTATGATCACAGGAGAGGGTTGCATTGTGTATTAATGCAGGGCCTTTTTACAACTCATAGCCAAAATCTAAAATGATTATGATAAAGTACAAATATAACAGTCCTTCACAACAAGTTAATAAAAGCGCTGCAGGCATGCATGATACCCCGCCACGCAAATTTAATTTAGCAAAAATGTTTGTCAATAAATTCTCAAGATAAAGAGCAGAACAAAATTTTGTCATAAATGAAGGACCATAACTCTGTACACTTTGATAAAATTTACCCATCTTCAATCCCAAACCACTACATTATGATTTGAACTTTTATACAAAGTTTGAAGAAAATTGGTTGATAAATGCGCAAAACTACAAAATTTTAATGTAAATCATGGGCCATAACTCTGTACTTATTTAACATAATTTATTCATTTTCAATTCCAAACCACTCCTTCCTGATATGAACTCCTATGCAAAGTTTGAAGAAAATCGGTCAATAAATGCTCAAGACAGAGTCCGGAAACAAAATTTTGACATAAATCAAGGGCCATAACTCTGTACTTATTTGACAAAATTTACCCATCTTCAATCCCAAATCACTCCTTCCTGGTATGAACTCCTATACAACGTTTGAAGAAAATCGGTCAATAAATGCTCAAGATAGAGCCCAGAAACAGAATTTTAACGTAAATCAAGGGCCATAACTCTGTACTTATTTGACGAAATTTACCCATCTTTAATCCCAGACCACTCCTTCATGGTATGAACTCCTATACAAAGTTTGAAGAAAATCGGTCAATTAAAACAATGTTTTCTGAGGAAAACTATGTCCCCCCAACCGTTTAGTAATTGAAGTGTAGTTACCTTGTGATATGAAGTTTTTCTAGGGAAGACACCATGTAAGGTGTGATAGTTTAAACTTGTTTTGGACCCTGTCTAAAATTGGGTCACAATCACCAAATTCTTATAAACTCTGAACCTCCTCACAACAATGCTTCTGAGCAAGTTTGGTCAAAATCCATCAATTAGTTTACAAGATATCGTATCGGAAAAACTAATTTCAACAGTTTTTATGGACCCGTGACCTTGGAAATTAGGTCAAGGTCATCAAAATCTAATCAACTTTGAGCCTCCTCCAAACAATGCTTCTGTGCAAGTTTGGTCAAAATCCATCAACTGGTTTACAAGATATTGCAGTGAAAAGACTAATTTCAACATTTTTTTATGGACTCGTGACCTTGAAAATTAGGTCAAGGTCACCGAAATCTAATCAACTCTGAGCCTTCTCGCAACAATGCTTCTGTGCAAGTTTGGTCAAAATCCATCAATTGGTTTACAAGTTATCGAGTTGGAAAGATTAATTTCAACATTTTTTATGGACTCGTGACCTTGAAAATTAGGTCAAGATCACCAAAATCTAATCAACTCTGAGCCTCCTCCCAACAATGCTTCTGTGCAAGTTTGGTCAAAATCCGTCAATTGATTTACAAGATACTGCGTTGGAAAGACTAATTTCAACATTTTTTATGGACTTGTGACCTTGAAAATTAGGTCAAGGTCACCAAAATCTAGCCGACTCTGCGCCTTCTCGCAACAATGCTTCTGTACAAGTTTGGTCAAAATCCATCCATTCGTTTACAAGTTATCGCGTTGGAAAGACTAATTTTAACATTTTTTATGGACTTGTGACCTTGATTATTAGGTCAAGGTCACCAAAATATAATCAACTCTGAGCCTCCTCCCAACAATGCTTCTGTGCAAGTTTGGTCAAAATCCATTGATTGGTTTACAAGATACTGCATTGGAAAGACTAATTTCAACATTTTTTATGGACTCGTGACCTTGAAAATTAGATCAAGGTCACCAAAATCTAATCAACTCTGAGCCTTCTTGCAACAATGCTTCTGTGCAAGTTTGGTCAAAATCCATCTATTGGTTTACAAGTTATCGCGTTGGAAAGACTAATTTCAACATTTTTTATGGACTCGTGACCTTGAAAATTCGGTCAAGGTCACCAAAATCTAATCAACTCTGAGCCTCCTCCCAACAATGCTTCTGTGCAAGTTTGGTCAAAATCCATCAATAGGTTTACAAGATATTGCATTGGAAAGACTAATTTCAACAGTTTTTATGGACTTGTGACCTTGAAAATTAGGTCAAGGTAACCGAAATCTAATCAACTCTGAGCCTCCTCCCAACAATGCCCTTGTGCAAGTTTAGTCAAAATCCATTCATTTGTTCAGAAGATATCGCGTCGGAAAACCTAATTTGATCAGTTTTCATAGGCTGGTGACCTTGAAAATTAGGTCAAGGTCACCAAAATCTAATCAACTCTGAGCCTCCTCCCAACAATGCTCTTGTGCAAGTTTGCTCAAAATCCATTCATTTGTTCAGAAGATATCGCGTCAGAAAACCTAATTTGATCAGTTTTCATGGGCTGGTGACCTTGAAAATGAGGTCAAGGTCACCAAAATCTAATCAACTCTTTCCCCCCTCCCAACCATGTATCTATGCAAGTTTGGTCAAAATCCATCCACTGGTTCAAAAGATATCGCGTAAGAAAGAAGCTACGCGGACGCGGACGCCGACGCGGACGCGGACGCCGACGCCGACGCTGACGCCGACGCCGACGCCGACGCCGACGGGAACCGCACCAAAAACAATATGTCCCCCACCTTCGGTTGGGGGGACATAATAAATGCTCAAGATAGAGCCCGGAAACAAAATTTTAACGTAAATCAAGGGCCATAACTCTGTACTTATTTGACGAAATTTACCCATCTTCAATCCCAGACCACTCCTATATGGTATGAACTCCTATACAAAGTTTGCAGAAAATCGGTCAATAAATACTCAAGATAGAGCCCGGAAACGAAATTTTAACGTAAATCAAGGGCCATAACTCTGTACTTATTTGACGAAATTTACCCATCTTCAATCCCAAACCACTCCTTCCTGATATGAACTCCTATACAAAGTTTGAAGAAAATCAGTCAATAACTGCTCAAGATAGAGCCCGGAAACGAAACGCTGACGGACGGACAGACGGACGAACCCACGATCAGGTACATCCGTGGCTATGCACTATGTGGCAAAAATCACTATGTGGCTACCAATTTAAAGTGGCAAAACTCTATCCAAGTATTAAGTGGCAATTCTTCTACCAATATAAAGGGGCAAAATTCTGTCCAATATTCAAGTGGCAACTCTTTTAAGTGGCAAATGTCTAAATTTTTGTGTGGCAAATCTTATAATTGATCTACAAGAACAAATTTTAAGTGGATTTCGTTTTTCACTGCACTAGGGTTATCCCCCTTACTATAGCTTTTGGACAGTATCAATGTGGAATGAATACAAGTTTTTTTTTTATTTTCTGTCCCTTACTTTAGCCCCTTAAATTTTAGGCACATAGCTTATAGTATATGGACACCAAGTAGCCACTTAAATTTTAGGCACATAGTATATGGACAATTTGCCACATAAAACTTAGCCACATGGTGCACGGACAGAAAATTGCCACTTTAAAATAGCCACATTGTGCATGGGAGTTTTCCAGAAGCCACACTAAATTTGTCCAAAGTGTTGGACACCTAGAGCACGTGGACAATTGTTTATCCATATTTAAGAGCCTTGAATACCAAATGTGTAGGGGTTACCCCCCTTCATTCATTGACAATGTCCAAAACTTGCTCTTATGTGGCTAGGCACATAAAGCATTTTTGCCACCTATGTAGCAAATATGCTGATCCTTAGCCACGTATGTACCCTCTCATGGGAACGCACGGACAGACGGACGGATGGACACTCTAACGCAAGTTTTTTTAGAGGGTATAACATAATAACAACAAAATAACACCTATCTATCTATCTATCTTCTGATACTGAGTCGATCAATTTCTGATCATCACCTCAGGTGTGGGGTGGGTGGCTAAATTTAGAATTTAGTCAAGGGAAAATTAAACATTTGGGGTGGACCATTAAAACTATTTACAAGATATAGATGAGAGGCATACTAAAACGCATGCCTCTGGGCCAATGATTTAAATAGAAGCCTTAAATTCCTCAATGGTCTTAGATAGGACCACTGAAGAAGGGAGACTATTCCAAACCGGAATAGTTCTGGGGAAAAAGGAATTTTTCAGGGCATCACTATAGGCAAATGGTCTTGTGTATTGTGCTTCATGTGATGCCCGAGTATGCCTTAGATTGGGTGCCGGGGTCAGGTATTTGTCTTTATCAAGAGACACTGTACCGGAGTGTATCTTGTAGAAGAAGGTTAAGGAGGACCGCTCCCTGCGAGACTCCAGGGATGGCCACTCAAGTTCGTCTAGCATTTCACCGACGCTACTGGTGTTCCTCCATCGCCTGCAGGTCCACCGGGCAGCAGTCCTCTGCACCTTCTCCACCATCTCAATCTGAGTTTCATGATAGGGATGCCAAATAGGAGCTGCATACTCAAGTTGAGGCCGAACCAATGTTTTGTATGCAACTTCCTTAGTATGCCTAGGTGCCAGTGCCAAATTGCGCCGAAGAAAACCCAACAGTGATATACTTATAACAGGTGTTAAACCAGTTAACCAATAACAGATGGTTAGTTAACTTGTACAAAGCATTCCAAAGAGGCATAAGCAGTCCATTACATAAAATTGGGTAACATCAGACTGAGGTCATGAAGTTGAAGCCATTTCTTCCAGTTTTTCCAGGCGCTTGTTCAGCCAGTGTGTTTGAATGTCAAGCTTCTGTGTGCTCCAGAACTCCAACATCAGCTGGTACCTAGCTCTGATATCAAACTGACATGCATACTGGAGTTTTCTGAGGCAAACAGGACACAGAAAGCTTGGTCTTGAGTCTGATTCCTCTAGGTGATTGGAACCATTCATGAGACAGTGGAAGTGTACACAGTGTCGTAGACCAAACATGTGGCCGATCTCATGACACATTGTCTTGCAGGCTCTCACCAGGATGGTCGGTATTGAGTCCCTGAAACAGTTGAAAAATTGCGATTTGAAAAAGCCAAATGGTAGCAATTTGAAAAAGTCAAAATGTAGAAACTTGATAATGTCTTAAGTTAGAGATTTGATGATTTTAAAATAAAAGCTGTCAGAGATCATATCAGATCAGTCAATTATCCTTATCATTTTGTTCCTGAGCAAAGCCTCTGGAAGATTAACAGTCCAATTTTGCTGCATATACTTATCCCATAAATTGACAACTTCTTTGAATCAGTGTAAGCTCCTCGGAGAAGCTTTTATTTATGGTTATATGTCTTGCCAAAATATTGCAGTGTCCTGAATAATGAAACATTTTCATGACCAAACAAGGAAAGAATATGCCAACACCTGGGGGATCAATTTCTGGTGTGTTTTTCATAACCAAACTTTACCAAAAAAAATGTGCCAACCTTTAGGATTGCTCGACAGTGGGTCCTTCCACTCCTCATCAATATGAATGCAGAATCAGACAGGCTAGAAATTGAGCTGCCGGTGCCCCAACTTCTAACTAGAAAGGACATACGAGGGATCATCAAAAATTACGTGCACTTTTCCCATAACTTGACAACAATTCCGGCAAACATATTCAAATTTCAGCTGACAATAAACTTGCATATCTCCACTAGATTTGTTTGGTTAATATAAAATGTTTTATTAGCAGTTGGTGATGATTTTTCTTACCCCACCTTCCCCATGGCGGAGCACGTCAGAAATGACGTTAAGTTTGGCACTGCAGTATCGCATTTCTTTTGCGTTTTCTTCAAAATGGTTTTGCAGATCACAGCCAAACGTGCCATGTGTCTTAATAAATCCATAACAAAACAATTTATGCTTGCTCAAAAATTACGGTGGTCCGGTTGTGCACCTACGTTGCTTTGCTTAGGCATACATGTTTGCTTTTTTCAAAATGTTTAAGCGATGTCTGAATTGCATGCAACACAGATCAACCGGCAATATTGTACAATTCCCATTCGAAACCTAATTTTGTAATTTGCTGGTAAAACTTCAAGGTCCTTCGATAAAGCATTACAAATGAAACATTTTGTGCACGTTTGAACAAATAGGACCCCAAATAAATATCGAAATTCATATCCGTCACTTAAAATGTTCTAACGTCTAAATTATAATGTTAAAAGTCAGCATCCTTATGCCCAGTCCAAATTTATTTTCAAATCAAGGCAATACATTAAAAAATTTATATAGATTTGTAATTTAAACCATGTCCCAATAGTTAAATAATCTTTTAACATACTTTGAGCAGTAAAACTGTAAAAATCAGTAGCCCTAAAAAGCACATTTTGTGGTTCAAAATCAGTGTTTTTGCGTCAATGTCACTGACGTCATCGGAGTGCTCCATGGTGGCGAAAGTGGGTGTTTTCATTTCACAATAACTTTGTAACGGATGAAGGGATTGTGATGAAATTTTGCACACTGCTGCATATTACATGGGTCCATGTGGATTGAAAGTTTGAGTGGAATCGAGTCATATAATCATAAGTTATCAGAAAAGTCCACGTAATTTTTGATGATCCCACGTATAAACTTAACATATCCTTAAAACTCCCATTGTTAATTCTTTATCTATGAACAGAAAGGAATTACCTTTCCAAATCTATTGTGGTAGTTCTATTGTCACCGAAATTTGACAAATATCTGGCCAACGAGTATACCCCACACCTTCCACTTAACTTTGCCAGTCCAAACACAAAATTCCAAGACTCTCTAGGATACAGATCACACAGAGTTATCCCAGCTGTACAGAAAGCTTCTGAGGGAATCAGATCATGCATGGCATCTAAAACCTCCCCAGCATGCACCTGGAATACTCCATCATTCAAACGGTCAGTGACTCTTCCTTTCATGTTTCTAACTTTCATGAGTTTAATGGACATGCCAAAGAATATTTCAGCATAATCTCTGAGAGGTTTCAATACTTCATTGGGTATTGGGTCCTCATCGAATGTTAATGGGAGCAATGATATAGTGTTCTGTCTTCTGGTTGGACGAGCCATGTGACCTGTAAGTAAGAACAAAAATTCATTTCAAAACCATGACCATGAATTAAACAGACCTTTATATTTTTCTCGAAATATGGATTGTGCATACATGTTAGAACCGCCTCACCAAGGCAGTCCAAGCAAGTACCCATAACCTATTTTTGACCAAAATGATTGAATTATGTATACCCCTATTGAAGGGTGTTAGGGGGTATATGTTATATATGCATGTTAGAGTAATGAAGAACAAAAAGTTTAGTGAGTAAAGCTAAAATGAGCCATCGATTCTGTGGTTGGTGTATATGTAAACATTTTAAAACAACTTTTATGATTAGGCCTGAATTAAAAAAAAAATTGTTTGTTTGTCCTTTACCTACCTAACATTTTAATCTTGGGAAGGTAGGCAGGGAAATCATTATAAAATTATTATATTTTACTTTCTGTGGAAAGTTAACTTTCAACATTTTAGAGTGGTAAGAATTGGCTTTATTTTGCCTGAAATACTACATGTACTTGTACATGCAAGTATGAATTGAATGAATAGATATTTCACATACAGTGCACAAATTTTCCAGGAAAGGCAACAAGTTTGTATACAAGCGTTTGAATGATTTAATAAAACCCAAGTCATACATTTCAGCCATAGAAAAATAAAAATATTTTTCCTCACAGACCTGCAATATACTTTTTTGAGTAGGGGGCTAAATTGTAGGTAGGTAGGTAAAGGACAAACAAACAAAATTTTATTTTCTGCCTTAGAAAGGCTACATTTTTTTTTTTTATCTTTATTTCATATATGGCATATTATAGAAAAGATATTAAAATGGATAAAACTGTTTCCTTTATTAAACAGCCTGGAGACTGTCTTTATTGACTGATACATATCAAAATATGTATTTCTGGTACCTGAGTGACTGTATTGTCTGAATGTCTGACCAGATTCCTTGTGCTCTGCTAGCCAGTCCCCTCGCTTAGATTTACCCATTGGTACAAACAGGTCAGGATCTGCAGTAGGCAAGAAACACAAATAACATACATTTGAGCCAATTCATGGGAAAACCAACAATGTGCAAAGGTGAAATCAAAGACACAGATCAGCTTCGTAGTAACTGCAAAGCTGATCATCTCCTTTGTTTTCCCTTCACAGTTAGTATAATCCCTCTTCTACCTAATTCCAAAATTTCAAGCTTCTAGCCTGCTCCTTTGACTGTACAGGCTGGTTTTAGTCGCAACCCAAATTGTTGGTTTTCTCACGCACTGGCTCATTTGTCTTTTTACAGCCATTACATAAGAACTTGACATTTTATATGTTTTTTTAACAAATCACATGTCAGACAACTACGAGGGGCGTTCGGAAAGTTCGAATAATTGTTTGATCATTCACATAATATTCATAGTAAAACAAAAAGAAACATACCTATTTTAACTTCAACATGTCCTCTATGAATGCTGTGAAAACCAAGGTGATGCACTGAGACATAATAAAAGTATGTTCATTACAAAAAGGTGCGGTATGGGTACCCGGAGCACGCCAACGTCAAAATGACGTTGCGAAAACGTCAAACATTAGTTTAATCCAGTTGGCGATGAGCACACTTTCTCAGCATAAACACCAGCAATATCTACGCATTTCATTTGTCTGACCATTCTTTTGAAATAAGTTTTCGTAACCAGTATCAGTATGTGGCAATACATCTCCCTGAGTCTATTTTGCTCATATTCTCCGCTGAATCACCCAATTTTTCGCAATTCTTAATGGAACACAACTCCACTGCCGGTTAGTTACTTCTAAAATCGCCATCAGTTGCTTTAATTCCATTTTTCAAACACGAGAATCATTTGTATTCATGCTGGACTACATTATTCATAGTTTTCCAGTTTATTTGACCATCTTAAGTATTTCTGAGGGTGTTTTATGAAGAAAATACAGAAGTTTATAATCTTTTGCAATGCAACGACAAAGTTTGGCGTTATGGTTTTCCCATACAACCCTCGAAGTAAAGGACCATAACTTTTTTGCGGAACATCAAATTGATTTTAAATTTTCAGGAAACAATGTCATGTTGTTGAAATATTACGAGGCGATTCCATGCTTTTCTGACGATGAGCAAACAGTCAGAAGTGATGTTTATTTCTTTAAGATTTCGTTTGAAAAAATGATAGTTTTCGGACTGCTCCGGGTACCGATGATGATGTTGCCACGACAACCTGTATTTTTGGTTTCAGTGCTCACTTTTCTTTCTTTTTTCTATCAACAATTATGAATAAGTGGAAGTTTACGCAAACCAACTTTCAAGTAAATTGGATGAAAATTATGAGAGATATAACACAATTACACGAACTTTCCGAACAACCTACGTAAAATAAGAAAATTGAAACTTGAAACTTCTGTCTTCAACTCATGAAATTCATGGCATACTATAAAAATGAAACTTAGGCCTGGCTTTTCACAAAATTTTGTACATGTATATCTAAAAGTATATTTTAAAGTGTACCTTCATGCCACCATATGGCTAATCTTTGTTGAAGAAGACATTACCTGGTATAAAATACTTGAGATTATCACTGAACTTTCCATCATACTTGTCTACATAAGCTACACCAACACTCTGGCCTACCTGTAAATGAAATGTGCATGTACAGTATATATAACTTTTACAGCCATTTTAATATCAAATGGACAGCCATCCAGCAGTGGTGGATTTAGAGGCCAGGTGGTTCAAGGGGTTCGTTCAACCCCCCCCCACCCCCCCCCCCCACCCCCCGGACACAAATTATTTCATTTTCATGGGGAATTTCAAGAAATTGTGTGTAAAATTAGGAAAACGAATCCCCTTTTCTACATTTGAACCCCTTCTTCAGAAATTTTGGATCTGCCCAATTAGAAAATGTTGACTGGGATGTTCAGCTATAGCGAAACTGCTGCCAGTTGAGCTACAGCTTTGCATAGACTGTGGAGCCAATGTCTAATATTTGTACTTTGTAATTGAAGAGATATCATCAGGAAAACATGTCCCTGTAATAAATATCCACTTATACCCCATTTTCATATTGAAAAACTGGGGTATGTAGGAGTATATGGTAATACCTATTTTTCTTATGTTTGATCCAAAACATAGATTGTGGGTACTTGTTAGAACCGCCTCAACGAGGCGGTTTTAACATGTACCCACAATCTATGTTTTGTGCAAAAATAAGAAAAATAACAAAAAAAAAAAAAATTAGAGGCTTGTGACTGATGAAAAAAAAAAATTACACTGAAAATTTTTAATTTTTACAACTTCAAAAGTCTTTATATTGCATGGGCATGTTTTTGTAACGTTACTATTGTAGAGAATGTTTCATGTAATTACAAAGAAAAATTACCTTTGCTGGTTTGATTCCAATAGCATCTAGTAGATTGTCTCCCTTTCCCTGCTGCTGCTTTGAACTCACACTCTTTGAAGCCATTTCATAGAAAATTTCCCTATTAAAACAGGCTTTATCCCCAGTAACTGTCAGTAAGGACAATAAGGTTGCTGAAATAGAGATACCCAGCGGGCACATGACGTCAAAATGACGTCACATCGACGTCGATGCGACGTCATTCCGACGTCATGTGCCTGCTGGGTATGAACAAAAAATGGTTAGGGTTAAAACATATATACAGAACTTCAACAGAGATTATCTAAGGAAAGCCTGGTCCCGAGGTTATTAAACTTTTTTCGTGCTCAACTCAGCTGAGCATAAAATTTAAACTGCTTCAATATACAAAAATAGCCCAAATAACTTAAAATTGATGCCAAGTCTGTAATTCATCCTGCTTCTAAATGTTAAAATGCCAACAATTGCTGGCATTTTAACATTTATGAGCAGGATAAATTTTAGTCTCAGTTGAGCTGAGCATGAAAAAGGTTAAACCTGGTTTCATAACCTCGGGTCCTGATTTCATTTCCTTGAACCTGAAAGTAAGCAACAGAGCTCAGTATGGAGGCATACAAGTCTCCTTTACATTTGAAAACATGTCTGTCAAGTCAGTTTGCAAAGTGATGTCAATAATATTTTGTTATTCAAAGGTAATTGTATTCAATCATATGGTATTATCTATCTTCATAGTCGATCAATTAATTTCTGCTCATCATGTCTGGTGTGGGGTGGGTGGCTAAATTTTGAATCTAGCGAAGTGGGGAGAAGCATTCAGGATGTGCCATTAAAACTATTAACAAGAAGCTAAACAGAGGCATACTAAATCATATACCTCTGAAACCCCAAACTAAATATGTCAAAGTGCCCCGTACGAAATTCAGAGACGGATTACAGTTGTAAAACAAACGGAATAGAGACGGAATCTTCTTTTACAGTTGGAAAGTAGACCGAATAAAAAATTACAGCTAGAAAAATCTGAAGAAAGAAAATAATTCCAGTTAGAAAATATTACAACTGTAAAATAAGACCAGAGGACCAATGGTCCTGTAAACGCTCACCTGAGATCAGCTGCATATACCAATAAACATGTTTGAATATTATGGTATTTAACTCCAGTGCAGGGGCAGATAAGCCCTTGGGCCATTTTCTTTTTTCAGAATCTTCAATATTCTGTCCATTTGCCAATTTCCTGTTCGTTTTTTCCTTCAAATGACATTTTAACAGTTTTCCCAATTCAGATGCACAGGCAACCCATGCTGACCTTGCCATAAACTTGGTCAAGGTCATCACAGGGTCATGATTTATATATATACATTGGAGTACTTTAGCCATCGATGCCTCACGCCAAGTTTCCTTGAAATCAGTCTATTGGTTTCAGAGAAGATGATTTTTGATGGGTTTTTACCATATATGGGCATGGCGGCCATCTTGGTCATGTGACCTAGATTATTTATATACACATTGATTCCCCCATTCTATAGATGCTTCACTTAAAATTTGGCTTTGTTTGGCCAAGCGGTTTCAGAGGAGAAGACGTTTGAATATTATGGAAATATACATGTATATTGCCCCGGGGTGGGGGCACATGAGCCCCTGGGGTCCAATTTTTTTCAGAATCATTAATATCCAGTCCTACTGCCCATTTCCTGCAAGACTTTCACTTTAAATGACATTTTAAAAGTTTTCCCCATTCAAATGCATTGGTGACCTATGTTGACCTTCCCGTAAAATAGGTCAAGGTCATCGCAGGGTCATGATTTATATACACATTGTAGTGCTTGAGCCATCGATGCTTCGTGCCAAGTTTCGTTGAAATCGGTCAACCGGTTCTGGAGAAGAAGATTTTTGAACGGTTTTTACCATATATGGGCATGGCGGCCATCTTGGTCATGTGACCTGGATTTTTTATATACATATTTGTTACCCCTTCCTATTGATGCTTCACATAAAATTTCGCTTTGATTGGCCAAGCGGTTTCAGAGGAGAAGATGTTTGAATATTATGGAGATATACATGTATATTGCCCCGGGGTGGGGACGGATGAGCCCCTGGTGCCCAATTTTTTTCAGAATCATTAATATTCAGTCCTACTGCTCATTTTCTGCAAGATTTTTCCTTTAAATGACAATTTAACAATTTTTCCCATTCAAATGCATTCGCGACCTATGTTGACCTTGCCGTAAAATAGGTCAAGGTCATCATAGGGTCATGATTTATATACACATTGTAGTGCTTGAGCCATTAATGCTTCATGCCAAGTTTGGTTGAAATCGGTCCAGTGGTTCTGGAGAAGAAGATTTTTGAAGGGTTTTTACCATATATGGGCATGGCGGCCATCTTGGTCATGTGACCTGGATTATTTATATACACATTGGTTCCCCTTTCCCATAGATGCTTCATGTAAAATTTGGCTTTGATTGGCCAAGCGGTTTCAGAGGAGAAGATCTTTGAAAATGGTGGACGACGGACGGACGGACGACGGACGGACGGACGGACGGACGACGGAGCATGGGTATACTATAAGCTCACCTTGTGAGCCTGACGGCTCAGGTGAGCTAAAAAAAGTACAACTGGAAATTTGACTTAGGCACTTCAATTAATATCGAGGAAATTCGGGTTCTGAAAATTTTTACAGTTGTAAAATTCAAAGTACAACCAGAATATGTCAAATAAAGATTTATAGCGTTATAAATGTGTGGGAAAATTGCATTAACATGTAATCTGAGACTATCTGGTTCCAATCACTGGGGTAAATTTTATGAAAGAAAGAAGCTGCAGAGGGTAACCAGCTGAACTTTGGAGGGAAAGTAACACACAAAGCCATTTTGAATTCTAACACCAAAGACTTGAACAGAAGCATGACTTACTGAAATTATTTAGCTTTTTTAAATGAATTACCTATTGGATGTTCAGCTATTTATTATCAATGTGAGTAGAAAATATTCTTAACACTGTAAATAGATCATTACTGTGCATGCAAACTCCATTTTTTGTGAGATCTGAATAATGTAACACATTGAAGTTTTATATATGTAAACTGCACCTTCATCTACTGTGTTCCAGGATTAACAGTTAAAAATATGAAATTTTTAAATTGATCCTTAGAATCTCTAAAAAATTTCAAGGCAGTCTATCTAAATTAAATGCAGTTAAAATTAATTAGATGTTATTAAAAAGAATTGCAATAAAAACAAAGATTTTGCCCTTACCAAAGCTTCTAACTTGGTGAGACTGATTCCTTTTGGGCTGTTTGTGTATTTTAAATGTACAATTATTACTCTATTTGGGAAATCGGTCAGTCAAAGGTGGACAGTTATCGTTTCTTTATAAAATTAAAAATGAGGTGATTTGCTTTAAAGTTATTTAAAGTAGGAAAAGTCTTTCAGTATTACAGTTGTAGTTCAAGCAAATTACAGTTGTAATCCTGCATCATTTACAAATGTAATTTATGAAAATTTACTAAAATTACAGTTGTAAAACCATCCAATTTTCCAGCTGTAATTTGGAGCTCATTTGCATATTTCGTCAAAATTCCTGCTGTTTTCCGTCTCTAATCCAGTTGTAATTTTGGAAAGCTTGTATGTTAATGGAACAGAATTACAGTTGTAATTTTGTGTAGTTACAACTGTAATTTGTGACTTTTTTCCGTCTCTTTTCTGGTTGTAAAATTTCGTACAGGGCCTTGAATTCTCAACAGGAAAACTTGTCCGTGAAATGTATACCCTCTTAAACCCCACTTTTATATAGAAAAAATAGGGTTTGCAGGGGTATATCTATTTTTCTTATTTTTGCTCCAAAACATAGATTGTGGATACTCGTTAGAACCGCCTCGAAATATCAAAATTTTTCGGGTGAAAACTTTCAATTTTTAAAGGTCAAAAATTCTCTGCTTATTGCATGGGCAAGTTTTCGTAATGTTCAGCACTTAATGAGACCACTGAAGAAGGGAGACTATTCCATAATAAGATAGTCCTGGGGAAAAAGGCAATATTCAGAGCATCACTATGCCACTAGTCTGGGCTATGAACAATTCACTAAATCACTACCTGTCATTGTTACCAGTACTTTATGCACATCAATTTTGGCTGCAACTGATAACTGCCCTACTTAAATCAATATGTAACGTCAACAGCCGAGCCAAGCCACAGCAAACCCCGTCGTCGGAAAAGCATGCTCATCCACCAAGGGTGGTTTACTGCGCTATATACCCAACACTTACTCGATTCACAAGTCTTGAGTTTGAAATTTGCATATTTCCAAGGGAGGCTATCCCGTCACAAATATAAGGAGAGAATGACTATAGAAATATATACATTTCATGGCCAATCTTAATCAGAATGACCAAATCAGCTTATTATGGCCACTCTCCATTCCTTATATGCCTGGATCTGTCACTTAAATTTCTCTTCATTAGTGAAGGTCATACCTTTGCATTGCGTGATGGTCAAAAATGAAATTTTATATGTTTATGTTTTCATACCATGACTCATGGTATGAAAACATAAACATATAAAATTTCATTTTTTAAGAATAATCTATCAATTTATGAATAAATATAAAAAGAATCACATTTAATGCTCCTTTTTCAAAGATTAACTTTCGTTGATACTCAAGGGTTTAACAAAGCAATTGGAAGTAAATATTGCAAAGGTTAAAAAGGGAGAGCCAAAATTCAAACGGATGATCTTACAGTAATTATCCAAAAAAATAGGCATTGTAAGACATGAACACTCCTTAGCATTATAGATATCCTCATCAAGTATAAATGCTGATTTACATAGTTTCCCCCCTAGACTCAAATATTCTATAAATTTGTAGTCAACACATAATTTGTCTGCAAAATTTGACTGAATAAAAAACGCATCCTGATTACATGTCCACATTTGTGTCTAGTCACAGTCTACGCCACTGAATATCGCTTTTCGTTTTTGTATGGGATGTATATATGTAGCTTGCTTATGAAGTTGCATAGAAAACAGATCACCATTTTTTATTCAGATTACCCTCAACTGCACAAAAAGTCCTTTAAATAAATCATGAAGGCAATGTATGATGAGAATGTATGTTCTAGATTGAAAACAAAAAATATCTCGGGTAAAACATTATAAAATGAAATCATTAAAATACAAATTCCAAACCAGCAGAATTGGCTTCATGTAAAATCTAGTACTTGTTCAATTTAGACACAGCGTTAATGCAACATCTGCAGCAAAACTAAAGAAAGAAATCTGTCCTATTTATTCAAGACAGTGTCCAAAATGATATATGGAACAACTCTGGAGATAAATTCAGCTCTGGAAGTCATTGTATGAAACATACAAGGTAAAATGCATCATCATCATTAGATATGCTTTATTCTATGCAATTTGGTTCCGGCGAAGAAGGATCGTCAGAATTCTCTCTCACAAAAGAGAAGTTTTCTTTCTTTATTTGTGTTTATAATTGTTTAGATTTCAGCTTAGGTTGATTGAGACCAGTGAAATATACTTGCTGGTCGCCAATTTATTGACAAATTCAAAGTTTATTGAGGATTTTTGCCCTTTGAAAGTTTTCCCGCCATTCACTAATACAGTGGGTGGGGTATTCGAGAAAAAAAATAAGTGCAGAAATTGACTTTGCTCTGTCAGAGTCTATGAGTCAGAATAGTTTACTGGATTTTGAGTTAATCAGTTCTTGTTTTTCCTGTAAGTGACACATTAGGTAGGGAAACCACCCAGCCAGGTGTTTACTTGCAGCTTGTTTGAACTGTCACTTGTCTTTGCTTATTCAGATTGTTGTTGTTGTTGTTGTTGTTCAAATTGTATTTATCACATAATGTTCTACAGGTTGACCTTGTTCCTTGCTTTAGGCTTTTGTTTTTGGAAGTGGATTAACTCTACATGTTCCTTTGACCCGAACCATGACTGCAACATTGGTAGTGAAAAAACTTCTGGCAATATTTCACACTTTTTGGCATACTCAAGGAAGCTTGGCAATCGCAGGAGTTCTGAAGGTCTTCAAAGTTTTAAGCCCTCGAAGGGAACCAACCTGCTCACCCTCATCATCCTGGCTGGAGACATTGAAATGAATCCAGGTCCCAGGTTCCTGTGTCGGCTATGCAAAAAATACTGTAAAGCTACCGACAAATTTGTCACATGCAATGACTGCGAAAAGCGCTTTCATGCGACATGTGCAAATCCCAGCCAAAAGGAACTTTCCAGTTTGAAAAATGAAAATGAATCTTGGTATTGTTCAGACTGCAAAGCAGACTGTGGTCTTTGCAGTGGGGCTGTCTTAAATAGTCACAAGGCTGTTCAAGGTACTGTGTTGGAAAATGTTGAGAGTATCAAATATCTTGGTGTAACAATAACTAAGGATTTAAAATGGAATACTCACATCAGCAATCTGTGTACCAAAGCCAATAGGACCCTTGGTTTTTTGAGACGAAATCTGTTTTCTTGCCCCCAAGATGTGAGAGAAGCTGTCTATAAAGGTCTGGTGAGACCTATATTCTTGAATATGGTAGCTCAGTTTGGGACCCTCATTATGAAGGTCTGATAGATGATTTGGAGAAGGTGCAAAAGCGTGTGGCTAGGTTTGTAACTAGGAACTATACATATGAAAAAGGTAGTATGACTGGCATCCTTAAAAAACTAAAATGGGAATCCCTGCAGAAAAGAAGGAAGGATAATAGAATTATATTACTTTACAAAGGTCTAAAAGGGAGAGCAAAAATACTCACGGATGACCTTATCCCCCAAAATAGGCGTTGTAGGAATCAACACTCCTTGGCATTTCAGATACCTTCAGCAAGTACAAATGCCTATTTACACAGTTTCTTCCCCCAGACAATTAGAGATTGGAATGAACTCCCTGATTCTCTGATCTCCTCTGCTGAATTGTCAGATGATTGTGTGTCTAAATTTACTTCTCTTGTGAGAGCTCGGGACTAATCCCCTCCGGTCAAGCCCCATCCCCCTGGTGTGGTATTGTCAGTTTGACGTTTCACCAGTAAACTATTCTGATTCTAAACTATTCTGATTCTGATTGTGTAGCTAATTACACATCCCATACAAACATGAAAAACGAAAAGTCCGAGGCGTAGACCCTAGACACAAATAGCAAGAAGATGAAGCACTTCTTATTTGACATGCTATTTTCTGTTGCTGGCTTGCTGTTGGCCATCAGATTGACACATTTTTGGAATACACAGGACCATGACATTGGGAGACTTCCAGTTAACTTGTTTCCAGTTTACTCCAGCATACACGGAACAGCAATTGACCAACAACTTATGGCTCACGTACCATACTTTTGCCGTGTTTCTATTCTAAGGGCTAGTCTCAGGTTTAAAGATCACCGCTCTGGTAAGCTCATTCATTTATACATTTTTACTCTTCTGATAAGTAACTCCTGGGACACCGAAACAAATCCTGGTCCAGAATCCCTTATTGACAACTCTCACTTTCCGTGTGGACTGTGTGATGTCAGTGTTGGATGGGATGACCGCGGGATTTGTTGCGACTCATGCAACATCTGGTACCATATAGACTGTCAAGGCATGACTTCAACTATGTATGGGATTTACAATAAATCACTTAGCAAAAGTATAGCATGGGAATGCATACGTTGTGGAATGCCAAACTTTTCCACTTCGTTGTTTGACACTACAGCTTCTCTTGAGATATCCAACAGATTTGAGTCCCTTTCGTCCCTGTCCGAGCCTGACAGTCCGATACCAGACAATATTGGCCCCCCCCAATGCAGCTTCTTCGCCTATTGTGCAAACAAAAGAAGCAAGACCCAGGACCAAAAGGGCGGTCCTGAACCACCCCTTGAGAATTTTGATCATGAATTGTCAGTCAATTAAAAATAAAAAGGCTGAAATTCACACTGTCATAGAATCGGCTAAACCTGACATCATATTGGGGAATGAGTCATGGTTAACCCCAGACATTAAAAACAGAGATTTTTCCAGATTCCTTTGATGCTATCCGGAGAGACAGAGCTAGTGATGCGCATGGTGGTGTCTTCATTGCTTTTAGGCGTGATCTTCTCTGTACTGAAGCTCCGAAATTGGACACCAAGTGCGAAATAATTTGGTGTAAGTTGAACATTATTGGATGTAGGACTTTGTACCTTGGATCATTCTATCGTCCCCCTAGGTTCCCAACTCAGGAGCTTGAACTGAAATATCTTGAGGATTTTAATACTTCACTTTCTCGGATTATGTCAAATAAAAATGCCCATGTTCTTGTAGGCGGTGACTTCAATTGTGGTGATATTGAGTGGAGCACAATGCAGGTACCCGAGGGGGTCAAAAAGAGGCCAGTTCAGACTAAACTTGTGGACATAATACAGGATCACTGCCTCTCCCAAATGGTAAATATACACACCCGAGAAGACAAGACCCTTGATTTACTCTTCACTAACTCGCCATCCCCAATTAACCGTGTTAAAGGGATGCCCCCGATCGGCAAAGCAGATCATGACATTGTCTATATTGAATATGACAAAGGCTAAACGGATTCAGCAGGCCCCGCGTAAGATTTTCCTATATAAACGAGCGGATATGGACGGTCTCCATGACCATCTAGCGCGCTATAGGGATTCGTTCCTTTCAACTGACCATAGTCAGGTGTCAGTCAATGACATGTGGGTCAGTTTTAAGTCGGAGGTTCTCTCGGCTATTGAAAGGTTTATTCCATCAAAAATGACCAAGACAAAATATAGCTTACCATGGATCGATAGCTCGATCAAACGCTTGATAAGGAAACGTGATAAACTTTACTTTCGTGCTCGCAAGTCAAGCAGCCCTGACATTAAGAACCATTACAAACGGTTCAGAGCACATGTTCAAAAGAGCATTAGAGATGCATATTGGAAGCATATTACCAATATCTTCTCCTTTGAAAATGATAACCCTGATCCCGATTGTCCCCGAAAAAATGAAAAGGCAAAAAAGTTTTGGTCATTTGTCAAGTCCCTTAAGAAAGACGCGTCTGGGATCAATACTCTTAGAGAAAATGGTATCTTGAAGACTGACACTTTGGATAAGGCTAATATTTGTAATAGGCAGTTTCAGTCAGCCTTCACTCGCGAATCAGATGATGAAATCCCCTCCAAAGGCACAAGTCCTTTCACCGCTATGGGTGAAATTACAGTTGACCCCAATGGGGTCATTAAACTGTTGAATAATTTGAATATACATAAGGCGCCTGGGCCAGATGGCCTGAGTGCTAGGGTGTTGAAGGAATGTAGTTCTGAAATTGCTCCTGTACTGACCTATATCTTCAATGAGTCGCTTGCTCAGGGTGCTGTACCAGACGATTGGCGACAGGCAAATGTAGCCCCGGTATTTAAGAAAGGTGAGAAATACGATGCAGCTAATTATCGACCGGTGTCGCTTACTTGTATCTGTTGCAAAACTCTAGAGCATATAATAGTCAGCAACATAAACAAACACTTGGCTCTTGAAAACATTCTTGCTGACTGTCAGCATGGGTTCTGAAGTCAAAGGTCTTGCGAAACCCAGTTAGTTCAGTTTTATCATGATTTGGTTAGTAATCTGGACCAAGCAGTGGGTCGTGGCCACAGGCAGACGGATGTGATTGTCATGGATTTCGCTAAGGCCTTTGACAAGGTCCCACATAAAAGGTTATCATACAAACTTGACTTCTACGGGATTAGAGGATCTACACATAAGTGGATCAACTCGTGGCTCTCTGAGCGCTCTCAAAAAGTGGTATTAGATGGCCGTGCCTCAGACCCAGTCCCGGTTCTTTCTGGTGTCCCACAAGGATCGGTCTTAGGACCGGTCCTATTTCTTATTTTCATTAATGATCTTCCTGACAACATCAGGTCATCTGTTCGGCTATTTGCTGATGATTGTGTTTTATACAGAAATGTCAAGTCACCATTGGATTGTCAAATTTTACAAGATGACCTGAATAGCTTGGCCAAATGGGAAATGGATTGGCAAATGAAATTCAATGTTAGCAAATGTCATTCAATGAGGGTGACGCGGCTACATCCAAGCAGGCATATAGATTTCAATTACACACTGCATCAGCAAACATTAGAACAGGTTCAGTCCGCTAAATACCTCGGTTTAACTATCACAGATGATCTTGATTGGGGTCAACACATTTCTGAAATTACATGCAAGGCAACTAAGACTTTGGGTTTTCTTCGGCGCAATTTGGCACTGGCACCTAGGCATACTAAGGAAGTTGCATACAAAACATTGGTTCGGCCTCAACTTGAGTATGCAGCTCCTATTTGGCATCCCTATCATGAAACTCAGATTGAGAAGGTGGAGAAGGTGCAGAGGACTGCTGCCCGGTGGACCTGCAGGCGATGGAGGAACACCAGTAGCGTCGGTGAAATGCTAGACGAACTTGAGTGGCCATCCCTGGAGTCTCGCAGGGAGCGGTCCTCCTTAACCTTCTTCTACAAGATACACTCTGGTACAGTGTCTCTTGATAAAGACAAATACCTGACCCCGCCACCCAATCTAAGGCATACTCGGGCATCACATGAATCACAATACACAAGACCATTTGCCTATAGTGATGCCCTGAAAAATTCCTTTTTTCCCAGAACTATTCCGGTTTGGAATAGTCTCCCTTCTTCAGTGGTCCTATCTAAGCCCATTGAGGAATTTAAGGCTTCTATTTAAATCATTAGCCCAGAGGCATGCGTTTTAGTATGCCTCTCATCTATATCTTGTAAATAGTTTTAATGGTCCACCCCAAATGTTTTATTTTCCCCTGACTAAATTCTAAATTTAGCCACCCACCCCACACCTGAGGTGTAGTTCAACCAGTTTAACGTTACAAGCTGTACCTATTTACATACTGATATTGCTAGTTGTACAGTTGCGGTTTTTCAATATAAATATCCGATAAAAAACGAGAAAAACCCGGAGTTTTATGGATGGAACTAACCTGAGGTGATGATCAGAAATTGATCGACTCAGTATCGGAAGATAGATAGATAGACACACGTATATGGGATGCGGTTTTCATTGTCAAATTCTGCTGTTGACATTATAAATCTTTAGAGCGTATTTTCTATAAATTTACAGAAATTCTATAAATCAATAGATACTCTATAAATTAAAATCTTTCCTCTACCTGTTTATAGGCAGCTTCTGAAGTTCTCACACATCTTGGGGCAAGAAAACAGATCTGCAGATTTCGTCTAAAAAGTTCAGAAAATCAGAAAAAAAGCTCTCGGTTTAAAGAAATATAGAGTCAGCCACTTAACTACTCTGCAGATAGCTAAAAGATACGTCGATGCCTATTGCACAACCGTGTCATCATCTCTCAACTGTCAACATGTTTTGTTTTGTTTTGTTTTCTACTTTCACTTTGACATAATTTGCTTCCGGTTTGTAGTACAACTAGTTACCGAAACTTGTGGAGATATAATCCGGAATCGACAACCGGGACCGGGACCAAAATAGGGGTAATATCTTTTAGCTCTCACTACAAGTCTACAATTATAAAGACTTTGGCAATATCTTGTTTTACTCGGGGTCTCCCCGCGTTATATTAGATAATATGAAATAAAGGCACGCTGCCTTATCTGCAAACACACACGGAAAACCGTATGCTGGGATTTTTTTGTCAATAAGTGTATCCAGCTATCCATTTTAGTAGACCTGAGTAAGTAGACCTTGTAGGTAAACCTAGGTAGGTAGATCTTGGTAAGTAGACCTTGGTACGTAGACCTAGGTAAGTAGACCTAGGTAAGTAGACCCCGGACGTAGACCTTGGTAAGTAGACATAGTAGGTAGACCCAGGTAAGTAGACCTAGGTAGGTAGACCTTGGGAAGTAGACCTAGGTAGGTAGACCTAGGTAAGTAGACTTTGGTAAGTAGACATAGATAGGTATGTATACCTTGGTAAGTAGACCTAGGTAGGTAGACCTAGGTAAGTAAACCTTGGTAAGCAGACGTAGATAGTTAGACCTTGGTAGGTAGAAATAGGTTAGTAGACATTGGAAGTAGACTTAGTATGTAGGTTTTGGTAGGTAGACCTTGGTAGGTAGACCTTGGTAGGTAGATATTGGTTAATAGACCTAGTAGGTAGACTTTGGTAAGTCGACCTAGGTGGGTAGACCTTGGTAAGTAGACTTGGTAAGTAGACCATAGAAGGTAGACCTTGGTAAACAGACCTTGGTAAGTAGACCCCGGAAGTGAGACCTTGGTAAGTAGACCTAGTTCGCTAGACTAAGGTAAGTAGACCTAGGTAGATAAACCTTGGTAAGTAGACCTAGGTATGTAGACATTGGAAGTAGACCTAGGTATGTAGACCTTGGTAACTTGACCTTGTTAAGTAGACCTAGATAAGTAGACCTTGGAAGGTAGACCTAGATAGGTAGACTAAGACATAGGTAAGTAAACCTAGGAAAGGGAACCTTGGTAAGTAGACCCAGGTAGATAAACCTTGGTTAGTAGACTTAGGTAGGTAGACCTTGGAAAGTAGACCTAGGTAGGTAGACCTAGGTTGGTAGACCTAGTTAGGTAGGTAGACCTTGGTAGGCAGGTAGACCTTGGTAGTTAGGTAGACCTAGTTAGGTTTTTAGGTAGACCTAGGTAGGTAGCTCCCTTAAATGTTTTCCTTCTGTTCCTTGAAACCTCAAATATTGTCCCCCAAAAATAACCAGGCACGCTATTCACGGCGTAATTTCCGTCTGTTCGAAACGTCTCGATAATTTCGCCGGTTACCTGCTTTAGGTACACCTCGCAGACGCTTGTTTTTTCGAGCGTTTATATTGCCTTGTTGACTGGTTTGCTATAATACGAGGATTTTAACGGTGTAATTTCGAAAAACCAATCTTCATCGTCGTCTGCATTTGTAAATTGTGTATTTATCTTATATTTTTACATTTTGGAAACAAATATGGTCTGAAATAGGATATATGGAAATATGTTTGACAAAGAAAAATGTTCAGCCGAAAAAAGAAAGTACAAATTTCCCGACATCTGAACGACACATTGTCTGCGCATGCCGACAAAAATGTCTGCGCCCAACATTAATGGCCGCCTAACCGTCGGTTTTGTTCGGTAAGGTATGTAGATTTTTTATTCTAAATTTCTTACGTACGTTTATCCTAAAGCAAACACACATCTTTTATGCATTTTAGTCTTTTAAGGATGTCAGTCATAGGCTACCTTTTTCATATGTATAATTCTTAGTTACAAACTAACGCTTGCTTTTGTTCTTTCACCAAATCATCTATCAGACCTTCATAATGAGGGTCCCCAACTGAGCTACCATATTCCAGAAATAGGTCTCACCAGACCTTTATAGGCAGCTTCTCTCACATCTTGGGGGCAAGAAAACAGATTTCATCTAAAAAACCAAGTGTCCTATTGGCTTTAGTGCCCACATTGCTGATGTGAGTATTCCATTTTAAATCCTTAGTTATTGTTACACGTACGGAGGTATTTGATACTTTCAACATTTTCCAACACTGTATCCTCAAGTATTAAGAAGCCTGACTTTTACTGCTCCGTTTGTTCGTCAGCTGCATCATGTTGCACTTGACGGGTTGGAATCTCATACCCCATTTTCGGGTCCAACTACCTAAACGATCAATATCCTTCCGAAGTTTCACTGTATCCTCCACATTTTTAATTTCACGATAACAAACACAATCATCAACAAAGAGTCTAATTTCCGATTCAATAACCGAGGTGATATCATTTATATGTAAAGAGAACAACAAGGGACCAAGAACGGTGCCCCGATGAACACCAGATACAACAAGAGCCAAGTCAGATTTATTGCCATTAACCACAACTCTTTGTTGTATCATAAATCCATTTAATTGTCTTCCCACCATAACTGAACAATTCGCTATTAAGGAGTTCATGCGGAGAAGTGTCAAAAGCTTTTTCAAAATCCAAGATAAATGTATCAACCTGACCTTGATTGTCTAAGATGTTTGACCAATCACCAATCACTTTAGTTAACTGTGTCAGAATCAGAATAGTTTACTGGTGAAACATCAAACTGGCAATACCACACCAGGGGGATGGGGCTTGACCGGAGGGGATTAGTCCCGAGCTCTCACAAGAGAAGTAAATTCACAGCTATGGGATTTCCTGAATGCATGTTGCCTGTCTGACAAAAGCTTATGTTCATCCAAATGTGACATGATATAGAACACACTATATGTTCCAGAAGTTTGCAGGGTATGCAGGTCAAGGAAACTGGGCGATAATTGCAAGCAAGAGACCTGTCAGGGGACAAATGTTTGCTAAAGACCATTCTTTGGGGATTTCACCCGAGTCTATTGACTGTTGAAAAAGATGTGCAAATACTGGACCTAGCTCAGATGCCAAAGTTGAGAAGTTTTGTCACACCTTCTGTCTTCCATGAACGGGACTTTTCTATTCAAAAGAGAGACTTGGTTATGTTCCGTTTTTGTGAACTCCTCCGTAAACTGACCATTGAATTCACCAGCCTTTTCAAAATCTGATTCAGCAAGACCACTTCCATTTCGCTTTTCCAAAGGGGGGGGGGGGTACCTTGAACATCTCTTTTCTGACTTTTTATGTACCGATAAAAATCTCTTGGATTAGCCTTAACATCACCAACCAAGTTATTTACATACAACTCATGCTGTTTTTCTGATATCTGCTTTGATTTCTCTTCTCAAAGTTTCAAATTTTGTTCTAAATTTTGCACTCCTAGTTTTCTTTGCTTTCGCATGAATTGCATGTTTTCTGCGAATCTTTCTTCTTATTTCAGGTGTTAACCATGGGACTGAGGAAACTGAGCGACTAGTCTTTGGTGGGATATGTTTATCCACTGAATCTTGGATAAAAGATATGCTCAAATTGAAGTTTTCTTGAACCGACCGTGCACCAGAGTAGCCATTGAAATATTTCTCCTTTGCAAATTTAAGTGCATCAGCTTTCATAGATTTATAATCACCTTTCTGATATTTATACACTTTTCTCTTAGTTTTTTTATCGGGGGTGCGGGGGGGGGGGATAACTATTTTCAAAGTTCAGACATGCTCAATGAAGAACCTATCTGGCGAAACAATATCTCTGAAGTTGAAATCACCCACATGGACTGAGGGGGGTTTGTTTTCATTATGTAACGTTTTAACCTTTTCAAGTTGACTTTTGAATAACTCATCTACCTTACCATCAGGAGGTCGATACCAACTTGTCACAAAATGAGAAGTTTTATGTCCAAATACCTTTACCCAAACTGATTCAGAGCCATTTTCCAATTCAGTGATCGGCATATGAGGAATAACTTTGTGTATTAGTAACATCACGCCACCGCCGTCAAGAGTTCTATCTTGTCTACACACATTGTAAGGACAAGTTTCTATGAACAATTCTGGGGTTGATATAGCAATGTCAATTTTAGTTTCTTGAATCGCAACAATCTGAGGTTGATGGAGACCAAGGAAGGCCAACAACTCAAGATTTTTTTTTTATCTCTAATACTATTGATATTTATGCTTGAAATTTTTAACTCACTGATAAACTTATTTTTGTTTGTTCTAGATTAACAAGTTTTAGAACCGCAACTACTATCGTTTGACAATGGAACAAATCCAGTTTAAATGATCTGAAAAGAATGAATCTGAGAAGCTGTAGAAGTCACATTTTGGACAAATCCATGAACAATTTGAATTTTGTATATTTTCATACTGGGTTTCTGAGACAAGAGAGCATTTATTGTGGACCCACATTTCACATTTGTCACATTGAACAGCCTTGTGACTTTTTAAGACAGTCCAGCTGCAAAGACCAGTCTGCTTTGCAGTCTGAACACTCCCCAGGTTCATTTTCATACATACATACGTGCATAATCTTTATTTCTCTCATATCATCTCAAATGATACATGAGGAACATGCAGAAATACAGTACATGCGGAAAATCGGAAAGTTCTTTTTCGCTGGGATTAGCACATGTCGCATGAAAGTGCTTTTTGCAGTCATTGCATGTAACAAATTTGTGGTAGCTTTACAGTATTTTTGCACAGACGACACAGAAACCTGGGACCGGGGTTCATTTCAATGTATCCAGCCAGGATGATGAGGGTGAGCAGGTTGGTTCCCTCGGAGGGCTTAAAATTTTGTAGACCTTCAGAACTCCTGCGATTACCAAGCGCCCTTGAGTATGCTAAAAATGTGAAATATTGCCAGATGCTTTTTCAATACCAATGTTGCAGTCATGATTCGGGTCCAAGGAACATGTAGAGTTGTTCCACTTCAAAAACCTGTGTCATAAAAGAAGCTCTAAGTACGCATGACTCATTTCATAGATAGTAGAAACCTACACTAAAAAGGACATTAACAAGCGGTGCGACCAGAGGATCCCTTTTTCCGAAGCAAAATATTTGAGACTCAGCGACTGCGTTGTATCCATTTTTTTCTTTCGCCACTAGCGTTGTATAAAAATACAGGTAGGGTAGGCTTTCATTTTTTTTTCATAAATCGTATTCGTAAAAGTCCGATCTATCATTTGCATGTCTCTAAACAGCTAAATAGTGCACGGAATCTATGAAATCCAGTATTTCACACAAAATAATTGGATTTCGTGACTGGGTAATAATAATAATAATAATAATAATAATAATAATAATAATAATAATAATAATAAAGTCTTTATTTAAAGAGGATAGCATATTTAGTGCGAGCACTAATCTAACATACATGGATTTCCGAATACATGCGTACATAAGTCCATGGTAAATTGATGGTAAACAATTTCAGCATCCTAGGTAAAAAGGTGACTAATTTGAGCGTCGGTGGCTCAATTGCCAGCGGCAGTTATCAAGATAGCACATGATAAAAATATAAAAATTCAACTACCTGCGTTTGGTCAGTCTTTTCCGCCATTTTCTTCTTCAGCCTTTAGGTTTAAAATCCTTTAGCCTTTACGTATGTGCTTTAGCAGATGCGTTTGCCTATACAAATGTGAGTAAGTAGATCCGCTAGCTAATCCGCATTCCGTTTCACTTCGTAACCTCGCTCCACTTCTCTCTCTCTCTCTGTCTCTCTCTCTCTCTCTCTCTCTCTCTCTCTCTCTCTCTCTGTGTGTGTGTGTGTGTGTGTGTGTGTGTGTGTGTGTAGAGGATCACCGACGAGAACATTCTGTCAAGGGGGTAAGGCCTGATTTCGGCCTCAGGTTTTCGGATAAAAAATTGAATTTTGGAATTGTGATGAGAAAAGTATTGCTAAGGGCAGGTATACACGTGTATGTCCCTGTTTTTTTTTTTTTTTTTTTTTTTTTTTTTTTTTTTTTTTTTTTTTTTTTTTTTTTTTATTTATTTTTTTTTTTTTTAATCTAGTAAAACAATTTCATTCAAATAATAAACGTTGCCATGGCAACGCCCAGAAAACACAGAAATAAAACCTTTTGCACTTTTACGGTCTAATTTCCACTATTAAACGACAATTTCAACTACCGGCCCACGCGACAAACAATTTCTTAATATATGATAATAATGAAGTATCATCCAGAGATATTGTAGGCAAAGTATCATTTTGTTTATCACGTGGGTAGGTAGTTAACATTGGCTGTGTTTTTTTGGCACCAAAACGGCGTACGCCGCTGTCTCGCCGGTGCCTCCTTCACGCCGTACCGGCCTACGCCGGTCTAAGCCGATCACGTGACCGGCTAAACGGCGCGTTCGAGTAAAAAGAGTGCCACCGGGGAATAAAGAAAATGCCCCCCCCCCCCCACACACACACACATACACACACCCCAAAAAGAAATAAATCAGGTTCTCAGGCCCTCCTTTGTCGATTTTGATTGCCTCTCACTGGTATCTTCTTCTTGCTTCGATAAAAAAAAGCACCCTCATCAGGTCAAGCTCAAAATTTAAATGTCATTATAATTTATATAATGTTTTACTGACCTAAACACACACTGAATAAAAGGTGGTTTTACCATATCTGAATGTACGAAACTGCATTTAAACTATAGTGTGTATTTGGCCTTGTGATAATGAAATTTTCGGGATTTTATGTGGCTGCATTATAGATAGACAAATTTGTTATTGTCAGAGTTTGGTACTAAATTTGTCGTAAAATATGCAACAAAAATTTTGAAAATCGGCCAGTAGATAAAAAAGTTATGCAAGAAATAATTTTTGAATAGGGATTTAACACTGACAGGGGAGACAATTTAGTGAGGCGAACTTTCAGGTCCGGTAACCCTGTTGAATTTATTTGGAAGTTTTTGTCTCTGAAATGTCATTTATGATGCCCAGTAGACATTCAAAACATTTATAAGGAAGTTATCAGCTTTTTAAAATTTTCCGGGAAATTATAATTACTTCCCTTTCTTGTTGTTTTACTATATAAAAATCCCTATTCAAAGATGTTTTAGCTTGTAAAATCCTTATTTGTTGACCGTTTTTGAAAGTTTTTGTTGCTCATATTGCGACAAACTAAGAATGATCATCCGATAATAAAAGTATGTGTCTTTTTCTAATTTAAGTGCAAATTCTTCGCGAAAATCCAGTTTCAAAACTTGAAAACCAGACTATAAAACAAACAGCCTAGACTGAAACTAAATTCAACAAATCTGAAACCCCTTATTTTGGCCTTATCCGATTTCCAGACATCACGCTTTTAAAAAAGCTATTTCTTGTTTGAACAATGACAAATTAAAAACAGTTTCAATAATCTATTTCAACAGCACAAAATTGGTCACATATGACTGAGCAATAATAGTTATTTAGGCAATATTTTTACTCAATATGGCGTCAATATGGAGTCGGGATTTCAATAAAATGCTGAAAATAAACTTCACAAATTTACCAGGCCATTTTTTGTTTCCCCGCTTCGCCGCTTCCACGCCTTGGTCAAAATTCGGCGAGAGCGGCGTACGCCGGTATTGCGCCGATTTGAGCCGCCGGTCACGTGACCTGACCCAATAAAATGCGCTCGCCGTTCGCCGGTCATGTGATCAAAATCAATCGAGTGTCTCGCCGGTAACGGGGCACAACCGGCGTACGCCCGGCGAGACCAAAAAAACACAGCCACTAAAACTTGAGTTCAGAAACGGCCAAAATGAGTCAAAAAGTTTTGTGTTGTTTTTTTTTTTTATTTAATTCAGTTTTACGTCCCTTTCAAGATTATTTCAGCTCATATGAGACGGGCCAATCAGCAGGTGGGCGAAAACGGGAGAACCCCGAAAAAAAAAACACCTTGCACACTTGGCTTGTCTCACATGTGGCCAGCGCGTGGCTCGAACCCGCACCAGACACAGCGGTGAGATGATCGAGTGAATAAGAAACAACGCTCTTAACCGCTCAGCCACAGGGGAAGCCAAAAAGTACAAAATGTTTCCGATCGATGGTTCTTCTGTACGTAACCATGGCAACGCTTGTAGGATGACCAAAGAATTTGTTCTGGATTTTAAAAGAGGAGACACGTGGCTTCTTTTAGGAATACTTTAAAACTGAAAAGTTAAACGCCTCGCTATTCCCCGGTCCCAGAGAGCCGAGGATACAAATGACTGGTGCATTACTAAAATATGAGGCCCATAAAACAGGTCATAAACTCTCTAGGCCTATGTATTTAAGCATCTCAGCAGTTAGCGTATAGGAAAGTTCTTAACTAAAGGTAAATTAATGATTATAAATCTTATATAATGTCAAATCTCAGTCATCGGCCAATAGATGGAGAAGATCCAGGCGAGGGCCGTCAGATTCATCTGTGATGATTGCTGGATGTTTTCTTGCACAAGGACACAAGACGACACCCCAACGATGTTCGAACCGAGGACCTTTCGACCAACGCGCTTTCCAGGTATTATGCAAGCATTGATAGTGACAACATTATGTATTGCAATACTATGAACGCCACATAATCATGTTTTCTTCAAGATCACTAGTACAGCGTATTTAAGAGGCATCTCATGGATGTTGAGAAATTGGAAATCTAATTTCATAGCTGGGATAAAAGTGGCTTGTCTCAGTCATCATCCTTCAGTGTTAATTGAAATCACGTACTACGAGAGCAACTTCACAATATGCCAACACCCCGTTGAATGTTATTGTCAGTTCTATCCTTTGTAACCAGAATTTTCTTTAGAAAATCAAATTGATCTGAAAACGATATAGAATGTGGGTAACTGGAGCGCTTGTTTTTGATTTGTTTTCTTACTCTATACATTTTAACACTTTTACCGCCACGCCTCTCAAAAAATCAATATCTCACTGCCAAGCATTTATTTATTTGTTATTTTTATTGATTTTTAAGTTTATTTATTAATTAATATAATTTTAGATATATGCGCATATCATATATCACTGAAAAGGGCTTTTTATGCTGAAAAATCTGATATACAGTATTCATTTATCTCCCTTTAAAACTTTCATCTATAACCCGGGACATACAGGTATACCCGTAAAACGATTATAGTCGTCGGTGGCAGTGAACAGTAAAAACGACTATAGTCGTCGGCGGCAGTGAATGTGTTAAATTTTTCAGCAAAAATTGTCATGACCTTGATGCTGATTCCAGACGCAACAGTTACATATTAATACATGTATGTTGGGTAGTAATCGAAATAGAGCTAATAGAGGTGTCCAAAAACAATCTATTTTTCACCATTTATGAATAGTAAAAAATGCAATATTTCCATCAATGTTATCACGGACATATAAAAAAAAATCTTGTCCGGTCTACTTTGAACTTAACAGGTATGGCAATGGTAGCGTAATGTTGAAACGACAAAATTTGTTCATGTACAGTCAAATCGAAACACAATTTCAAGTACCGAAGCCTTCATTAATGTTTCATATACAGTTTGCCATTCGAAATTTTCATTGGCATTGTTTTTCCGTCATTATGGATATATGTGCATTTTATCTTGCATCAAAATATTCTATTACATGCATGTCATTTATTTGCACATGCGCAAACTGCAAAGGCATTAATGTCTCATGGAATACAAAAGCAATTAACGAAAATGAATTAAACACTTGGCCAGTTTAATGCACTTGATATGCTTCACGAGCAAGCATGACTGTTTAGCAACATCAGCCTGAATTCACGGTGATAAGGTACGCCGATTCCTTTATGGCGGCACCAGTAGCTCAGCACGGCTTCGGGAGCAATAGGTCGTTTGATCGCACTCCGGCCGCATCATTGCAAAGGCCTTAAAATGAGTAGCGCAGAAGCCAGCTCAAAATATCCAGCTAGAAAAGCAATTACGTTCCACCCCTTTCACATAAAAGATTTGATGGTCTTATGTTAAAGATCATACAATGGGCAAATTTATAGGCCTGGGTGCCAAGTCCGGGTGTGGATTCTTCATACCAAAATCCAAGATGGCGTCCAAAATGGCCACCAAAAAGATACATCTTCTAATTTTCCCCCTAAAGGAGCTAAGACTTAGAAAAGCATGCAGAGTTTTGTGTTGTTTTACTCAAAATAACTTACAAAGCATACCCAGGCCTTATAGACGTTGAGGAGCCTATAGACCCTGATGCACCATGCCGGGGATTTTTGAAGGGTATAATTTTCTGAAAGCCAATCCAGTTCCCTTTGAAATGACACTTGTTAGCACTGTGACCGTTGGGGCGTTTGGACGTAGCGGCCTTTTGAATGCGTTACGTACGTAACATGTTGCAAATTTCATGAGAATCGCCATAAAATCAACATTTGGTATATTTTTTATGAAGTTTAGTGTTAAAACAAACACACAAATCAGCAAATACATGTAGGAAAATATGCGAAAACACATGCTTTTCTATGAACATAATTCATTGTACCACGTATGGTAACGTATGTAACAAAATGTGCAGTAGACATTCCATATGAACAAACAGTACATCGAATTTCTAATGCAAATAAACAAACTGATTGTGTGGAAATATTTTTGAATAAAGTCTGTTATCCGAATTAGTTAAATCAAAAGCTTGTACTTTGTTTGCAGCTGCATGTCTTATATTCAAACTTTTGTCGTCCCCACTTGCCAGTATACATATATTTATGTCTATAACTAAATCATACATAGTCATTCAGAAATAGTACAATTCAGCGAAACATTCTAATTAAAACTTGACATTGTCTTAATGGTAAACTTATCATAAACCAATGCCATCTTATTAATTGTTACCTAGTGCTTTGTCATTGGTAACATAGATAACGACAAAATACTGTAAGAACATTCCCTTGATACAAAGGGCTGAGTTGGTATAAGTTGTGAGGATTTGCTTCGAAATAATGAATTTAGTGTTTGCAAGTAAGTCTGCTGTCCAAATTATTTAACCAACAATGTTTGGACTTTGTTTGCAACTGTATCCCGTTGAGTGAAACCTGTGTCGTTGTTGCTTGCCTACATACATGTATTTGACAGACATATTTGAAAATACATAATATACTTTCTTGAAGTGTAATTGGGGGAAAACTCCATTCAATGACGCATTTTCAGTTTAAAAGTGCCATTGTTTTAATGGTTACAAGCTTAATACTAGCAAATTTGTCTTGTTATATAGTGACTTAGACAACGGTAGGTGTCGTAAAGTCATTTCCATTCATACGAAAAGGACTGAGATTCCTAAATGCTTATGAATTTGAACAAAAAAAAAAAAATCTTAGATTTCAGAATTTGGCTCTGAAATGGTTTTCAGTGTTTTTTGATCATTATTATATATTCTAATCAGTCTTTCAATCAATCAACCATGAACTTCGCTAGATATTACAATAGAACACTCAATTTTCGTCATATTTATTCAAGCAAAATGTGAAGGTGGATTGATTAACTTTAGCCATGGTGTGACATAGCCTTACAGCTGGTTTGTAACAAGGCACTATAGGGCTAAACTTGTTGAAGCTACATAAAAATGAGCCTTGCAGATTTGTCTTTTGACGTCAAGATTGGTGTCATCAAGGCTTTTGAGGGAGTGTGCTATAGCTAATTCAAACGTCATACCATAATCCAAGGGATCGACAATAATAGTGGATTTTTGTGGGGTTGGCAAGATATTTTTATTTACTTCTATTGTATCAAAATGGTTGCATTCTAAATTGGTATTTTCTGCTGGAAACTACACATGATATTGTAATGTTAGACCATAATGTGTTTTGTATTACAGAGAAAGAAACTCCCACATGTTTTCTTAAATGCGACTGCTGAAAAATGTTGGCACAATGTATACCGAACCTATGTGGTAAGACAGAGAGTGGCAGTGCTAAGTGAGCGTTTTTCTTCATTGAGAACAACATTAAGCGCAACTCCTTGAGATTGTGTTCCTTTTAATTGGTTATACACCTAACATGCATTGGATGGTTAGTGAAAGATGGATACTTGCATGGAATCTGCAAAACCCAACATGTTTATTAGGTTGCTAATAATGATAATGCTATAATGTAGTCACTACTAAATTCTGAACCAAGATACACAGTGGTGGTGGCACAGTGTCGAGCCCAGGAGTGAGAACTTGGTTGTTCAAATTTTCTTTACCGTGAATTTTCTACAGGTATATGGACAAAAACAAAAATGGCAACAAAGGAACTATAATATATCTACTCCATCTAACATCAACCAAACCATCACTTTAAAACAATCAGTAGCAAGCAACAATGGTGTTATAGGACAGAAAACACTTACTAGCTGCTCTCCCGAAAATTTGTCATTTTTTCGCATTTACTGTCTGCAATACCGCAAGCTATATACTTTATTTAGACGGATACAGTTCTACAGTTTAGATGTACAAGGAAGAACAAGATCAGAACAGAACTCCGGTTTCCATGACAATGTATATAATATTAATGGGTGAAAGTACTAAGTACTCTAGCGGTTATATCTTTGATCGCATCTCATAAGCTGCCCTTGAGAACAAGACACCTAAGATGGTGAATTTGTAAGTGTGGCCATTCTATAGCACCTTCAATGTCTTATTTAAACTTCTGTTAGAAGTACATATTCATATGTAAGTCAGATATGAAAATTCCCATTACTGGTGTGTCTGGAAATATTGTTTATGTAGGGTGGGCTGGGGCCAGACCCTTCGTGTGTTCATATTTGTTTGTTTGAATCGATGCTTAGCGTCCCAGTAAACAGCTATGGTCATGTCGGGAAGTTGCCTTCATTTTATGGGACCTATACCCAAAATTAGGATGTCATGACATCCAAAAAATGCTTGAAATATAATCACCCAACTAAACCATTGAGACATATGTATGAATGGCTTGACTTAACCACTTTTCCTGGACAGGCTCATACCAGTAATCAGATGGTCATTCAGTTGTGTTACCTGTGATCCTAAAAATGCACAAGTAGGCAATGGTCAGGAAAAGGCGCAATCAGACAGAAATTCACTCTCCAAAAACCGAGGTGGGAAAAAACTAAATTGACAATTAGGCACTGATACTTAGAAAACATATAGCAGGCTGTATCTGAGGTTCAGTTTTCGTTTTTGTGAAAGAATGGATGCATGTAATAAGCAAATCCACATGAATACACAACTTAATTGCTTCACAAATGTCCCAGGGTTGTATTTCTTTTGTGGTCCAACATGTATGTTTTTTAGGTTTTGGTGTAGATTTCTGAAGTCACACTGAAGAAGTTAGTTAGGTTCAGGTAGTTGTATGGCCACCTTTAGTGAAATAGCAGCTCACTCAGCTAACATAATGTTCTTTAGAGCCTTCACTGTATGGTCCATTTGATACGGATGATATATTATATCGATCGTAGTAGACTGACGTCAATCATTAACATTATGAAGGAAGTGAATGTATTTGACCAATCGCAACAGGAGAGTCATTCAGTTTTATAACGGTAAATCTGTGACGTGAGTCTACGATCATAATAGAATTATACTATAATGTGAATACGCAAATGAGCTTTACTAAATTTGTATTTAGCAGAATAGAACCGCAATTAATAAATTTTATTCCATTCCTGTTACTGATTTAATCCTTTTCAGACTTAATTGTTATCAGGTGAGGGATTGTTGCCCTGGCTCTCATTTCTTTCATTTTTAGGACAGATATTCAATAAATTTAATTTACTAATTGAAATAATTATGAGAGAAAAATGATAATCTGCTACAAATTATAATTATTTGATTCTATAGAGAAAATACAAAATTGTTACGTACGTTACCATACCATTACGTAAAGTATGTTACCGTTATCATGAAGCATGGTATGTAGTTGATTTTTGTGTGTTTTTAATACCTTTCAGGACAGATATTCAATAAATTTAATTTCCTAATTGAAATATTTTTGAGAGAAAAATGATAATCTGCAATTAATCATAAGTATATGATTATATAGTGAAATACACAATTACATACGTTACCATGACATTACGTAAAATATATTACCATTATCATGAAGCATGATATGTAGTTGATTTTTCGTGTGCTTTTTTAAAATACCTATGGAAGTTTTATTTCGAAAACTGGGATCGTGTTCAGGAAAGGAAGTGTCTTTGTTCTGTTTCTGTTGGGACATTAATTATTAATGGCCATACTATTTAAATGGGGGTAGGGGAAGACAATCAGCATCTGTGGACTGATGGAAGGTCACAGAGATCTCTACTATATGTCATTTTATATTTTATTATTGAATTTGGTCCTTTTAGATTAGGTAACATCTCTGCTATATATTTAAAGGTAAAGTTCTTGTCAAATATTTGCTTTTTGTCTGTATGTGGATTCTTTACACGGAAATCAAAGATGAAATCCAATATGGCCGCCAAAACGTCAATTTTCTGATAATTCACATAAACACTTAAAATTAAGATAAAATATAGATTGATTTACGCTGAATTAACTGGAAAACATTATGCGGCTTTACATTCTACTTGCAATAGATTTCTTCTGAGTGAGCCCAAAATCATAACAAAAATGGCATATTTTATACAGATTTGCTACCTGGCTCGTTGCTCAAACAAAAATATTTTGTTGCACAAACACTAAAGACAAGGGCTTTCTTAATCGTTATCATTAAATTAAGTATATATAAGAAAATTGTTCAACGTGAATGTCAGCTAGGATTGTGGTATCAAATCGGAAATATTCTTGTCTTTACAACGTAGGGGTACAGGATAAGATTCTCGCATATCAAGGGAGTAGGGGTAGGTTTAGCTTCACAAATTTCGTTTCATCCACCACTAAAAAGGTTTGGTGGTTTTATGTTCAGGTACATAGAATGGGCAATCTTTAGGTCTAGGTGCAAAGTCTGTATGTGGATTCTTCACATGGATTTTTAAGATGACATCCAAAATGACCGCCAAAAAATCCATTTTTTGATAATTCACTTAGAACAGTTAAAATTAAAATAAAAATGCAGATTTTATTATGTTGGTTTACGCAGAAGTAACTGGAAAAAGCATAACGAGGCTTTAAATCCTGCATGCATAGATTTCTTCTAAGTGAGCCCAATACTGTCATAAAAATGCAAATTTTATACAGATTTGCTGCCGAACCCATTGGTCAAACAAAATATATTGTGGCACAAAAAACACTGAAAAGTTTAGGATGGTGAAATTTCCTATGGTATATCAGAAAATTGTTCAATTTGGGTGTCAACTATGATTGTAGTATCAGATGAGAAATATTATCATCTTTATAATTAAAAGGTACATGGTAAGATTCTTGCAAAACAAGGGATTAAGTCTAGTTTAGCTTCACCAATTTAGTTCCAGCATCAGCTTAAAGATTATATGTTGAAGGGTAATACAATTAGGGCACTTTGAGGCCAAGCTTCTAAGTCTGGATGTTGATTCTATGTACCGTAATCTAAAATGGCATTCAAAATGCCCACCAAAATGATGAAATTACTGATATTTCACCTATAAAGATGTGGATTCTTTGAACTAAAATTTAATATGACATCTGAAATAGCCACCAAAATGACGAAATGTCTGATATTTCACCTACAGTGAATAAAGAGTTATGATTTTTTAAAATATCTGATTATTTTTGTTATTTTACTCAGAATTATCTGAAAATGTATAATAATGCTTTAAAACATTGCAAGCTTTATATTTCTTCTGAGTGAGTGTAAAAGTGTCACAAAAGGCACATTTTAAACAGCCCATTGGTCAAACAAGTTATTTTAGTTGCACACCCGTCTTCGGAGGTAAACGTAGGCAATACTTAGGTGGGAAAAGACTAAATTAACACTCAAGTATTTGTACTAAGAAAACATATCGAGAGCCGAGTGAGCAGATATTTTCCCAAAAGGCGGCCACTCAGTTTACAAAACTTAACTAAAATATGAAGACATATAAGGTGCAAATAGCACAAAAATTCAACACCAAAACCTAAAACAGTAGAACCACTAGTATCGCCTTGGAACGATGAGTAATATAAAATTACTGGGGGTTTAAACTAGTTTTACAGGCGCCTAACCTCACCCTCAGCTTCTGTGGCTCTAATATACACATATATAAACTAGCAATAATGAAAATCATGTTAAGAAACATAAAACATAGGTACCATAGAATAACATGTATAACGGAAAGCAAGGTGAGCATCAAAGTGGTCACAGTGTTAGCTTGGACAGAACAAATAAAATGCAGAGAGCCAAGTGAACAGCCAACTGCTATTCGGGTGACCACATAAAACTCGTTATTGGAATAGCTTGGATGATTGTGAACCACAACAGTCCCGCCTTGTAACGGTCAGTTACAAATAACTTGGGGCTTTAACATGCGCCTAAACTCGCCTTTAGTTTCTGCAGTGGTTCACAACCTTTAGTTAGTTGTTCGGTCCTCGTGGTGAATCTCTAACTAGTAAATGAATCATCATGGAATAACAAATAAATAATGATAACCACCCAAGATGAATCAAAACCGAGAACTCAGTCACAATAAGCTGCCTGAAGTTGGAGTTCCCTGGTCGCCAAACAACTTATTGAAATCCGGAGTAAAAGTAAAACACCAGGTGAACCCCGGTGGACCAAGCAATAGACAAGAAGCTCCGGTCCCAACAAACTAAAGTGAATAGTTATCAACCATGATTGGGTTAATAATTAAGCATGTAGACTGTCGCATCACATTTAAGTTGTATCCTATCCGTTGGTATCGTATAATGATTTTTCTAAACAGAAAAAAAGAACATTCCTTCCTATAAGTTTCTTAAATGTGTAAACCAAGTCACCATAAATTCTGGTTCGGAAATGGCCCTCACCTAAAAGCGTCTTAACCCAACATTAATGTTGGAAATAAAATTCATAGTGTCTGCGATAAAATTTAGAAAATGTTTTAGGAGGTTTAGGATGTTTGTTCAACATCCAGACTTAGAACCTCTTTACGTGGAGGCTGGAACAAAATTTGTGACGCTAAACTCTGTTAGAATTCAATGCTGATAGTTTCAAGATATTTATTGTATTTATTAAATTAATTTATTTTTACTTTTTTTTCTCTCGTTTTTTTTTCTAGCGACGAGGCCCACACTAAATGACATACAATATAAGGGAAGTAACGCGTAGATGATCTCTTTATACAACTGGTTATGGTAACAACCCTTGCCTATGCAAACACTTTGGCGTAGAGCAAAGTGAATACGGAAATAAAATTCTACATCACCGATTTCCACTTAGCACTGACTTTGAAATACCAGGATGTTTGCAAAAGGTAACACGATGCTACCACATTAACATTGCTGTAGCCATTTTCTCCCCCCCCCCCACACCTTCTAGTTAAGTTCTACAAAGGTTTTTGAGCGTAAATATATTATGTGCATTGCCACCTCTGCTACCATTTGTATATATGTTTATGTATGTAATTCCTTAATATGTCATTCATTTGACTTTAAGAGAATAAAGTTATGTCTGTATGTCTGTCTGTCTGTCTGTCTGTCTGGAAGAATCATGTACCCTTAAATTGTAAAGATGAGAATAGTTCCAATCTGATACTTCAATCCTAGTTGACACCCAAGTTGAACAATTTTCTGATATACCATAGCAAATTTTAACCATCCTAAACTATTAAATTAGGGTGGGGTATGAAAGCCCCTGCCGAGCCGAGCTGTAATAAAGACCCTGCCGAGCAAGGTTTTTGACATGTGATCGCCAGATAAACTAAAAATATCAAATATAAATGGTCTTGTATGTTGAAATAGATAGAATCGCACAGGTGTTAAAGATATTGTTCGTCATTATTAATTTGAAAACAGAATTTGATGGCATTTTTCAATTTGACTGGTACAAAAGCTGAGATTTTCTATCAAATCCAATAAATATGGCAAATTAGCATAATTGAATGTATGTAAATTGTTTGCAATCATATAAAATCATTTAAAATGCTACAAAATATCATTATTTATATTATTTTCATGAAGATATCGAGCTTTTAGCAATAATTAGTAAAACAACCTGGCTCGGCAGGATCTTTCTTACAGCTCGGTTCGGCAGGGTCTTTCATACCCCACCTTAAAGTAGCTTTTGTGCTACAAAATATTTAGTTTGATCAATGGGTTCGGCAGCAAATTTGTATAAGATGTGTCAATTTTCTTTTGTTACAGTTTGGGCATACTCGAAAGAAATCTGTTACATGCAGAATTTAAAGCCTTGTTATGCTGTTTTCCCGTTACTTCTGAGTAAACCAACATAATAAAAGCTGCATTTTTATCTTAATTTTAACTGCTTTAGGTGAATAACCAGAAAATTGACGCTTTGGCGGCCATTTTTGATGCCATCTTGGAATTCCGTGTGAAAAATCCACATACAAAGTTAGCATCTAGGCCTAAACAATTGTCCATTCTATGAACCTCAATATAAAATCATCAAATCTTTCTAGTGGTGGTTGAAACGAAATTTGTGAAACTAAACCTACCCCTACCCCCTTGATTTGCGAGAATCTTATCATGTACGCTTACTTTATAAAGTCGAGAATATTTCCGATTTGATACCACAATCCTAGCTGACACCCACGTTGAACAATTTTAATTCAATTCTAACGATAAATAAAAAACCCTTGTCTGTAGTGTGTGTGCAACAAAACTTTTTTGTTTGAGCAATGGGCCAGGAAGCAAATCTGTATAAAATATACCATTTTTGATACAATTTTGGGCTCACTCAGAAGAAGTCTATTGCAAGCAGTTTTTGCTGGAAGGTTTTTGCTACTGGTAAAGATACGTAGAACACAAATAATATGATTAATACCAAACCAAAATGACGCAGTTACAAGTAACTTAAAAATCCGAAATCAGTTAGACACTGGTTTAAAGCTTGGATTAATAGGTTGCGAGTTTAAAGGCAACCAAAACAAAGCTGTCACGGCGACAGTGGAACGAGATCACGAAGTGTAATGGAAGGTACAAGTAGGCAATGATCAGGAAGTGGCGCAATCAGAAAGAAATTCCCACTCCAAAAACCGAGGGGTGGGAATAACTAAATTGACATTTAGGTACGTATACCAAGAAAACATATCATAAGCCAAATGAGCAGCTATTTCCCAATAGGCGGTCACTTAGTTACCAGAACTTAACTGAAAATACGAAAACGTATATAAGGCTCAAACAGCACAAAAATTCGACTTCAAAACACTAAACAATTAGAACCACAACAGAAGTATCCCCTTGGAACGATCAGTAATATATAATTACTCCGTACAAAGTTTATATTACATAGAAAAACAAAACGATTTTCGACTTTGAGTCGCTCATTCTACCCTCGAATGACATGGCATCCATCTGTTTTACGTCAGATCAGGAGAGCGTATTAGGACCTATGGTTCTCTGATTGTGACATTGACTGACTGGGATTCACTCGGTGTCTTAAACTCTCAGCAACTGCAATACATCTTTGTATTGGCAATAAAGTAATTGGCACTGTTGACACTGAACACATTTATTCAATTTGTAACGACATGCAACATGTGATCCATTTCCCTCAACTTTATATGTTTCTACTAATGAAACTTCTTTCCTCACAAATAGTCTAGCGAGAATTTATTTTCCATAATAATCATCATTTTGTGTCTTTTCCACTTAAAACACGAAGAAAGCAGTGTTGACACACATTTGGTCACTAACAATATAAAAAGAATGGATATGGATTGAGATAGTATTTAACATTGCTACATGCCTTCACAAATAACCCATGGACCACTTTCCTTAAGTCATATTTTGGTAAATTCGAAACAAATTGAATTGACTGGACACTTCTTGGTTGGTCTTTAAAATCATTTTGTTTTGAACAATTCTAAACAATGGCATCTTTAGTGCTTTGATACAGCCCCATTTCACTCGAACTTGTCATATGAGCATTTGAATTACACAAGAAGACCATGTGTTCCGAACATTTGAGTTTTTTTTTTATTTTTATTTTTTTTCATGTTGTCCACAGAGACATCTGGATTGATTGATCTGCTGATTTGAGTGGCGGTTTCAAACTAAACAACATGCTCAAATGAAATTTTCATCTTACTGTGAGAAATTTTGGCCATGTAGATACCAATAGGTTACTGTTCAAATTGGTAAAATTCTGCTTTTGTTCCTATCCTATTTCAAATGCAAGTTATGAATATGCGATGTATATGTTGTGCAAAGAATTTCGAAATATATAAAATGCATTTTAACCAAACAAATACAATGTCTTTTTTATCAGAAGAGGTGACAACATTACCTAATGATAAATACTGAATATTTGAATAACACCTTGCACCTGGGACATTGTTTCAGTTCTAAAATAGAATAAAAAAATCACCTGATTTACTTGAAAACTTGATTGACCTAAATGCTGAATCAGCAAGCTCAAGTGAAAAGGGCTGTAAGTGGTGGTGGTGAATAAAGGGAAGAAAAATGTAAAATTAGTACTAAACTAGAATTGTCAGAGAATCTGACTATAGCCCCGCTTCTCAGCTTTTTTGCAGGGTGAAAAAACAATGACAGGTAACTATCACAAGCTAGATCTCGTCAATATTGATGCGCATACAAAATTTGGTCTGTTTATGTCAATTTGTTCTCAAGATATTGAGCGGAAACAAAATTCTGACCTCAATAAATGGCCATAACTCCGTCAAAATTTTGCGAAAAATGACGGGTAACAATCCCAAGCTAGATCTTGTCAATGATGATGTGCATACAAAATTTGGTCGGATTCTGTCAATTCGTTCTCAAGATATTGAGCGGAAACGAAATTCTGAAGTCAATCAAGGGCCGTAACTCCGTCAACATTTTGCGAAAAATGACGGGTAACAATCCCAAGCTAGATCTTGTCAATGATGACGTGCATACAAAATTTGGTCGGATTCTGTCAATTCATTCTCAAGATATTGAGCGGAAACGAAATTCTGACGTCAATCAAGGGCCGTAACTCCGTCAAAATTTTGCGAAAAAATGACGGGTAACAATCCCAAGCTAGATCTTGTCAATGATGACTTGCATACAAAATTTGGTTCGATTCTGTTGATTCGTTCTCAAGATATTTAGCGGAAACAAAATTCTGATGTCAATCAAGGGCCGTAACTCCGTCAAAATTTTGCGAAAAATGACGGGTAACAATCCCAAGCTAGATCTTGTCAATGATGACGTGCATACAAAATTTGGTCGGATTCTGTCAATTCCTTCTCAAGATATTGAGCGGAAACGAAATTCTGACGTCAATCAAGGGCCGTAACTCCGTCAAAATGTTGCGAAAAATGACGGGTAACAATCCCAAGCTAGATCTTGTCAATGATGACGTGCATACAAAATTTAGTAGGATTCTGTCGATTCGTTCTCAAGATATTGAGCGGAAACGAAATTCTGACGTCAATTAAGGGCCGTAACTCCGTCAAAATTTTGCATAAAATGACGGGTAACAATCCCAAGCTAGATCTTGTCAATGTTGATGTGCACACAAAATTTGGTCTGATTCTGTCAATTCGTTCTCAAGATATTGAGCGGAAACGAAATTCTGACGTCAATTAAGGGCCGTAACTCTGTCAAAATTTTGCGTAAAATGACGGGTAACAATTCCAAGCTAGATCTTGTCAATGTTGATGTGCACACAAAATTTGGTCGGATTCTGTCAATTCGTTCTCAAGATATTGAGCGGAAACGAAATTCTGATGTCAATCAAGGGCCGTAACTCCGTCAAAATTTTGCGAACAAATGACGGGTAACAATCCCAAGCAAGATCTTGTCAATGATGATGTGCATACAAAATTTGGTCGGATTCTGTCAATTCGTTCTCAAGATATTGAGCGGAAACGAAATTCTGATGTCAATATAGGGCCATCCAAGGGCAATAACTCTTCTGCAAATTTGGGGAAACTGACATGCATTTATACATAAGTTAATATTGTCAATATTGATGCATATGCCAAATTTGGTTAAAGTCTAACAACTGGTTCTCAAGTTATGTGAGGTAATGGAATGACGGAAGGACGGAAGGACTGAATAACGGAATAACGGAATAACAGAATAACGGAATAACGGAATAACGGAACTACGGAAGGACAGGGTGAATCCAGTATAGCCCCCACTTTTTCAAAGCGGGGCTATAATGACGTAAAAGCTACAGCTTTCTCCGGTTCAAAAAGGCGCGACATAAGAGCGTCGATTCTTGTTCCGCTGGTTTCGCTTGTTAAGGTCAGGGTGAAGTAAATCTTCGTTATGAGCGTTACGCGTGACGTTGCTTTGCGACGCCAGCGGAACAAGAATCGACGCTCTTATGTCGCGCCTTTTTGAACCGGAGAAATCTGTAGCTTTTACGTCATTTAGTACGAATTTTACATTTTTCTTCCCTTAAAGACTGCGACAAATTTTTACCAAAACACAGAAAATGAGAATTTCTGCAGTAAAAGTTATTTATTGTCATTCTTGCGTCAGTCGCACACTGAAATGCAACGCGTGTTCGCGCCACGACGTTACGTTACTTCGCACAAAATACCCAAAACGCACTACCATAGTATCAAAACCTCCAATAGCACGAAAACGAGCCTGGTTGTCTAGGACTTTTTTCAAGCAACCTATTCAAAACTGATTCACGCAGACAGTATCAGTTTTTTAAAAAACTTCATCGTGGAATTTAGGAGAAAAATATGTTTATGTGCGAAATCCGACATCTATTTCTATTTTCCCCATTGAGTTCAACGGCAAAAATGGTTTTTTTGGATAGCCTTTAGCTCAAAAAATAATCCGGTAGTCAAGGAATATTTTTGCATATTCCGATGGGGGAGCATTAAATACATCGATATGCAAAATTTAAGAAAATTTCATCGTGGCGTTTTTTACTTAGGATTTTACATGCGAAATTCTGGAAAACATGTCCGTACAATGTATACCCCCTTGAACCCCACTTTTATATAGTAAAACTGGGGTTTGCAGGGGTATACCTATTTTTCTTATTTTTGCTCCAAAACATAGATTGTGGGTACTCGTAAGAACCGCCTCGGCGAGGCGGTTCTAACGTGTACCCACAATCTATGTTTTTAGCAAAAATAAGAAAAATATCAAAACTTTTCAGCTGAAAATTTTCAATTTTTAAAGCTAAAAAATCTCTGTTTATTGCATGGGCATGTTTTCGTAATGTTTTCAGTGACTTAATGTTTTCCTCTGGGCATTACGCCCTAATCAGGAAAGCATGTCCGTAAAATGTTTACCCCTTAAACACAATTTCATTAAAGTAAAATTGGGTTGCGCAGAGGTACGCCTTTTTTATTAATGATCCGAGACATGACTATATCTAACGTGTACCCACAATCAATGTTTTGAGCAAAATATTAAAGTATTATGCTGTATTGCATGGACGTGTTTTTATAATGGTTTAAAATGACACACATTCTGTGAAACATAGCTTTGTATTTCCGAGTTAGCAATTTTCTTTGCATCTCAAAGAGCGAAGATTTTATGTCGTCTCATTTTTTAATTTCTTCAAATGTAAATTGATTAGGAATATTTGATACTACTTTAAGGTAAATTTGCAATGTTCAGGAACTGCTGCAATCAAAACGAAAGCCCCACCCGAAACACCGAGGTGTAAAATCAAACTGACAATTGAGCCTGTGCATGAGAAAACCAACAATCTTGGTTTCCAATCACGTCTGATACAAACCAGACTGTACAGCCACAGAAGCAGGCTAGAAGCTTGAAATTTTGGATATAATATACGTAGAGGAGGAATTGTACTATCCGTGTAGCGAAAACAAAGGCGCTGATCAGCAGTGCAGCTACTGCTGTGCAGTTACTGCACAGCTGATCTGCGTCTTTGTTTTCGCCTATGCAAATTGTTGGTTTTCTCATGCGAAGGCTCAATTAGTTACTAAAAAAAAAAAAAAAAAATTTAGTAAGCTGAGTGAGCAACTGTTTCCTTTAAGGTGGCTACTCAGTTACCCGAACTTGGCTAAATAAATAAATACACATATAAAGTGCTAACAGCACAAAATCAACAACACCAAAGCATATAACAAAAGTACCGCTTTGGAACGACCAGCAATATAAAATTACAAATAAATGACAATTAATTTCAACAGTCAATCCTCGAACTTCAATCACTTACCCGTTATCAGAAGGCACTTTACGTTTTAGTATAATAACAGTATATTAGCCAAAAGCTAATATATTACCGACCGCATAGGCATGTTATAGGTTTTTAGGTTTTTATCGATTTTTTTTTTTCAACACTGAAAATAATTTGAAAATCTAGATGGACGGACATTTCATCGACTAGGCGCAGTGAAAACTTTTATATATATTTTTTCTCGTAGCATGCAGGGTGCACAACTGAATACCGGTACCCCAGTTTTTAAAATTCGCAAAATTCATTATCTTTTAGGATGCGGCTTTTTGAAACGCATAACGTTTTCGTTTGTGAAGATGAACCAATATTGAACACGTTCGTGCAAACTGAAAGATTTCCTGAGTATTACTTTCGTCGCTTATAGCGGACAAAATGTGAAAAATGACTCTACCACCTAATGCAAATTCTTGTCATTTTTGTCATTTTTAAATTGGTGGTAACCATGTTGGGCAAGGCACGTTTTTGCATTGTGCCAAACTGTTTAGTGGCAACCTTTACGGCATTGTTAGTGTATTCAATGAAGCAGAAAAATGTATATAGTGCCCTTGGCTTCAAAGAAAATCGATATATACAAACTTTGGTGGCTAGTTAGTGCTTTCGACTAGTATACATATTTAAAGCTTAAGATATGTTGTCATTGGCTGTTTCCAAGACAAATCAAAACATGCATTACATTGTGCAATTGCTATTCATTTCAAGTTTTCACGTTTTCCCCATATAAAATCATTAAAAGATTAACGAGCAAAACAAAATGGTCGCTTCCTTTGTAATCACATTAAGTTTATATTTAAAACCCTGAACCCAAAGTTATAAATATTAAACCTAATAAGTTTCCATTGTCAATTTTATGTTCAAGTGATGATGTAATGAATATTCCTTTTCAAATAATAACAATACAATTGTCATATTGTTACTCTTATGTCCTTTACAACATGCAAGTCATTAAATTGTTTAAATGCACCCAATGTCAAAAATTGCGATCGCGATGTCTGCTCAAGGGACAAACGCGTGTTGTTTATTAGCGAAATGAGGTAATGAAATGTGCTTAAAATTATATGTGGAGTTATTTGAACTGCCATCCAAGTATATTTTGTTCAAAAGGTCGGATTGAACTCTTTTTATATATACAGCTGTAGGCAGTCATGATTTAGCTCCTAAATATTCTGTATCGAGGCTCTATGGAAAGCTCTTGTCGACGTTAAAGACACGACCAGGACCTAAAAATCAACCATTTTTTAGTTGAAAAGTGGTGATTCATAGTGATGATAGAACGTTGACGTCAAAATGAGCGCGATAGACTATTTGGTATGTTGGCCTCCGCCATGCTGTCACGCGTGCAAAGGGTTCATGGGTTATCGGAAAAGATGGCGTGACGTCATCAGCCAGCATCCGGGTCACTCTATCTCACGGGTGGAAATCAATAATGGCGGCTTTATCGTAAGCCAATAAACATTATGATTTGTTTGTACAAATGGCATAAAAAAGCCCAAAATCTTTAAATGTTTATTTTCGAAATGAGGAAAGATTGTATCAGAATACATAGATAGTTTGAATTTTGAAGGAAAATATCTTAAATAGCGCAATATTTCTGTGTTTGTAAATGTTTATGGTTAAATATTTTGATTTGCGGCAAACACGGGTAGCTTTGATCTCTCGTTATTTATATATACTCAACAAAAAAGTTAAGGAACATGTGTTTGAGGGCCTGTAACACAAAAACTGTTATATTTCATGAAATGTGAATTCCATATTATTACGAAGTGTTGTTTTATTTTTTAAATGAGGGCTTATTTGAGATGATGACACTTACAGAAGCTTTAAAAATCAATGTCAAAGTTGACAGGTCGCCCCTCCATGTTTCACAAAATTGCCATATTCTTCGATTTGTGTATCAATTGTCACTGGAGCTTTTTCACACAATAACCATGTCTCCATAGACATATTTTCTCATGAACAGCTGTCAAGTGCACACACTGAGGTGAGCAGACCTGTTGTAAAGCATTTTCAGCACCAGTACCATTGTTGGTACCAGGAGGACAATGTCAGATGAAATCGCCCCAGTAGCACCCCAAATTACCTACGTCGGAACAACGTTGAGGTCAAGGACTAGGCAACCCACCCACCAGACGTGCCCACTCCCCCCCCCCCCCCCCGAACAAGGGTTACACATTTTGGGACAGCATGATATGGTCTGGCACCAAAATCTATCCAGGTTCTTGCTGTGGTGCTTCAGGAGGAAAGGAGGCTGATTTCTCAGCACCAAATTGTTGGTCAGATTAAGGAATTGTCGGTTGACTGTGGTGCTTTGCAGCCTGATATTGCCATCTTGGAAATGATGCTGGTGCAAGAAAAGCAGTATGACATCTTGTCTTGTGCACTGATCTGCTGTCATGAGAAAACTTGTCTTCAAAGTCTATGCTTCTAAGGCAAGAGTCGACACTGGTACTTTTTACTCAAACCAAACAATATTGCAGTTTTGTGAAAACTGGATAGATGACTAGTCAACTTGTTTTTCTCAGCCACTGCAGATGCTACACGTTCAAATGAGGCCTCATTGGAAAGATAAAAAAGGCACTTTATAACATACTTAAGTTTGAATTTCTAACATTTTACCAGATTTATTGCAATAAGCAGTTGAACACATTTTCTTTAACTTTTTGGTTGAGTATATTTTGCACACAATTTCAGGCAGATTTCATATTACATTGAAATTTTATGACAATTTTACGCCATACATGTAGTATTTTGCTGTCGTTTTGTTTTTGGAGGATCAAAATCTTATGGGCAAATTAAAACATATACGTGAAAGTTTAAAACCCCAACAACTCCGAAGGCACGGTTATTGTACTATGATGTTGCTATCTGCTATTCCTAATATTATAACTACAAAATAAAATCGTGAAATATAGGATGTTATAAGATATAAAAGAATCTTTTATATCTAGAAAAAGTGAACTGAAAATAAAAACTGAATAAATTGGATAAAAAATCCACATGTACATGTAACTGATTCTCTGAAGCTCATTCAGTTTTCCGAATTTAAAATAAACCATGCCAAAATATTTTTTCTTTTGGTTTAAGTATCAAATGAAATCTGTTTTAGTTAATTCAGCTTTGATTTCAACGCATATTAACGATTTAAGACACATTTTCCCACACGGTGTATTTATTGACTCTGTACCCGTGAGTTCACAGGTAATGTTACCGATGACGTCATCGCCATCTTTTCCGATAAGCGGAACTGTCCATAACCTATTGAGACCTGGCCCCAAGGTTATAAAACTTTTTTCATGCTCAACTCAGCTGAGCTTGAAATTTATCCTGCTCATAAATGTTAAAATGCCAACAATTGTTGTTGGCATTTTAACATTTATGAGCAGGATAAATTACCAGTTTTTGAGGTTTGAACCTGAATTTTCCATTTATTTTGACTATTTCAGCATTTATGAGCAGTTGAAATTTCATGCTCAGCTCAGTTGAGCTTGAAAAAAGTTTTATAACCTCGGGACCTGTACAAACACAGTGGAGACAACGTCGACGTACTAAGTCAGAGCGACGTAAGGTACCATTGCCGAGACAATTGAATGCGGATTAATTTTATATCATCAGGAAAACAAGTACGTATAATGTATACCCCCTTTACCCCACCTTTGTGTAGTAAAACTGGGGTATGCAGGGGTATACCCATTTTCTTATTTTTGCTCCAAAACATAGATTGTGGGTCCTCGGCGGGGCGGTTCTAACGTGTACCCACAATCTATGTTTTGAGCAAAAATAATAAAAATAACAACATTTTGTACTGAACATTTTCAATTTTAACAACTTAAAAAAATCTCTGTATATTGCATGGGCGCGTTGTCGTAATATCAAATTAAAACAGTAATATTGTAAGAGGTATGACTGAAATAAAAAGCGTTTACAAAATTTCTTTTTTGTTCAGTATAGTTTACATAACGGTACGTTCACGAGTATGAGCAGACACTAATACCATATCCGTATGCACAGACGAGCCATATGCGTTCACACGCGCAAAAATGGGCTATCGAACCGATAATGTATCCAAGTGCTTAACAATGTGAGATATGTATCATTTAATGTAAATTGTTAGATTGGTAGATGGCATTGATACATTATAATCAGACAATCCTATAATTAGATAGACGCATCCATTATTCCCCTAACCATTGACAAGAATGGTAGCGCATTAACAGATACGAGGTTCTTATTTTAAACATTGAAATGATTAAAATATACATCTTCGATACCAAGAGTAGATATGGGATGCAAACTTAGTGCTTCAGTATTTTGGCTGTTTCGATAATGCTAGACTTTGTATCGACTATCCTCCTTAAGTAGCCGATACCGCGTTACTGCCCAACCCTTTTCTCAATAATATGCTCAGTGCTCTTGAAGGATCTCAGTATTAGTTTTATTTCAATGTGTAGTTACCGGACATTTTAATGAAGATATACAATGGTCTACGATATGATTACTACAGCTTGATGCACACTTTTAATTTCTAAACATTGAAATGATAAGAATATACATCCTTCAATACCTATTGTAGACACGAGATGCAAACGTATGCCTTCAGTATTTCATTATGTAAGTTGGTTGGTTGATTGGGGTTTAACGTTCCACCAACAGCTAAGGTCATATGGAGACGGGACCTCGGTTTATAGTCCTATCCGACGGACTGGAGGAGCCCGGGATCGAACCTGCGACCCCTGGTTTACATGGCGAGTGACATAACCACTGCATCACGGAGGCTTCTATTATGTAAGTTGTAAATTGTAAGATATTTGATTTAAACAGGTAGAGGAGATACATGAATTTGTAGAGTATCTATAAATTTATGGAATATCGATAAATTTATAGAAAAAATATTCTATAAATCTATATATCAAACACATAACCTGTCTGCCAAAATTGACTAATCCCGATTCCGTGTCCACATTTGTGTCTATGGTGTATGCTACAGAATTTCACTTTTTTGTCTTTGCATGGCATGTCTATTTTGCTACGGAAGCTGCATAGAAAACAACGTTTCTAATTCAGATTAACCTAAAATGAGTATATAGTTTATATACAGCCCCTCATTAGAAATGTCTCCTTTAAAACATTAGAATAAGAAATAATTGAAATACGAATTCCAAACCAGTATATTGTACAAGCTAGTACTTGTTTTATGAAAATTCAGTCTAAATGTAGTATCTTCAGCAAAAATACGGAACTTAGTCCGACATTTTTATCCAAGATAGCGTCCAAAACGATAGCTGGAACAATTCTGAAACCAATACAGCTCTTTAAGTCGTTATGCGAAAAATATACAGTGAAATACAAGGTGCACTGTATTCTGTGCAGCTTCCCTAGCAAACTAGACATGCAATGTAAAAACGAAAAGTGACATTCCACAGCGTAGATCCTCGACACAAATGTGCACACGGATTCAGAATGCGATTTTCATTTAGCCAAGTTTGGCAGACAGATTATGTGTTTGATCAATAAATTTATAGAACATTTTTCTATAAATTTATAGATATTCTATAAATGTAGACACTCTATAAATGCATCTCATCTACCTCATCTCATCTCAGTGAAGCTGAACTCTCTGTGTACAATTGGAAATTATACACTGAAGAGCTCTAAAAACGCAAAAGTTTTCATTCGAGTGTTTTGCATATTTCTAGTGATTCGATTTCAGTGCAATTTCACACACAATGATATGTATGCAAACTATATTGTCAAATTACAATTTCGTATCAAAATAATGCGTAATGTGAGAGAAACAGTCTTGGACATAGCAATACCCCTAAAATCTAGACTGACTGCAAAGTAACATTGAGCATGACTACAAGTTGCCCCTGTGCATACACAGCATCGCTTTCTCATTAAAAGAACAAGTTTTGCCAATTACACTGATTGTCTGGCACTCATGATAGCTTGTTTAAATTGTCATGGTCGACGTAATTTCGACGTAATTCAATGCCGTGACGTCGATTGATGTAAAATGTCCGGTTGATCAGACCGGCGTCAACCTCTCACTGTCCCAATAGCCTGAGAGGGTCCGCTGAGATGCCGAATAGTTGAACGATGCCAAAGTTGACGTCACGTGACGTCACATATACGTCAAAAAGATAATAAAATTCAATTTGTGTAGGATAATTCATTTTCGAAGACCCATAGAATGATAAAAAAGAGACAAAACTAAAACTAGTATATTACTGATCGTTCCAAGGCGATACTTCTGTTGTTGTTCTATTTGTTGAATGTTTTGTAGTAGAATTTTTATGCTGTTTGAACCTTATGTACGGTTTCATATTTTTATTTAAGTTCGGGTAACTGAGTGGCCGCCTATTGGGAAATAGCTGCTCACTCGGCTTACGATATGTCCTCTAAGTATGAGTACCTAATTGTCAATTTAGTTTTTCTCATCTCGGTTTTTGGATTGGGAATTTCTTTCTGATTACGCCTTTTCCTGATCATTGCCCACTTGTACCTTTTTGTATCTTAGTTGACATTTATTCTAGACTTTTCACCAGAACAACGTTTGCTTTTCTACTGTCACTGCCCACATGTATCAACCCCGCTACGTTATGATGCAGTACGGAAAAGTTTTTCATCAGCGCAAAAAATGGATAGTAAAATGTATTGTAAAGTATTGCTGACCGTTCCGAGGGGGTACTTTTGTTGTGGTTCTATATTAATGCGTTTGATGTAGAGTTTTGGTTTAGCTTGCGCCTTTCATGTGTTGCTCGCTCGGCTTAACATTTGTTCTGGTTGTTTCAATATCTATTTTGATTTTTTGATTATTTCTTAAGGAATTTCAGTGTGACTTTTGTTCTGATTCTGCAATTCCTGATCGTTTTCCTTTAACTGTTTTTGCTATCGTCGTATTTTAACCAGGTTGTAAACTGGAATCGATTCTTTTCTGCGTATAATCCAAATGCTAGATATGTATCAGTTTATATAGATTGCTGCACAGATACATTGAAATCATGTTGAGACAACCGTTACTATTTGCGATGAACTTTGACAAAACAAGGCTGGTCAACAAACGTGTTATGTGTAACAAGAGAAAAATCAAACACCATTGAGTCCTACAAATGCGTAATGGACATGCGTGACCTTGAGATACAAGGTATTAGAAGTAAGCACAAATATCCACTGTCATACGATTTGTTTGTCACTCTGTTTTAGGTTTTTGGATAGCGGTCCGACTGCGATCCAGCCTGTGGTTAAGGCATGTGTGGCAGTGTAGTGGTCGTCCGTCCGTCCGTGCAGGGTTCCCCGACTTCTTCCACCAAGCACCACAGAATGTCACACGTGTTTACAGTCACGAGGAATGGATTTTGCTGTTGTCCCATCAACATTATAGTACTTAATGCATAAACATTATCATCACGTGGGGTAACGTTCTCTCATGCTACTTAAGCCAGCTACTTGTCTGTGAAGCTACCGGCGTTAAGACACCGAGTCATGTCGTGTTTATTCAGGGTCCCCGCACAGTTTGTTAAACCATCGGAATGATTTATATGAAAAATATACTGGAATTGTACTGACTTTGTATCGAAGTCAAAAAGGGGTCTCTGCTGCCCGAAACTCATACTTAAAGCTGGTCAAGTTATTCACAACGAACCTTGTTACTCGCAACAAAGCTCGACTAAAGTCAGTGATAAGTGCTCGGTTCCGTAATGCGTCATCCCAAAGTTCTAGCCATAAATGACATTTGATTACCTGACACCAAATCAAATAAAACCAGAACTTGATGGATTTTGGTGTTAAAATCGCTCTGATACATTAGAGAGTCGTGCTAAAACATAGACAAGAGGATTTATCACGTCGCCATTGTTTTTCTTCATGAGAAAATTATTGGAATATCAAGAAAAGGCCAACATTACGAAACCGACTCCATACAGAAACAATCCTATGTCTGTCCTTTACCCAAAGCAAACTTTTAGGTATGTAGGTGTACACACGTATTTTAAAGACAAAGCGATATAAAATGTATCACTGATGGAGATAATGTTCAAATTTACTACAGTAAATCATATGAATGGCGTCTTTTTTCGCATTCTGAGTGTGTGACATTTATGAAAACTTGCCCATTCAATAAACAGAGATTTTTGAGTTTTAAAAACTGATTTTTTTTTTCAGCTGAAAAATTTAGATAGTTTTTATTTTTGTTCAAAACATAGATTGTTGGTACATCTAAGAACCGCCTCGATTGTTTTGCAGCAAAAATAAGAAAAATAGGTATACCCCTACATAACCGAGTGTTAGTAATAACTTGAATGTTATGTGGCAGTCTGCATACTTAGTTTTTAACCCAATCATGGTTGATAACTATGCTGTCTTTTTTAATTTCACGCCGGTGGGCCGGGCGTCAGACTCTTTGATGGTCCCGACATAAAGCTATTCATTTTAGTTGGATTGGGCCGGAGCTTCTTATCTTTTGCTGGGCTCACCGGGGTTCAACTAGTGTTTTTCTTTTGGAGCAAAAGGTTTCCGTAAGTAATTCGGCGCCAAGGGATCTCCATCGTCGGGCAGCTTACTGAATCTGTTGAGTCCTCGTTTTTGATTAATCAGGGTGGTAACATGATTTATTTTTCTTGACACTGATGATTCATTGACTAGTTAGAGACCGAACAAATAACTAAATGTTGTGAACCACTGCAGAAGATGATGTTAGGCGCCTGTAAAACCGGTTTAAGTCCCCCAGTAATTTCATATTACTGATCGTTCCAAGGCGATACTTCTGTTGTGGTTACATTTGTTTTATGTTTTGGAGTCGAATTTTTATACTGTTTGAACCTTATGTACGTTTTCATATTTTATTTAAGTTCAAGCAACTGAGTGGCCACCTATTTGGGAAAAGCTGCTCACTCGGCTTAAGATATGTTTTCTAAGTACCTAATTGTCAATTAAGTTTTTCCAACCTAGGTTTTTAGAGTGAGAATTTCCATTGCCTACTTGTACCTTTTTAGAATAGAAAAGTAGTGGTTTAATTCTTACTTTCTTACGACGTTAACATCTAATTAGGCTCTGCAACCTCTGTTGATGTGTTTGGATGCCTTTGCCAATGTCTTGTCCTTTCGCCGGGAATATAACACCAGGGGTTGAACTTATGGGGATGCCCATGCCAACACTTATTAAGTCTACTCTTAAAACTATTGAGAGTGGGTGCCATAACAGTATGTTCTGGGAGTTCATTCCATTGTTCTACAACTCTATTGCTAAAATAATTTCCACGAATATTCAGTCTAAACCTTTTCTTGTAGATTTTGAAAGAGTGACCTCGAGTTCCTGTATACTGCGACATTGTGAACAGTTTCTCCTTGTTTACCATATCAATGTCATTCATGATTTTATAAATCTGAACCATATCAGCCCTTTCCCTTTTGTATTCTAATGATGGCAAGCCTAAGATTTTCAATCTTTCTGGGTATGTTTTACCTCTCAAGCATGGTAGCATTCGAGTTGCTCTTCGTTGAACATTTTCAATCGCAATCATATCCTTTTTGTGTTGTGGTGACCACACACTGGAGGCATATTCCAGGTGTGGTCTGACCAGTGATTTGAAAAGATTCAGAAACATATCTTTATCCATAAATGTGAATGTTTTAAAAATTAGTCCCAGGTTTCTATTTGCAATTGAAATCTTACTACCAATGTGTTCTCCAAATGATAAAGCACTGTCAATGATTACACCTAAGTCTTTCTCTGATTCAACCGTTTCTAACCTGACTTCTCCATCTGGTGACTGCATTGTGTAAATTTGTCCCATAAAATTTTTCCCTACATGAAGATGATGACATTTCAAAAGGATGAACAACGTTTCCCAAATTTCAGCCCATGTTACAGCCTTGTTTAAACATGATAGCAGAATTTCAACATGTTCTATTCATTCAAAGGACATGCTTTCCTGATTTTCGAGTTTGGTTTAAAGAATAGCGCAGGACAATCGCTCAGTTTTTCGGCAATGTGCTCGTAATAGCTCTAATCCAACATAAATCTCTATCTAAAAGTGTGTCATTTGAGCTGATGCGATTTTGTTGCATGTACTTGTAGATTATGGCTTATCGTAGTTCTACAAATTCCCAATTTATTCATTTTGAACCTACTTTTCCCTTTAAACTGTCATATACTGAACAAGTTATAATGAGACGCTTTTAGTAGGAGCGTCTGGAATGCAATTAACGTCGACATTGCAATATGGAGATGTAAAATAATCTGCAAAGCGGCTTTTGTTTCTCTAAATTTGTGAAACCACTTCGGGACTAAATAGCGACCTTTGATTTATAATGTTACTATAGTAAAAAATTGCACAATTCCACTGGTAAAAAAAGAATTAGTGATCGCAATGGTGCTCAATTTTCGAGAAAAAGTGAATTAACTGTTAAACTATAATTACGCATTTTTAGGCTTTTCGATTTTGTACCGCGGCGATGGAATGCATAGAGCAGCGGTAAGAAATTTTAACAACCTCCACAGTAATTGTGATTGTGTCTAATTTAAGACTGTTAATTGCCAAATTAAGGTTTTTCGGTGACAAAATCGTTTTTCAGGATTTTTATTGGGCAAATACTAGAAAAGTGCTAAGAGATCTAGAAGTGTAAATTCACGGTGGAATCACATTAGATTGTAGGTGGCCCACTTTAATCACATGATGTTCCAAATTTAAATTACGGTACATGTAGTCGCATAACATTTCGTCGCTGATTTCATTTAATGTTTTGTCTTATTACGAAATGTTGCCCATGAAAATCTTGCCTTTGGAGATGTTTTGCAACTAAAGAAATTGTAAATTTCATAAGAATAATTTTGATATTCTTAATATATTTGCGCAAAACATTGATCGTGGGTACTCATTAGAACCGCCTCGGCGACGCCTCGACGAGGCGGTTCTAACGAGTACCCACAATCTATGTTTTGGAACAAATATAAGCCCATGTATACCCCAGTTTTACTTGATAAAAGTGGGGTATAAGGGGGTATACATTACACGGACATGCAAGCGTGATGCTTAGTTCAGGTGCATGAAACTACATGAAGTAAATCTACGCGCTAATCAGTAGTAATAACTTCTCCACATTTTTCTGGAGACTGAAATTAATGGAAACAGAAAATGAACAACACTTTGATAATATGTTTAAAGATGATAAATTTGTTTGATACTTCAAACGATCTACTTAAATTTTGCATTACAATAACATGTACAGTCTGAATTATTGAGCAGCAATAAAGTATCGTTCACAAGTTTGCGCTGATATTATGCAATCTAAAAACGTTTCAATTGGCATTATTGCGGTTGTTTTTAAAGGTGTTATGAGAAATGATATCTGTTTGACGATTTGCAGGTTTTATTAATCCACCTAGGCATACAAAAGTGAATTAATTTCGTTTTCAGACTCCGCAAATTGTCACCAAATGGGCCATATTAAGCAGATTCAATGCGAAGTTGTTACCAGCATGCACCCGTTAAATCGGTTTGCATACGTCGATTGCATTACGTTTAGCCATCTTTGCAAATTACTGTGCATTGTACAGCTGTACCATTGTAGAAATTTCAAATCCTTGTTTTATGAAATGTGTTTCCATAATCTAACAAGTCCTTACCGATCTTATGTACAAACACTTTTGTACAAACATTGCGAAAAGTGGCATAAGTAGGTTTTCGTATCTCATGACATTGTCGTGAATGTATACGCATGCCGGTGGGAGAAGGTAATTCTCCGATGATCTTTGAAATGCTTATGTTTCAAGTTCTCACAGAAGTGAGCTACATTGGTGACGTCATTGTGATTCACACATTTAAAGCATGTTGAACAAGTGTTTCAGAAATACGTGAAACTCGTCTTATATTAAACCAAAGCGAGTTTTCATGACGAATTTGGCTAGCTTGGTCGTCACTCACAATACAGATTGATACAGCAAAAAATGACACATTGTGTATGATTTGCATATCAATGGCAAATTATATACACTGAAGAGCTTTAAAAACGCAAAAGTTGTAATTCAAATATTTTTTAATATTTGTAGAAGTTCGATTTTGATGAAATTTGACACATATACCCCCGGCATTTATGCCGACGGGTATATAGCTTTTGCTTTTCAGTTCTTCCGTTCGTCCGTTCGTTCGTTTGTTCGTTCGTGATTCAGGAACGTTCGTAGAATTTACGTTAAAGTTTTGGTTAAAGTTTCTCTAGTGGTGTATATCTTATGAACCAATCACCACAAACCATTCAGATTTGCACCATAGGTACCCTATAGAGTTTGCTTTGTTTTCATGAGTTCGGATCCCAGAGTCCATGCCCGGGGGTGGGGCTAGAGGTCAAAAATCTAGGTCAACTTTTATTTGGTTTTGTTTAAAGTTTCCCTTGTGGTGTATTTAAATGAGCCAATTGTCAGAAATTATTCATATTTAGACTTTAGGTACCCTATAAGGCTGGCTTTGTTTCCATGTGATCGGACCCCAGGGTCATGCCCGGGGGGTGGAACTAGAGTTCAAAATCTAGGTCACCTTGAAAATGTGCTATTTACATAGTGTTTTTTCTCTAAGTCTATATCGAAACAAATACTTATAAAAATGGGCCAAGATCTAATAAAAGGGGTCTTATGGCAGAAAAATCAAAATTAAGATATTAATTACATATGAAAGACCAAGCTTCGCTGAGTATTTCCTGAAAATTTGAAGAGATTATCTTTACAAATAGCAAAGATGTGAACGTAGAAATGTGTCCAGTCGATGCAATCTAAACATGACGTCATAAAACTGTTGATGACGTTTGGACGTTGATGACGTTAATGTCTTTAATTCACTGTAATTAAAAGAAGGTAAGACTAAAATTCTCGAAATTCTATGTGTTTCTTGAAGTTTAACATATATACTACTGCACAGACTATGCAATAGGCACGAATTCACAAAGTGTTTGATAAAAAATGCAATACAAAGGGCGTACCTGGTTTTTAAAGTGAGGGTAGTCCTTATGGCACAATGGTTACCATGGCAACATACATGATACAAATAACGTTTGACTATAGGAGAAGTATGTGTCTTGGATTGTGTCACAGTATTAAAGCTGTATGAAATAAATATCAGAACATGCCAAATATTTCGAATTTATATTATTTTTGAATTTTAATAGCATAAAATGTACTTGAATGCCCGAAGACACCTTTTACTAGATCCGCGCTTAAATGTATTTGTATTTTGATCATAGATACCCCTTAGGGTTGAAATTTATTCCATTGCACCAAACTCCAGTGGTGGGGCTGGAGGTCAAAATCTAGGACACATTTAAATAATAATGTTATTTATGTCGTTTGAACAGAGTGAATTAGACATAAATTTCTTTCTCTTGCGGCCGCTTTAAGCAACTTTACATATAAAGTAGGGACAGTCTGTTTAATCGGTAGTAGCACGTGCTATTTAACAAAGTTATAGCGGTTAAATACTACATGCGTCATTCAAGCTGATACGACACTTCAGTAGACACCTAAATTTTTAACTGGTTTTCGACATGTATAATGGCTTACACGGACAACGAAGTGGGCGAAATATTGAGTTTCAACAGAAGAAGAAAACTGACGAAGTTATATGCTGACGGCACCGGTTCCTGGTGATGAATTGAAGGATAATTTTGTTCCTGTCGTTTTCAGATGTCATAACTGAATAATCATAAACATTGTTTGTTAGAAATACGGTTGAGCACTGTGTAACTTACATGTACATGTTATTACAGGGCTGATTTGATAATATCACGTATGTAAGATACCTCACACGGATGCTGTGGAGTTTTAATACAAATCAATGAAATGTGCTACACTGTACAGTATGTATTTTGGTTTTAGATGACTGAGTGTGGGGCTTCTTAAATTAAAAGGAAATGGTTCATGTAATCGAAATCTTGCCTAATTAAAATATCATTTTATTCAGCAATATAAATGGTCAATAGTTTTGCTGCGTTCGAGTATTGTTACAGGTCGCGCCAGTACCAGAGACATGACTTGTGTAATCCAGTGAGGACTCGGCTCCTGCATATTCTGATGCTATGGAGTCCTGTAATCTATGAAGAGGGCATCACGTGGTTCGTTTTTTTGAGACGGAGAAAGCATTGATGTGGAATCATCAGAGGGGCGGATGATATCATTAAAGATGAGTATATAATTAAAAAAAAAAAAAAGTTATTGCATATACAAGTAAGGCGCAGAAAAACTGTAATTACATGTTTTGAGCAGTTGAAAGTAACTGCATACGTCCATTTTGAGTTTTTCATATGTTAATGATTAACAACATTAAATTTCTTAATGAAAATGTTGAGGTTCAGAAATGTGTTCGGTTGGAAGTGGGTTAGAATACGCGAGCATACAGTATTGTTCCAATCTATGAGCTGATCTTAGTGATTGGGTATGATGCTCTTTTGTTATTCCCAGATTGCATGGATCTAGAAAAAGATGTGTTTTCCACTTTGAACATAATAGACAAGATAAATGTGTATCACAGTCAGTACATGAGTTATGCGCTTAAATTATTATTTAGAAAGGTTAAATTGATCTTAATGATGCAGTTGTGGTTCGTCTGTGTTGCATGTTGCTTTTGAAGTGATCATGATTACACTAATGCTGTTTTTAATACTCGCATGAAGCTAGGGTTATGTGCATTTTTGCGTGAAATCTTAATGTGTTTAATGTTTAAGCTTTATCTAGTATTTACAATAAGTGGATATTAAATGCCGGTGACTGCATTATACGCATTACATCGAAATGAATGATGCTCAAGGATTTCTTTTTGTTAAATTAATAAGACAGAAGAGAGTAAATCTTACGTTTTTATTTTGTCCTCGGGCGTTTGGAGGGCTTTATAGTTGTGACAATAATTTAATTGATGATACATGTTGTGTATAAATGAAGAAAACACATTTGGCATAGACAAGATCTATTGCTTTTGTGCTTCACAGGTCGGTAGACCTTGATATTTTGTACGTTTAAAGTGTGATTCGTATTGGATGATGTGATGTGTGTTTGTCTGTTTCTTTGCAACAGCTCTATAGAGTTGGGTTTTATGGCATTCAACTTAGAAAATAGCACTTATTAGATTCAGACCTTGCTGAGACTGTACTTAGTAGGCATTTTTATATGTATATTTTTATATTCAGCAAGATGTCAGATATTTTTAAATGGTATCATGCTTTTTTGTATGATAGTAAAGAATCTTTTTTCACTTAGAACATGTTTATGTTTCGAACTTTCGTTCTTCAATAAGTCAGCTGGATTTTCATTTTGAGCCGAATCACTAGTCATGAAAGGGTGGTAGTGACATTAACTATCAACCTTTGCAAGTGTTTCAGGTGCAAGAGGTCGTTGGACCTTAAGTATTCCTGAGGTTGCTTGGCAACCTGGCTGTATATAGCAATGTGCTTTTTGTCGAAGCTTGTTCACAGAAATTTTGTCGTTATACAGAACTTAAGTCAAGAAAAGGCAGTAATGATGCCATTATGCCATTCACAGCTTCTTATTAGAAATTTTGTTTTTTAACTGCTTTAGTGGTCGGCGGACCTTGAGAATAGGTATGCCCCTTTTGCAAGTACATAAAAAATAGACAAATGTTTTAAATATTTAATTGGTTTAGGTAGCATTATTCGTGTTAAGGAAAGTAATTAAAATATTACATGTAATTCCATTTAAATTGTTTTAAAATTTTGACTGACCTTTATGATAAGCTTTTCTTGCGATCTGTGCTAATACATGACTATGTAATGGATAGTTTTAGTATGCATCAAGTTGTTATATATGTTTCTGGTAAGTAGTAGGAGAGAAAGCACAGGTGATGTACGTAAAGTTTGGGATAAGTTGGTTTTTGTTAGTGGGTCGTAATAATTCATATTTCATAAGCTTTTCTAATGCATGCTGGTATAGCGTTAGTACCGGTTCGTGGGTCTTGATAATACACGTATTGTATTCGTGAACTGTGATGTAAACTGATAATTTATGGTCGTATACACATGTTGGCTTGTTAATTGTGGCATATTGTTAGTTTTGGCCGGTGGCCCTTGATAATACACATGCTGTGTTTGTTATTTGTGGCGCATTATTCGTTTTGGCCGGTGGGCTGTGATAATACACATGCTGTGTTTGTTATTTGTGGCGCATTATTCGCTTTGGCCGGTGGGCTGTGATAATACACATGCTGTGTTTGTTATTTGTGGCGCATTATTTGTTTTGGCCGGTGGGCTGTGATAATACACATGCTGTGTTTGTTATTTGTGGCGCATTATTTGTTTTGGCCGGTGGGCTGTGATAATACACATGCTGTGTTTGTTATTTGTGGCGCATTATTCATTTTGGCCGTAGGGCTGTGATAATACACATGCTGTGTTTGTTATTTGTGGCGCATTATTCGTTTTGGCCGGTGGGCTGTGATAATACACATGTACACTGTGCTTGTTTATTATTGCACATTGTTAGTTTTGGACGGTGGGCCGTGATAATACACGCTGTGCTTCTTAATTGTGGCACATTGTTAGTTGTGGCCGGTGGGCCGTGATAATACACATGTTGTGCTTTTTAATTGTGGCACATTGTTAGAGTTGTGGCCGGTGGGCCGTGATAATACACATGTTGTGCTTTTTAATTGTGACATATTGTCAGTTTTGGCCGTTGAGCCGTGAGAATACACATGTTGTGCTTGTTGGTTGTGGCACATTGTTAGTTTTGGCCTGTGTGCCGTGATAATACACATTGTGCTAAAAATGCAGCTTTTTAATTGTGGCATATTGTTAGTTTTGGTCAGTGAGACGTGATAATGCATTTGTACGTTTTAATATTATATTCTGGTATAGCGATCATTTCAGAAGGTGGACTATGATAATAAACATGCTGTGTTTGTTGTTGTGCCATAATGTAATTTTGCCAAATGAGCCCTGATATTACTAATGTATGTCAGTCGGGCTTTGATATAGTGATAGAATTGGTCGGTGGGTAATTGTTAAAATAGTGGCCGGCGGGTCATGATGATTACGTCATTCAAATGCTCATGACGAATGTCGTCACGGTGTATGTCTGTGATACATGGCCAGTGCATGGCTCATACATGTAGAGTACTAGGTAACGAATAATGTATTTCGTTTTTATTCATTGTTGTTTCAGATTTACGCTGACGGGACACATGATGCTTTTTGTGGAACTAGATATTATTCAGATGGACGATGAGGGAATTTTGATACAAGTAACTGGTTGGACGATTCCATCTTTTTAGTGAAGGAAGGTTTTTGATGAAAAACCTTTCTTCAGGGAACTAAGTATACTATAGATGAGCACAGAATATAGTTTTTGATTCTGTAAATTATTTTCGGGAAAGTTTAATAGGATCATTTAATTATTTATTCATCATCCAATGAAGTATCCATTTTTGTGCCAATGATAATTTTTAAAATGTTATGATGTGCGATATGACATATTATTCAAAAGATGACCGTTGTAACAGTGATCATATCAGTCGACGGACACAAGAACGATGTGTTGGTGAAAGTACATGTATGAATTAGTTGGAATTGATAGAACGGTTAACTGTCGCTAAGATAGTCGATTTGACTTTGGTTAAAGACCGTGTTTCCCTGTCTTTGTATTCAAGCTGTCCTACCACGCTTATCTCCTACTTGAATAAATGGTGAAATTTCGAATTAAATAAATGATGAAATTTATTGAGTGTGTGTTGTTTATATGTAAAGTTGCTTGGTGTGGAGCAAGAGAAATGTTATTTATGTCGTTTGAACAGAGTGAATTAGACATAAATTTCTTTCTCTTGCGGCCGCTTTAAGCAACTTTACATATAAAGTAGGGACAGTCTGTTTAATCGGTAGTAGCACGTGCTATTTAACAAAGTTATAGCGGTTAAATACTACATGCGTCATTCAAGCTGATACGACACTTCAGTAGACACCTAAATTTTTAATTTTGACATCTTCTGAGTCACATACAGGGAACGCTAGCGCTTTAACCGATATCAAGTCGTTATCTTAGGCACTAGTTTCATTGGGGCTCTGAGGAGCCACCTAGGGTTTGGTGCAAGCAATGAACATGGGTGTCACTGAAAGCTGTCCTACCACGCTTATCTCCTACTTTAATAAATGGTGAAATTTCGAATTAAATAAATGATGAAATTTATTGAGTGTGTGTTGTTTATATGTAAAGTTGCTTGGTGTGGAGCAAGAGAATGATAGTTACCAAGATTAACATTCTGTAGGTCTATATCTTGACAACCAAGTGTCAAGATGCATTCATACTTAGACCATAGGTACCACGTAAGGGTTGGACCAGGGTCTATGGGGTGGGGGTGGGACTAGAGGTCAAGATCTAGGACATACTTTTTTTTTTTGAGAATGACATTCTATTTTCATTTCAATATAGGACTGAGGACCTGACCCACATGGACGTCTGTCCGTGCAAGGCTGGTGGTTTCCCACGGTTGCTCGACTTCTTCAGAATGTCACACATGTTTATAGTCACAAGGAATGGATTTTGCTGTTGTCCCAGTAAAGCTCTGCCTTTAACATTATAGTACTTAATGCATTAACATTATTATCACGTCGGATAACGTTCTCTCATGCTACTTGTGCCAGCTGCTTAACTGTGAAGCCACCGGCGTTAAGAAACCGAGTAACGGCGCGTTTATTCAGGATCCCCGCACAGTTTGTTAAACCATTGGAATGATTTAATTTGAAAAAATATTCTGGAATTGTACTGACTTTGTATCGAAGGGCTTTGCCGGCCGAAACGTGTACTTGAAGCTGGTCTAGTTATTCACAACGAACCTTGTTACTCGCGACACTGCTCGACTAAAGTCAGTTCCCTAATGCGTCATCCCAAAGTTCTAGCCATAAATGACATTTGATTACCTGACACCAAATCAAATAAACCAGAACTTGATGGATTTTGGTGTTAAAATCGTCCTGATACATTAAAGAGTCGTGCTAAAACATAGACGAGAGGATTTATCAGACCGCCATTGTTTTATCCATGATAGAATTATTGGAATATCAATAAGAGACAAACATTACGAAACCGACTCCATACAGAAACAATCCTATGTCTGTCCGTCACCCAAAGCAAAGCTTTAGGTATGTAGGTGTACGTATTTTAAAGACAAAGCGATATAAAATGTATCACTGATGGAGATAAAATTCAAATTTACTACAGTATTAAATCATACGAATTGCGTCTTTTTTCGCATTCTAAGTGTGTGACATTATGAAAACTTGCCATTTCAATAAACAGAGAATTTTGAGTTTTAAAACTGATTTTGTTTTTCAGCTGAAAAATTTAGATATTTTCTTATTTTGGCTCAAAACATAGATTGTTTGTGCACGTTAGAACCGTTTGTTTTGGAGCAAAAATAAGAAAAAATAGGTATACCTCTACATACTCCAGATTTAGTAATAACTTGAATGTTATGCGACAGTCTGCATGCTTAGGTTTTAACCCAATCATGGTTGATAACTATGCTACCTTCTTTAATTGCACGCAGGTGGGTCAGGCGTCAGCCCCGACATAACGCTATTCATTATAGTTGGTTTGGGCCAGAGCTTCTTGTCTGTTGCTTGGCCCACCGGGGTTCAACTTTTGCTCCGGGTTTCCGTAAGTTATTCGGTGCGAAGGGATCTCCATCTTCGGGCAGCTTACTGAATCTGTTGAGTCATCGTTTTTGATTTATCAGGGTGGTTATGATGATTTATTTTGTTTGTCATTGATGATTCATTGACTTGTTAGAGATTCGCCACGAGGACCGAACAACTAACTAAAAGTTGTGAACCACTGCAGAAGTTGAGGGTGAGGTTAAGCGCCTGTAAAACCGGTTTAAGCCCCCCCACCCAGTAATTTTATATTACTGATCGTTCTAAGGCGATACTTCTGTTGTGGTTTCATTTGTTTTATGTTTTGGAGTCGAATTTTTATACTGTTTGAACTTTATGTACGTTTTCATATTTTTATTTAAGTTCGGGTAACTGAGTGGCCGTCTATATGGAAATTCAAAGGACATGCTTTCCTGATTTTCGAGTTTGGTTTACAGAATAGTGCAGGAAAATCGCCCAGGTTTGCGGCAATGTGTTCGTCATAGCTCTAATCCAACATAAAAAGAAATCTAAAAGTGTGTCATTTGAGCAGACGCGGTTTTGGTTCATGTACTTATAGTTTATGGCTTATTGTAGTTCTTAAAATCCCCGATTTATTCATTTTGAACCTACTTTTCCTTTAACCAATATTTGACGAATGGATTCTCCCATCATTATCATTTGGACGAGTCCACTTTCATTTTTAGGGGCCGCAGGTGTGATTTTAAAATTTTGTCTTTTGATGAAATTCCTATAAGCAAATGCGGCGTCCCATCTGGGGCTATACTGTTTGCCTATGTCCCACAAAAGGGACGCCAGGCTTAAATGAGTTAAACAGTCATACTGAACAAACTATAATGAGACGCTTTTAGTAGGAGCGTCTGGAATGCAATTAACGTTGACATTGCAATATGGAGATGTTAAATAATCTGCAAAGCGGCTTTTGTTTCCCTAAATTTGTGAAACCACTTCGGAACATAATAGCGACCTTTGATTTATAATGTTACTATAGTAATACATTGCACAATTCCACTGGTGAAAAGGAATATGTGTTCGCAATGGCGCTCAATTTTCGTGAAAAAGTGAATTAATTGTTTAACTTAATTTCGCATTTTAAGGCTTTTCGATTTTATACCGCGGCGATGGAATGTATAGAGCAGTGCTTGAAAAACGATTGTAAGAAATTTTAACAGCCTCCGCAATAATTGTGATTGTGTCTAATTCAAGACATTTAATTGCCAAATTAAGGTTTTTCTGTGACAAAATCGTTTTTCAGGCTTTTTATTGGGCAAAAACTGGAAAAGTGCCATGGGATTTAGAAGTGTAAATTCACGGTAGAATCACATAATTTTTTGGTGGCCCACTTTAGTCACATGATGTTCCAAATTTAAGATACGGTACATGTAGTCGCATAACATTTCGTCACTGTTTTCATTTAGTGTTTTTCTTATTACGAAATCTTGCCTATGCAAATCTTGCCTTTGGAGATTTTTTGCAGCTAAAAAAATGGAAAATTTCATAAGAATAATTTTGATATTCTTAATATATTTGCTCAAAACATTGATTGTGGGTGCACAATAGAACCGCCTCGACACCGCCTCGCCGAGGCAGCTGTAACGAGTACCCACAATCTATGTTTTGGAACAACAATAAGAAAATAGATATACCCCTGTACACCCCAGTTTTACTTTATAAAAGTGGGGTATAAGGGGGTATACAATACACGGAAATGAACAACACTCTGATAATATGTTTAAAAATGATAAATTTGTTTTATACTTTAAACGATCTACTTAGATTTTGCATTACAATAACATCTATGGTCTGAATTATTGAGCAGCAATAAAGTATCGTTCACAAGTTTGTGCTGATATTATGCAATTTAAAATCATTTCAATTGGCATAATTGTGGTTGTAATTAAAGGCGTTACGAGAAATGATATCAGTTTGACGATTTGCAGGTTTTATTCATCCACCTAGGCATACAAAAGTGAATTAATTTTGTTTTCAGACTCCACAAATTGTCACCAAATGGGACATATTAAACAGATTCAATGCGAAGTTGTTTCCAGCATGCGCCCGTTAAGGCGGTTTGCATACGTCGATTGCACTACGTTTACAGCTGTACCATTGTAGAAATTTCAAATCCTTGTACCTTTTTTATGAAATGTGTTTTCATAATCTAACAAGTCCTTGCCGATCGTTTGTACAAACACTTTTGTACAAACATTGCGAAAGGTGGCATAAGTGGGTTTTCGTAACTCATGACATTGTCACGAATGTATACGCATGCCGGTTGGAGAAGGTAATGCTCCGATGATTTTTGAAGTGCTTTTGTTTCAAGTTCTCACAGGTTTTAATTGGAAGTGAGCCACATTGGTGTCGTCATTGTGTATTACATATTTAAAGCATGTTGAACAAGTGTTTCAGAAATACGTGAAGCCGGTCTAATATGAAACCAAAGCAAGTTTTCGTAATGAATTTGGCTAGCCTGGTCATCACTCAGAAATACAGATTAATACAACAAAAAATGACACATTGTGTATGATTTGCATATCAATGGCGAATCATATACGCTGAAGAGCTTTAAGAACGCAAAAGTTGTAATTCAAATATTTTTTTCATATTTGTAGAGGTTCGATTTTGATGAAATTTGACACACATAAACATCGATATGGTTTCAAACTATGTTGTGAATAAAATATAAAGGTTTGATCCTTTGGAAGCAGTAAAAACATTCAAAGTAAGATAGTATGGACTATATTGCGCAATTTCGGGTAATGAACCCTCGTCAGTAGCCCTCTTTAAACCGGCAACGAACGCCAGACTATAATTGTGCTGCAATTTCGAGAATTTACACGAGGAGTCTAAATCAAAGACATATTCCTAAATTGGGTCAATAATTAAAAAATTGCTTAGAAGTATGTTTCTAAACGTGAGTGTTTTGAACACTCTGAATATCTTTACCGATCTCAAAGGACCGAAATAAAATATAATCTGCACTATGGATGATGTACGGGGAGACTTTTTACGGCCGCCACACGGCACAACACCAGCTGCAGTAATAGCAAATAAAATATAAAGGTTTGATCCTCTGGAAGCAGTAAAAACATTCAAAGTAAGATAGTATGGACTATATTGCGCAATTTCGGGTAATGAACCCTCGTCAGTAGCCCTCTCTAAACCGGCAACGAACGCCAGACTATAATTGTGCTGCAATTTCGAGAATTTACACGAGGAGTCTAAATCAAAGACATATTCCTAAATTGGGTCAATAATTAAAAAATTGCTTAGAAGTATGTTTCTAAACGTGAGTGTTTTGAACACTCTGAATATCTTTACCGATCTCAAAGGACCGAAATAAAATATAATCTGCACTATGGATGATGTACGGGGAGACTTTTTACGGCCGCCACACGGCACAACACCAGCTGCAGTAATAGCAAATAAAATATAAAGGTTTGATCCTTTGGAAGCAGTAAAAACATTCAAAGTAAGATAGTATGGACTATATTGCGCAATTTCGGGTAATGAACCCTCGTCAGTAGCCCTCTTTAAACCGGCAACGAACGCCAGACTATAATTGTGCTGCAATTTCGAGAATTTACACGAGGAGTCTAAATCAAAGACATATTCCTAAATTGGGTCAATAATTAAAAAATTGCTTAGAAGTATGTTTCTAAACGTGAGTGTTTTGAATTTCGTATCAAAATAATGAGTAATGTGAGAGCAACAGTCCTTGATAAATAGCAATACCCCTAAAATCCAACAATATTGGGCACGACTACAATTTTCTCCTTGGTATAAAGAGCATTGCAATCTCATTAAAAGCACAAGTTTTGCCAGTCGCATAAATTGTCTGGCAATAATGCTAGCTTGTCTGAATGGTCAATGGTTATATAGCGGCTTAACGCCAAATCTCTAGAGACATTAGTGCCTTGACGTGAAAGGTTCTGTTGATCAGACCGGCGTCAACCTTTCACTGTCCCAATAGCCTGGGACGGACTGCTGCAGTGTCGTATAGAATGAAAGATGGTAAATATGACGTCATCAGGTTTGCCAAAATTCAATTGTGCCGGATGATTCATTTTCAAAGACCCGTCAGACAAAACTTAAACTTAAGTGTTGTGTAATGGTCAAAAATGTTTCTTGGTTAATTCAACGAGACACCACATGTCAAAAGTGTAAAATCATGGCTTTTTATTGCTGTGGGTTGTCAGTGACTTTACAAATGCCGGTTTTATATAAAAATAGAAGTAGAGTACAGTTACCGACCCCTTTCACCTTTTAAGGAAGACTAAAACTGTCCTTGGTGCAAAAAATACCAATTTCGTTTTTTTCTCTTCCGTGTATATTTGGTTTTAATAGTAAGGTGTTTTTTTACTCAGAATTATTGTATTATTCATTCACGGCTCCTCGTACGATGTCTAAAGTTTAATATAAAAACATGCCAAAAGCTATGACAAAAGCATGTGAACAATCTAAAACTAATGCAATTCGTTACGACAATATGAGAAAGCGAAGAATACTTACCTTATTGAATAAACAATTTCTAAATCTTAATTAAATATTCAATTCAGTTTAGCCCTTAATAGCAAACATTTTGCAAAATATGATAATAGATATGCACATCTAATACTTTAAGTAAGAAAGGAAGGTGCAAGAATTTATACAATTAAACCTCCAATCCCAACCGGACTATAGGTAGGAAAGAACGGGCAACACAAAACATCACAATCAATACAACACGCATGTAAAGTAAGTTGACAAGCTCCTTCCTTATAAGGTAGCCAATGGTTAGCATCATTGAAACCCAAATATGACGAGTACAACAGAGGTAGGCAGAATAAGTAGAAAACTAAATCAGATAAATCACAACAGAGCCGTCTTAGAATAAAGACATTTCTGGAGCGTTTTAGTCGAATTTTTCGGGGCCCAAATCCTCGCCCTATGGCTGAATGTTATTTATCGACACGAATCTTTTGAGTATCTAATTGTCAATTTAGTTTTTCTCATCTCGGATTTTGGAGTGGGAATTTCTTTCTGATTGTGCCTTTTCCTGATTATTGCCTACTTGTACCTTTTTGTATCTTAGATGACATTTATTCTAGACTTTCAGTCACCAGAACAACTTGACTGTCCCCATGTCACTGTCCCCATGTATCAACCTCGTTACGTTATGATGCAGCATGGAAACGTCTTTCATCAGAGCAAGAAATGGATAGTAAAATGTAAAAGTATTGCTGACCGTTCCGAGGGGGTAATTTTGTTGTGGTTCTATATTAATACGTTTGATGTCGTTTTTTGGTTTAGTTTGTGCCTTTTATGTGGTTTTCGCTCGGCTTAACATATGTTCTCATTGTTTCAGTATCTGTTTTGATTTTTGTTTTATTATTTCTTTAGGAATTTCAGGGTGACTTTTGTTCTGATTCTGCAATTCCTGATCGGTGTTGTGCTTTAACTGTTCATGTCGCATTTTAACAGCTAATAAACTGGAATCGATTCTTTTCTGCGACTAATCCACATGCTAGATATGTATCAGTTAAAATAGATTGTTGTACAGATACACTGAAATCATGTTGAGCCAACTGCTACTATTTGCAATGGACTTTGACAAAACGAGAATGGTCAACAAACGTGTTATGTGTAACAAGAGAAAAATCAAATTCAAATGAGTCCTACAAATGCATAAAGGACACGCGTGACCTTGAGATACAAGGTATTAGAAGTAAGCGCGAATATCCACTGTCATACGATTTGTTGGTCACTATGTTTAAGGGTTTTGGATAGCGTTGTGTTTTTGAAAAAAATACTGGCATGTCACTTCTGCGGTCCGACTGCGAATCCATGTTAAGGCATTTGTGGCAGTGTAGTGGTCGTTCGTGCTTCTTCCACCAAGCACCACAGAATGTCACATGTGTTTGCAGTCACGAGGAATGGATTTTGCTGTTGTCCCAGTAAGGTTCTGCCTTCAACATTATAGTACTTAATGCATTAACATTATCACCACGTGGGGTTCTCTCATGCGACTTGTGCCGGCAACTTAACTGTAAAGCCACCGGCGTTAAGACACCGAGTCATGTCGCGTTTATTCAGGTTTCCCGCACAGTTTGTTAAACCGTTGAAATTATTTTATCTGAAAAATATGCTGGGCTTGTACTGACTTTGTATCGAAGTCAAAAAGACTTGAAGCTGGTCTAGTTATTCACAACGAACCTTGTTACCCGCGACACAGCTCGACTAAAGTCAATGATAAGTGCACGGTTACATAATGCGTCTTCCCAAAGTTCTAGCCATAAATGACATTTGATTACCTGACACCAAATCAAATAAACCAGAACTTGATGTATTTTGGTATTAAAATCGTCCTGATACATTAGAGAGCCGTGCTAAAACATAGACAAGAGGATTTATCAGACCGCTATTGTTTTTCTTCATGATAGAATTATTGGAATATCAATAAGAGACAAATATTACGAAACCGACTACATACAGAAACAATCCTATGTCTGTCCGTTACCCAAAGCAAAGCTTTAGGTATGTAGGTGTACGTATTTTAAAGAAGAAGCGATATAAAATGTATCACTGATGGAGATAAAATTCAAATTTACTACAGTATTAAATCATACGAATTGCGTCTTTTTTCGCATTCTAAGTGTGTGACATTATGAAAACTTGCCATTTTAATAAACAGAGATTTTTGAGTTTTAAAACTGATTTTGTTTTTCAGCTGAAAAATTTAGATATTTTCTTATTTTGGCTCAAAACATAGATTGTTTGTACACGTTAGAACCCTTTGTTTTGGAGCAAAAATAAGAAAAAATAGGTATACCTCTACATACCCCAGATTTAGTAATAACTTGAATGTTATGCGACAGTCTGCATGCTTATGTTTTAACCCAATCATGGTTGATAACTATGCTGCCTTCTTTAATTGCACGCAGGTGGGTCAGGCGTCAGACTCTATGATGGCCCCGACATAACGCTATTCATTTTAGTTGGTTTGGGCCAGAGCTTCTTGTCTGTTGCTTGGCCCACCGGGGTTCAACTTTTGCTCCGGGTTTCCGTAAGTTATTCGGTGCGAAGGGATCTCCATCGTCGGGCAGCTTACTGAATCTGTTGAGTCATCGTTTTTGATTTATCAGGGTGGTTATGATGATTTAATTTGTTTGTCATTGATGATTCATTGACTTGTTAGAGATTCGCCACGAGGACCGAACAACTAACTAGAAGTTGTGAACCACTGCAGAAGATGAGGGTGAGGTTAAGCGCCTGTAAAACCGGTTTAAGCCCCCCCCCCCCCAGTAATTTTATATTACTGATCGTTCTAAGGCGATACTTCTGTTGTGGTTTCATTTGTTTTATGTTTTGGAGTCGAATTTTTATACAGTTTGAACTTTATGTACGTTTTCATATTTTTATTTAAGTTCGGGTAACTGAATGGCCGCCTATATGGAAATTCAAAGGACATGCTTTCCTGATTTTCGAGTTTGGTTTAAAGAATAGTGCAGGTAAATCGCCCAGGTTTGCGGCAATGTGTTCGTCATAGCTCTAATCCAACATAAAAAGAAATCTAAAAGTGTGTCATTTGAGCAGACGCGGTTTTGGTTCATGTACTTATAGTTTATGGCTTATTGTAGTTCTTCAAATCCCCGATTTATTCATTTTGAACCTACTTTTCCTTTAACCAATATTTGACGAATGGATTCTCCCATCATTATCATTTGGACGAGTCCACTTTCATTTTTAGGGGCCGCAGGTGTGATTTTAAAATTTTGTTTTTCGATGAAATTCCTATAAGCAAACATAATAGCCCCAGATGGGACGCCGCCTACTGTTTGCCTATTTCCCACAAAAGGGACGCCAGGCTTAAATGAGTTAAACAGTCATACTGAACAAACTATAATGAGACGCTTTTAGTAGGAGCGTCTGGAATGCAATTAACGTTGACATTGCAATATGGAGATGTTAAATAATCTGCAAAGCGGCTTTTGTTTCCCTAAATTTGTGAAACCACTTCGGAACATAATAGCGACCTTTGATTTATAATGTTACTATAGTAATACATTGCACAATTCCACTGGTGAAAAGGAATTTGTGATCGCAATGGCGCTCAATTTTCGTGAAAAAGTGAATTAATTGTTTAAACTTAATTGCGCATTTTAAGGCTTTTCGATTTTATACCGCGGCGATGGAATGTATAGAGCAGTGCTTGAAAAACGATTGTAAGAAATTTTAACAGCCTCCGCAATAATTGTGATTGTGTCTAGTTCAAGACATTTAATTGCCAAATTAAGGTTTTTCTGTGACAAAATCGTTTTTCAGGCTTTTTATTGGGCAAATACTGGAAAAGTGCTATGAGATTTAGAAGTGTAAATTCACGGTAGAATCACATATTTTTTTGGTGGCCCACTTTAGTCACATGATGTTCCAAATTTAAGATACGGTACATGTAGTCGCATAACATTTCGTCACTGTTTTCATTTAGTGTTTTTCTTATTACGAAATCTTGCCTATGCAAATCTTGCCTTTGGAGATTTTTTGCAGCTAAAAAAATGGAAAATTTCATAAGAATAATTTTGATATTCTTAATATATTTGCTCAAAACATTGATTGTGGGTGCACAATAGAACCGCCTCGACACCGCCTCACCGAGGCAGTTGTAACGAGTACCCACAATCTATGTTTTGGAACAACAATAAGAAAATAGGTATACCCCTGTACACCCCAGTTTTACTTTATAAAAGTGGGGTATACGGGGGTATACAATACACGGAAATGAACAACACTCTGATAATATGTTTGAAAATGATAAATTTGTTTTATACTTCAAACGATCTACTTAAATTTGCATTACAATAACATCTATGGTCTGAATTATTGAGCAGCAATAAAGTATCGTTCACAAGTTTGTGCTGATATTATGCAATTTTAAATCATTTCAATTGGCATAATTGCGGTTGTAATTAAAGGTGTTCCGAGAAATGATATCAGTTTGACGATTTGCAGGTTTTATTCATCCACCTAGGCATACAAAAGTGAATTAATTTTGTTTTCAGACTCCACAAATTGTCACCAAATGGGACATATTAAACAGATTCAATGCGAAGTTGTTTCCAGCATGCACCCGTTAAGGCGGTTTGCATACGTCGATTGCACTACGTTTACAGCTGTACCATTGTAGAAATTTCAAATCCTTGTACCTTTTTTATGAAATGTGTTTCCATAATCTAACAAGTCCTTGCCGATCGTTTGTACAAACACTTTTGTACAAACATTGCGAAAGGTGGCATAAGTGGGTTTTCGTAACTCATGACATTGTCACGAATGTATACGCATGCCGGTTGGAGAAGGTAATGCTCCGATGATCTTTGAAGTGCTTATGTTTCAAGTTCTCACAGGTTTTAATTGGAAGTGAGCCACATTGGTGTCGTCATTGTGTATCACACATTTAAAGCATGTTGAACAAGTGTTTCAGAAATACGTGAAGCCGGTCTAATATTAAACCAAAGCAAGTTTTCGTAATGCATTTGGCTAGCTTGGTCATCACTCAGAAATACAGATTAATACAACAAAAATGACACATTGTGTATGATTTGCATATCAATGGCAAATTATATACATGGAAGAGCTTTAAGATGTTCGATTTTGATGAAATTTGACACACATAAACATCGCTATGTTTTCAAACTATGTTGTAAATTTCCTATCCAAATAATGAGTAATGTGAAAGCAACAGTCCTTGATATATAGCAATACCCCTTAAATCCAAAACTGACTGTAAACAATATTGAGCACGACTACAATTTGCTCCTTGGTATAAAAAGCATTGCAATCTCATTAAAAGCACAAGTTTTGCCAGTCGCATAAATTGTCTGGCAATAATGCTAGCTTGTCTGAATGGTCATAGTCGAGGTAATCGACGTTATATAGCGGCTTAACGTCAAATCTCTAGAGACATTAGTGCCTTGACGTGAAAGGTTCGGTTGATCAGATCGGCGTCAACCTAGCCTGGGACGGACTGCTGCAGTGTCGTATGGTAATTATGACGTCATCAGGTTTGTCAAAATTCAATTGTGCCGGATGATTCATTTTCAAAGACCCGTGAGACAAAACTTTAACTTTTAAATGTTTTATATATGGATTACTATACTACAAGCTCCGTGTGAAATGGTCAAAAATGTTTCTTGGTTAATTCAACGAGACACCGCATGTCAAAAGTGTAAAATGGCTTTTTATTGCTGTGGGTGGTCAGTGACTTTACAAATGCCGGTTTTATGTAAAAATAGAAGTAGAGTACAGTTACCGACCCCTTTCACCTGTTAAGGAAGACTAAAACTGTCCTTGGTGCAAAAATACCAATTTCGTTTTTTTCTCTTCCGTGTATATTTGGTTTTAATAGTAAGGGTTTTTTCAGAATTATTGTTTTATTCATTCACGGCTCCTCGTACGATGTCTAAAGTTTAATATAAAAACATGCCAAAAGCTATGACAAAAGCATGTGAAACAATCTTAAACTAATGCGATTCGTTACGACAATATGAGAAAGCGAAGAATACTTACCTTATTGAATAAACAATTTCTAAATCATAATTAAATATTCAATTCAGTTTAGCCCTTAATAGCAAACATTTTGCAAAATATGATAATAGATATGCACATCTAATACTTTAAGTAAGAAAGGAAGGTTCAGGAACCTATACAATTACATTACGAAAACTTGCCCATGCGATATATAGAGATTTTTTTCACCTGTAAAAATTGAAAATTTCATCAGAAAAATTTCGATATTTTTCTTATTTTTGCTCAAAACATAGATTGCGGGTACACGTTAGAACCGCCTCGGCGAGGCGGTTCTAACGAGTACCCACAATCTATGTTTTGAGCAAAAATATGAAAAATATAAAAAAAATCCAATTTAAAATTTTCAATTTTTACAACTTGGGAAAAATCAGTAATATTACATGGGCGTGTTTTCGTAATGGGTAGGAAAGAACGAGCAGCACAAAAAAACCCACAATCAATCGCAACACGCATGTAGACAAGCTCCTTCCTAATAAGGTAGCCCATGGTTAGCATCATCGAAAACCAAATATGACGAGTACAACAGAGGCAGTCAGAATAAGTAGAAAACTTAAGGATAAATCAGATAAATCACAACAGAGCCGTCTAGGAATAAAGCCATTACTGAAGGGTTTTAATTTTTCGGGGCCCGGATACTTAGGCTTAATGTAAGTTATCAACAAGAATCTTTTCTGTTCTAATGGAAGCTTCATAATTTGTAATAAAGCATCAATGATACAGAATATAGGTATAGAGATGAAAGAGATACGTTAACCCAAGAAAAATATCATTGCCTACTTGTACCTTTCTAAAATACCAAAAAAGCAAAAGGCACTATCTAAACCCTGAACGTTTAATTTAAATGATATCCGCACTTCGCAGTCAGCTTTCCCCGTTTGCTGCGTGCCTATAGAGCGTGCGTAGCGTATCTGAGACGTAACACAAATGTACTCCAAAATTTTCAGCTATTTTTCTTATTTTTGATCCAAAATCTATGTTTCGAGCAAATATAAGAAAAATATCAAAAATTTTCAGATGAAAATTTTCAAATTTTAAAGCTAAAAAATCTCTGAAAAATTTTCAAATTTTAAAGCTAAAAAATCTCTGAAAAATTTTCAAATTTTAAAGCTAAAAAATCTCTGTCTATGGCATTGGCAAGGTTTCGTAATGATTGAATTCATAAGTTGTCACTGCATCTGCCAAGTTTCAAGTCTCAGGCTGCGATAGTTTCCAAACAAATCCAGTGTTTTCACTTTTATCCATGTGAAAGCCAGTTTCCAAAATTGACCTTGCCATAAAATGAGTCCACATTTGAATAAAATATGATGGGCTTAGGCCCTTGATGCTACATGTCAAGTTTCTGGAATATCGGCACACAGGCTCTGGAGAAAAATATCGGCACACCCGTTCTGGATAAGTTTTTTTTTTTTTTTTTTTTTTTATCATTTGTGAGCATGCAACCCCAATTTCACGAATATGCATGAAGGCTTCAAATAAAAATGATTTCACACGGACACCGGATCATGCCTATAAGCTCACTTTGAGCCTTCGAATGTTCACGATTACGATGGTATAGAGATAGCAAAGGTGTCATCAGACGCGCATGCCAATCTACACTGTGACCTACCGCGATAATTCACACCAGGGTCTCTTTTCTATAGACAGACCACTTATTCTTAACAAAAGATGCTCTGTCCCCTTCTTCTTGGTATAAAATATTCCAGTAACTTTATACATGTACTCGCAATTTGCTGCTAATAATGTATTCTCTGAAGCAATTAATTTTTGTTAGAGAATATGCTGCATCATCAACTCCTCTTATCGCTATCAACCCCGTGGCCGAGCGGTTAAGAGCGCTGTTTCTTAATCACTCGATCATCTCACCGCTGTGTCTGGTGTGGGTTCATTTTTTTTTTTATTTTATTTTTTTTTATTCAGTTTTACGTCCCTTTCAACATTATTTCAGCTCATATGAGACGAGCCAATCAGTAGGTGGGGCGAAAATGGGAAAACCCCGAGAAAAACCACCTGACACACCCGCAAGCAGAACTTAGCTTGTCTCACATGTGGCCAGAGCGGGGCTCGAACCCACACCAGTCACAGCGGTGAGATGATCGAGTGATTAAGAAACAGCGTTCTTAACCGCTCGGCCACGGGGGCCGCCTGGTGTGGGTTCGAGCCCCGCTCTGGCCACGCGTGAGACAAGCTAAGTTCTGCTTGCGGGTGTGCCAGGTGGTTTTTCTCGGGGTTCTCCCGTTTTCGCCCCACCTACTGATTCGCCCGTCTCATATGAGCTGAAATAATCTTGAAAGGGGCGTAAATTGAATTTAAAAAAAATATCGCTATCAAGTACCTCTTTCCGCATTTTGTTTAAGCAGGTAAGAAAGTTAAAAATATCGGTCCCTCAAACGAATTGTCGAGCTTACCCGATTCATTCATTCATTCATTCATTCCGAGTGAGTCAGTCAGTTCCGGCTGATCATCATGCTGATCATCCATGATCATCATGGATCAAAATTTCGAATACATTTAGGCGTAAAATAAAACATCGCTGTGTTTCAACTGGGTTGGGTCGGTACTGGTCGAAAAAGCGTTTTTGTTTTTATAGCTTCAACCCTTCAATGTATTATTCTATAGCTATAACTGTAATGGAAAAGTTCCATGTAGATATCCATCCGAGAAAAAAAGAAGTCCGGTTTTAAAAGATTGTTTATTCGTCAATATGATTATTTTAGGATGTAAAGCTGTAGACATACAAAAAGTAAATAGATTGTTTTTTCAACTGGGACACTTAAAAGTTTGAAAGTTACTATCGTTTCAAATTAAAAAGACTGCTTAGAGGCCATGGGTAGTGATTCGGTCGGCGGTCATCAGTCTGCGGTCTTTGCAAGCCTTAGGCATATTCGTCCCCAATTATTTCGATACAAATTGTTATTTCGGTTTCTAATCTATAAACGACATGCTTAAGACATGATTTCTATCATTGATTATGCCTGTAGTGCCTGTCTGTTCTTCATAATAATAATAGTTTATCGCGGTTTGTATTTAGCGCTACACTGCCGTGGTCACTTCAATAGTTTTTTTATGATAACCTCGAAGGTACGAATGAAGCCGAGATAGCCTGATTCTCTTTTCTCTTCTAATCAAGGGCGGGAAAATGATTCGGTATCAATTAAGCATGGCACTGGTTCCTATTCCGAATATATTTACATATAACATAAACCTGATAACGGGAAACCAGCCGATAATGGCAACTATTTTTAGATTATTATTTATAGACCATAAATATTAATGATAACATGAGTAATGCCGTTAAAAGTCTGTCGGCCCCATTAGCTCAGTGTGTTAAGCATCGATCTTCTAATCAGACTTTTACAGGTTCGAATCTCGCCGTTGTTTTTTTTTTTTTTTTTTTTTTTTTTTTTTGTTATCATAATAAGCTTCTTTTCTTTCTTCATTCGTTTTTATTCTTCCTTTTTTATGGAGTCTATTTAGCAGTACGCTGAAAAAAGTTGTTCAGTACTGGCGATAACTGGTAGACCCAGACAGATGAATGTTGCATTATCAAATGAGCCGCGTCACAAGAAAACCGGATTTTTGCCTATGCGAAAACAAAGGCGCAGATCACTTCGCAGTAACTGCGAAGCTGATCAGCGCCTTTGTTTTCGCTACACGGATAGTACACTTTCTCTTCTTATTAAATCCGAAATTTCAAGCTTCTATGCTGCTTCGGGGACTGGTCATGTTGGGATGTTGCCTCCATTTTACAGGACTTTTACCCAAAATGAGGATGTCATCACATCCAACAAGTGCTTGAAATATAACTATCCAACTAAGACACAAAAGGCTTATACGTATGGATGGTTTGACTTGAAATGTTTCCTCGGCAGGCTCAGACAAGCGCGGTTAACCAGTAATCAGTCAGCAGTGTATTTAGCTTTACCTGAAGGCACAAGTAGCCTATATCTATTTCTTTAGGCCCCAATGGGAGGGGGGCCCATAGTCTCTATGGTGAAAATAACAGTCACAAATGATTAGCGTGTGTCTAAGGTGTGTACAGGTCGTATAATAATCTCAGCATGCTGAAAATTTTGGATTGCATGTACTTTTGTACAGTTATGTTAAGCACACAATACAGTATAGGCGCGTATCAAACTAATGTAACGCGTGTTGAACTTATTCGTATAAGACACATACCCGAGGCACGTCGAGCTTTAAGCAGGAAAAGTAAAGTGCTGTTGTTTAAGTTTTTTTGTTTTTGTATAAATATAAGCAGCAATATCTTATGAGCATATTTGAGGAATTTGTTTCAATTTGAAGTATCAACACGTTAAATATGACATATTTTCTACTTAAGCGTACGTAGGGCCACACGGGACAGGTGCCAAAACGTCAACAAAATGTGACGATTTTCATATTGTGTTTTTCCCTGTCAAACGGCACTTAAATATGTTATAACATTAAAACATTTCGTCCTAAAACCAAATAACACTGACTTCAGTTTCAGAAAGATTCCGACTTGGCGGCAGTGTTGTTTGATTTATGTGAAAAAAATCAGAAGCAGACCGAAAGATCTGTTTGAAATAATGGCGTAATTTGACGTCGGAGAACAGCCGACGCCGATTGTATGTTTCGTTAAGGAAATCACCCACAGATACGATGAAAATGTTACAAACAACAGAAACGTCATCGGTCTGTCAGTTACTATTTAGTTCTCAGTAGTTGTGGCACAGACGATTTTCAGCTGCTCAGAAGTCCACCTATGATGATAAACGGAAGATCACCTGTCTGGCATGCTCGCCGCAAGAAATTGTTACACATGTTCAACAGGTGGACGAACAATTTTGCGAGAATTGGTACGGCGTATCTGCATTTGACAGCTGGATACACAGACATAAAAATGTTGATAGCCAAGGATCTTTTGTTAAAAAAAAAAAAAAAACACCCTGAAACAAATGTATAACGCGCTGGCGGCTTAAAATGTCAAGTAACGTCATATAGAGACGTTGACCTTTGCCCCACACTCGGTTCGGAAGTGCAGGGAAAAGGCTGTAGATGACGTGTTTTTGTCAGATTTCAATAAAATTTCTTGTATATTTGCTTATAAAATACTTTTGCAAAAGCAGATATATTCATTTTTCTGTTGAAAATATAAATGGTGTACACGAACTTTTCCGACAAACCACGTATGTATGTCTATGGAAATACATTGGTTGAATTTGCGGCAAATTTTTCCACACGCTCGGTGCGCGCTTTGTCTTATACGTTATTGACTGCGATAGAAAATTGAAGCTATTGATATGACACGTGTGTCATATCTTTTCTTGTTTATATATTTTTTTCTTTGCTCTTTAAATACGTATATTGTATTTATTCAAATTGTAATTCTTCTCAAGATGTCGCGGTTTCTTAAAGTTTGGTGTATATAATTACAACAAAAATTACTGTCAATAGAAGGAGAAGGTGTGAAAGGAGAAGTGTTTGCCATGCGCACTATAAAAACATTTTAGGGATATTCTAGTATTATGACACCTGAGCCGGGCCACAAAAAAGACAACACACATTTAAACTTTTTTTTAAATTATATAAACGAAAACAAAAGTGTGGATTGACAACAATTGCATTGTTAATCTGGGTTCTCAACTTCCTTTTTTTCAATTTGGTCACACATGCACGCACGCGCACACGCACGCATTTCCATATACTTAGATATGTATTTATTTTATTTTATTTTATTTATTTATTTTTTATTTTATTTTTTTTTTTTTACTTGTCACGCACATAATTTGCGTTATATAATTTCAACTTTCGTTCGATCGTTCGGTAGGCATTTCTATAAACTTGGATTAATTGACTATGTTCGTCGTATTTTGCAAAATATGACAATGTATCGTATATGAATATGCCTCAAGGCGTGAAAAGAGAAGTGTTTGCCACGCGTACTATAAAAACATGTTAGGGGTATTCTAGTTTTTATGACACCTGAGCCGGGCCAAAAGAAAACAAAAGTGTGGTTTCTACGCAGCTTAAAGCCAACACACATGATCTCACTGATTTTAAGCATTATTGCGTTGTTAATCCGGGTTCTCAACGTCTGTCAGTTTCGATTTCGAATCGACCATATTTTAGACCTTAGTCGAAATTGACTAAGTCTAGGTATTTTCTTTTTTTTTTTTTTTTTTTTTTTTTTTTTTTTTTTTTAGTTTGGACAAACAAGCATGCACGCACGCGCACCAGCACACATTTCCAAATATATTTTATGTTCGCGCTTGATGAACAATGATTTGTTGTTAAAATTTGCCGAGTGAAAATAACTTCACGAACGAAAATATATTTGAATTCTGGACAAAACTGTTTTTCTTAAAATGAAAAAGTAACTTCGGCATCATAGACACACATGTGAGATATTTTGTAAGTTTAACATTTCAAAAACAAAAAAAAAAAAAAAAAAAAAAAAAAAAAAAAAAAAAAAAAAAAAAAGAAAAGAAAAGAAAGAAAGAAAGAAAGAAAGAGAAAATGCATCGAGTTTACATGTATCTGTGTCTCTCACAGGTCTCGTATTTCTTTTTCCACATCCGGCATCCACGGTTTTCATCCCAGGGTCATGATTAATATAAACTTTGTAGAGCTCCATTGCCTGATGCTTCATGCCAAGTTTCAAAATCATATGCCTTCTGGTTCTGGAATAGAAAATTTTTCAAAGGTGTTTGCTATTTATAGCCATGGCTGCCATCTTGGTCATGTGACCTTGACCAAAAAGTTAACAAATAAAATTATTCAGTGGGCATAGTGCATGTAAATGGAATATGATGTGTCTGTCAGCAGCAAAAATTCGGTAAATTTGCTATTACCGGCATCCAGGGTTTTATCAAAAAGTTAACAAATAAAATTTTTCAGTGGGCATAGTTCATGTAAATGGAATATGATGTGTCTGTCAGTAGCAAAAAGTCGGTAAATTTGCTATTACCCTGGGCGTCTGTCAATAGCAAATTTACGGATTTTTTTGCTGCTGACAGACGTCTGGTAATAGCACATTTACCGAATATTTGCTATTGACAGACGTCTGGTAATAGCACATTTACCGAATATTTGCTATTGACAGACGTCTGTCAATAGACACTCCGTTTTTGAATATACGGAAACAAAGACGTGGGTCAGCTGTGCTGTAATTGCACAATTGCTTCGCTTCACGGATAGTACGATCCATAATTTATTATACCAGAAGCTTCTAACCTTTTTCTAACATTTTTCTCTGACTGAACAAGCCGGTGTGAAACCTGGTCGGAAGGAACAAATAGACAGACTGCATCGTTGTCTCAAAGTGCCAACATTAGTTTTAATTCGGTTTGACACATACGTGTTTGTTCTTGAATGCGCAAATATTGTAACTCTAAGATTCCACATCATTTTGGACTTGTACAAGTCTCCTACTTGTCTTAAATTCTATTAATATTTTAATATCTTTTATGATTTTTGCTAATTCCAAAGAAATTTTCTCTCATTTAGACTGAAGTAGGAATTCTGAAGCTATCAGAGAGGCATACATAGATGCTACAAGGTACTGAAGAATTATATTCAGAATGACAGACTGAATATCAGTCTAACATCATTTGTACATTGTGCTAAGATTAAAGGTGGTAATAAACTGAACACATAATTCAAACTAAATGAGACAAAACTTTGCCAGATACAAAGTAAGAAATGATGGACCTGGAATCGATGCATTTCAAAGTCCCAACATAAACACTAGGTGGGAAAGTAAGATTAAATAAGGGAATTGTTTATAATCCTTAGTTTTTTTTCTTAATTGTTTAAAGATATCGAGACAACAATGTATGCGGTCACTGTATAGAACACGTCTGGGGTTGACATGTTTACTTTTGTCGGACATATTACATTTTCGGGCATACTATTTTACGTGACATCAATTTTATATGTGTGGAACACAGGTATAATTTAGTGTCTATGAGTGTGGAATGAGCGTTGAAGCTAAGAGTATGCTAATCATTTTTCGTTTTGTCCGGGTTGAAATCGGTAAACGTTTATATGAGATTCATGAAAATTCAATGTCGCGTTTCGATACATACCACTATATTTTAGTGATTCTACCATTCGGCATGGACGTCTCTCAAGTTTTACAAGCAAACATAACTTTGGTTACGAATCTGCGTCAGTGTAACAATGCAAGATGCAGACGAGTTACGCTGTCTTTCGACGTTTTGTCTTATAACAAAAATCTGATAACCTTATCAAAGCAAACTTCTGGTTTTCAAAATGGAACACTAGACCAATTCTTTCACAGTTCGTTACGTCGTCCCATCCCATGGTGCGGAGATAGAATAATCATGGAATTCAACCCAATGTGAACATCGCAGCTCATTCTTGTTTACATCTTCCACCAAAGAACCCATCTCCAAGACTTTATGAGATCAGGAAGACTATTCAGAGTATTAAAACTTTTACGTTTAGAAATATCTTCTTACCAATGTTTTCTTTGAAACAGTTTAGGCACGTGTCTTTCATTTAGACGTCCCCGTAAATGTTTGAAATTGAAGTATATTAATCTGGCTATCGTCGCTGGTTTATGAAGGGTCACTGATGAGGGTTCAGTACCCGAAATTGCGCAATATTGTCCAGACTACACTCCTTTGAACGTTTTCACTGCTTCCAAAGGATCAAGCGTTTATATTTTATTTATTTTTAAGGTACACTCCACTTGATCCTGTTGAAATATCTTACTTTTATGTCCCGCCAATTATTCTCGTAGGCCGTGTCCTTTTTTTTCGAAGACATCTCAGATCATTTTTGACTTGCATCCGGGTTTTTCCCATATGGAAGATGAAAAAGGCAACAAACTGCATCTCTTTAAAAAGTACTTTAAGATGATGTTTTTTACTATACAAGCCATCATTGGTCCTTATTGTTATTCATTTTAATCGCTTTTTGTGTGACGAAAGCTTTTGCAAAGAAAATCTAAAATCTAAAATCTGTGTTTTGAAATTTTATGATCCATGCAGGCCATCGTAGATAAGATGCGTTCGGATTTTCTCCATTAAATATAGGCGTGTTCGGGTCAAAGGCTCTGCTCAACAGAACGAGTCGTTTCGGTCCAGCGACTCTTAAGGACTCTCGCCGTAAGGACATTTGAAAAGCATTTCCTCTCAGTTATGTCTGGAGTTGGCCATGAAAGAGTCATACTGTCTGTCTGTCTGTCTGTCTCTCCTGCATCCTGTACCCTATTGCAGAACAGATATTAATCTTCGACAATTATCTTTTTTAAAGATGTTTCTTGTAACTACTACAATGATTATGTTTTAAGCCGTTATTAGACCTTATGTGTATTGCAGACCTAGTTGAAACCCCAACAAGCGAAAAAGACTAATGGTAAGCAATTGATGAATGATGAAAAACGCATGCGCCGCGTTTTATAGCGATATGAAGAGTTGGAATATCACGAGGGAGACCCTGATTCTTTTCATGGTAGGTATAAATGCAAGATCTTTTGGAAGCAGTGAAAACGTTCAAAGGGAGGCGGTAAGGGCCATATTGCGCAATTTCGGGTACTGAACGCTCATTATTGACCCTTTATTAACCGGCGACGAAAGCTAGATAAATATAGATATATTCTGCAATTTCAAAAAATTTACACAAAGGAAGTCTTAATCAAAGACAATGCCTAAACGGAGTCGAATACTTAAAACATTGTTTAGAAGATAGCTCTAAACGTACAATTATTTAATACTCAAAATATTCTAACTGATCTCAAAGTACAGAAAAGAAAAATAATCTGCACTATGGATGATGTACGGGGAGACTTTTAGGGCCGCCACACGGCACAACACCAACTGCCGTATATAAATGCAAGATCCTTTGGGAGCAGTGAGAACGTTCAAAGGGAGTCGGTATGGGCCATATTCGGGTACTGAACGCTCATCAGTGACCCTTTATAAACCGGCGACGAAAGCCAGATTGTTTCTTCGCCTTATACATTTTGCCTTCAACGTGGGGCCACGGTTTTCATGAATACAAAGGATGCCATTTGGTCTCTGTAGTTATCCAACAACGTTTCTGGGGCTTATGGTAAGATTACATTAAGTTCTGAAATAAAAAAAAAAGCAAACGGTATGCCGAGCAAGCAGCAATGTCCCTTCAAGTGGCTACTCAGCTTAACTAGAAATTTATATGAAAACGCCCATAAAATGTACAAACAGCTCTAAAATCGACACAGAGACTGAAATAAATGGAACAACAATAGATGTTGCTATTTAGAAGTACAAAACACGTTGCCACAATCAAGCTTTTTAAATTGTATGTACTGTGTATTGTCTACGAAGACTAAAATCAGTTTCGTCTAAAGTCTTGGTGACATTATTTCGTTATGTTCAATATAAATGACACAAATTGTCAAGTTGAAAAACCGCCTTTTACGTCAACAGGCATTTGGGATTTAAATACATACGCTCAAAATGGAACAAACTTGCTTATTGTTTAACTCATTGGTTTCGTCGCAAGCGACGGCATTTCCAAGTTTTGTTCCGTATTCTGTGTCTGCTATTGGTCACTTTGAACAGTAGTACTGCAAACCAACAATATTGTAAATGTATTTTGATCACCATTCCGAGGCGGTTATGTTGTGATCTATCTAAAAGTTTCCTGTTTATTGCGTTTGTTGTATTTGTTGTCTTTCTTTTTGGTTGAATCGGAGCTAGCCGGACGTCTACCTCATTGGGAAAAAGCTAGTTTATCATACATAGAGGACCATACACTGTGGTCATTGCATATGAAATGACCACGAGTGTAAGGTTCGTTTTATCATTTGACCTTAAAAATGGGATTTTTCGCCTTCAAAGTGAACATATTTTCAATGAAAATTTACAGTGGTGTAACGGACGTCGCCAATGACGTTACGTATTCCCGCAAACTGTGTTAATACACGTGCGGTCATAACAAATTTTATTACATGACGTTATTCACTGGAAAATATCGACGTCATATGATAAATATTGCTAAACTTTTTTTTATTTCTTTTTTTCTACTTTCCTGCCTGGTGTCTTGTGTGTCTACGAAGTAAGGTTTTTAAATGTATTTGTATCTATTTCTGTGTCGTTTACTCTTAATTCCCATTTAGTGTATTAATGTAACAAAATGTGTATCAAACTTTGAGTGTACTCAATTAATAAAATACAGTAATTTGTAATGTCGTGCTTAGCCTAGTAAAATGTTACAAATAATTAAGCACCCATGCATTATATGTACATGAATGAATTGAAAAATGGTGCAGGCCATTGTTCTTCTAATGAGTTGCAACAGCAACGACAAGGCACTACAATAGTCGTTATGTCTGAATGATATAATTCCCATGAGAGAATCCTATAAACACTTAATTTAACAGCGTAATTCTATTTTATGGAGTGATTTCTATAAAATGCTTGTAATCAAATTGTTTTGCACTTGGTCATTATCTTGAAAAATCAACAGCATGTCATCAGCTAAAAGCATCGAATGCGATTGATATTATCCATAGCTTTTCTGTGGCTTTTCTGAATTATTTTAGAAGCGCTAGACAAATACTTAAATGACAAATACTGAAACAGTGTAATCAATATGGCGTTTCCTAGCACCATTTTAATCAAATGACACCGTTTTAAAGATTATGTCTGTATAATAAATCTTTGAAAGATAAAACGGACTTCTTGTTCAAATCAGTATCTTTCAATCACAGGGTTTTTCCAATACCATGTGGTTTTGGAGGAATTTTGTTTTTATAATTTCCTGATAATTGCTTACTTTATATTTTCGGAGAAGATATCTGAAAAGGGTGGACGACGAACGGAGACGGGCCATTGCTTTATACATTGTGGCTCCGGAAGCTAAATATGAGCAGTAAAGAGACAAAAGAACTGCCTAAATTTTTCCATGATGTTACAAATTATTCAACTGCATACGTAGCATTCGAATGCATTTTATTTTATTTGTTTTCTTTTTTCTTTTTGTTGTTATATAAAAACCGCATAGATTTTGTTATGTAAAACCGCTTATGAATTTTCTTTCATTATAATTTAGCTAAAAGACGCTGGAGTGGTGACATTGTTTCAGGGATTGTGCTTGTCCTACTGGCACACACACACCAATTTAAAAAAATAAATGCAGAGGAAATCTTATTTACTGACTATAAATCTTGATGTAAAAACTTTGTGAGTTGAGTACCCATCAATTAAAATGTTCTGGAAAATGTAACGTTCGCGTGATTAAATGAAATAAAACATCACATTTAAATAATCTTGTCGCAAACGCACGCCGAATATGTCAAATAAAAGTTAGCTTAACACGAGAAAATCGGTTTTTAGCTCATTGTGACCTGGTTCAAAGTGCTTTAAATTGAATGCATATATGTGACAACACTTTTCGTTTGAATCTAGATTTTTCTTCCACTGGTAGTCCAGGCTTTAAATATTTTAGCAATTAAGCCAATTGGCATCTGGTTCTATTTTATTTCATCACGCGAAACAACGGTTACCAAAGTCTAACACATACAATGTGTAACGAACAGTTGAGCCTGCAACAGCTAAACTTCGTCGAAGAGCATGCTCATGCAGCAAGGATGGTTTACTGCGCTAAATACTCTACACTTACTGGCTTCACAAAGTCTCGAGGTTGAAATTATATATTTATTTAGAGCACGCCGTTACAAATGTATTACCAGTGGGAAATTATACACCAGTATACACACGTGTAGGGCGAGGGGTTCTAATAAGACTGCATTTAGGCTTTGACATTAGACGGATGAAAAAAGTTAAGTAAGCAGTGTTCAGGACTGATTCAATCAGAACCAAAATACCACCATAAAAGGTGTTTTATTAAAACAGCGCAAGGGGTAATTATGCTCACCGATACAGCGCAAAATAATTGGGCAATGATCCTATCGTTATCATAATCACTAGGGATTTTCTACCTGAGCGTGGCAAATAACTATAAAGTAAGAAAAGAGGGACCATGGATCGATGCAATTAAATTTAAAGCCACCAACATATAAGCTTGGTGGCTTGCTGGCCGTATGTGTCGTCATCGTTAACCGAGCTTCTAACGGTGACAGCTTGAATGAATCAAGTTTCTGACAGCATTGCGTTTTAATCATCAACCTTTTAGCTCCAATTTGTAACGAGTTTTTCTTTAAAATAAAAATGGACGAAATAAAACACACAACCACACAGACGGGAGGAATAATGCACAATATACAATGAGATTTCTATGGGTTTCATTTAGAATGAACAGAAAAACAAAAAAATGCAATTTCCACAGGGAGCAGCGGATATTACAGAAACATACAGAAAGTGTCTATATTTTCTGTATTATATGACTATCGGAAGGTCTTAATACTGCTCTTATAGGATCTCAGTTTTATTTTATTTGCTATTACTGCAGTTGGCGTTGTGCCGTGTGGCGGCCCTAAAAATCTCCCCATACATCATCCATAGTGTAGATCGTATTTTCCTTTTGGTTCTTTAAGATCAGTAAGGGTATTGTGAGAAATCAGAAATTTATAATCGGTTTAGATTCATTTGGCCCCATAAGGACAATACTGGTCTTTGTATTGACTACTACCTTAAAATGTTCAAATTTACTGCAATTCTTTTAGGCTCCATGCCAAACCTAAAGGGTCACTGAAGAGGCTTGAGTGGCCGAAACAGCGGTATGGTCCCTCACTTTTCTTACTAATATGCTCACTGCTCTAAAAGGATCTCAGTTTTATCTTTATACATTATATACTGGCAATTGGGTATCAGACAAAACACAGAAAAACAAAACATAGAATGGACATACCATAGAAAAGACAAAACATAGATGTGACAATTGGTAGAAAGTCAACTAATAGAAAGACAAGAGATAGAAAATTATCTATGTTTTGTCGCATCTGGGCAAACAGTTTAATGTTTTATAGAAATAAAGGTGAAAAATGTTATTTATTTTATAGTCCATTTAAGCTATTTGAAGTTTTATTTGGCAATGCATTTTTTGACACATAAACATTTAATTCTTAAGAAAAAGCTTTAACTTGAGCTTTAACGCCAGTAACTTTGTGTTACTGATCGTTCCAAGTCGATACTTCTGTGGTGGTTCTTTTTGTTTTATGTCTTGGTGTTTAAAATATTTTTGTGCTGTTGGCGCCTTATGTATGTTTTCATATTTTTAGTTAAGTTAAGGTAACTGAGTGGCCACCTATTGGGAAAATAGCTGCTCATTCGGCTTACGAAACGTTTTCATGGTATAAGTACCTGATTGTTAGTTTGGTTTTTCCCACCTCGGTTTTTGGATTGGGAATCTTTTTCTGATTGCGCCTTTTCCTGATCTTTGCCTACTTGTACCTTTTTAAATGGCCAGAATTAGTATTATAATCCAATCAGGACAAAATAATTCAGTATTTTATAAAATAAATTCTTCTTTTTTTTTCTTACAAATTGTGTAAAATGTTCTATGTTTTTGAAATTTTTCTATGTTTTTTCTATGTTTTTTTTTTTCTATCTTATTTTTCTATATTTTGTCTTTCTATGTTTTGTCTTTTATATGTTATGTCCATTTTATCTTACAGATAATTGCTTAATTATTTTGCGCTGTAATGATGAGCATCATTTTACAGGTAGCTATATTGTTTATACGCTGTTTTGATAGCTATTTTTCGCTGTTTTGATGACCCGATGCGCTGTTTTGATTATGTGCCACGTAAACACCCATGTGAAAAAACAATTAACATAACGATTAACTATTGATATAAAGGAGAACATTACAGCAAACCAATGGAGCAGTCATTTCCCTGAAGTTGGCAACTCAGTTACCTTAACTCACAAGAATCGGGCGAGTATTCTTAGTAGTATGTGAAAGGCTGTAAAGATTGTAATGGTTAATTTCTGAAACATGCCCTTCCTGACTACTTCTATATTATAATAGGCAATGCCTGTTAAAGACAATGTCAACTTCTATTGTGGTTCAAATTGTTCAATGTTTTGGTGTTGATTTTTGTACTGATTGTGTAATGTACGCTTTACGTATACTTGTATTGACTTGGTGCCATCGATTTATATTTGCATACCTCTAACAAAATTTGGAGACGATTCAAGTACTTATACTGGAATGCAATAACTTATGAAACAAATCGGTCATAGTGAAGCGGACCTGTATTTTGAAACATAGTAACTAAATCATTTGTAAGAAAATACCATGCACCAAATAACAGCCTAAATGAACTATGTATCTATATAGTCTGTCCCCTGCAATAATGCAGAGACCAGACTGAAGATACATAGTTTATTCCCATACTATTTGACATAACGGCAACTCGGTTACTTTAACTCATAAGAATCGGGCGAGTATTCTTAGTAGTATTTGAAAGGCTGAACAGATTGTAATAGTTAATTTCTGAAACAAGCCCTTCCTTACTACTTCTATATTATGATAGGCAATGCCGGTTAAAGACAATGTCAACTTCTGTTGTGGTTGATTTTTGTACTGATTGTGTAATGTACGCTTTAGTTAAGTTTTTCAGTTAAGTGGCCGCTTACTTGTATAGCTGCTCACTTGGCTAACGATATGTTTTCTTAGTTTAAGTACCTAATTGTCAATTTAGTTTTTGGATTGGGAATTTCTTTCTGATTCCGCCTTTTCCTGATCATTGCCTTCTTGTACCTTGTCATATGTTTAGTTAAGTCCATGTAATCGAATGACCACTTATTGAGAAAAAGTTGCTAACTCGGCTTACGAATTGTTCCCTTTGTGTCAGTACCTATTGTCAATTAGGGTTTTTTCTCACTTTGGTTCTTGGAGTGGGTTGCTTACTATTAACTTTTTATGCATTTATACAGACCCGTCGCATACGTTACATATACTAGTATTGACTTGGTGCCATCGATTTATAGTTGCATACTTCTAACAAAATTTGGAGACGATTCAAGTACTTATACTGGAATGCAATAATTTATGAAACAAATCGGTCATTGTGAAGCGGACCTGTATTTTGCAACATAGTAACTAAATCATTTGTAAGAAAATACCATGCACCAAATAACAGCCTAAATAAAGTATGTATCTATAGTCTGTCCCCTGCAATATTGCAGGGACCAGACTGAAGATACATAGTTTATTCCTTTACTATTTGACATAACGGCAACTCAGTTCCTTTAACTCATAAGAGTCGGGCGAGCATTCTTAGTAGTATGTGAAAGGCTGTACAGATTGTAATGGTTAATTTCTGAAACATGCCCTTCCTGATTTCTTCTATATTATGATAGGCAATGCCGGTTAAAGACAATGTCAACTTCTGTTGTGGTTGATTTTTGTACTGATTGTGTAATGTACGCTTTAGTTAAGTTTTTCAGTTAAGTTCGGGTAACTGAGTGGCCGCCTACTTGTATAGCTGCTCACTTGGCTTACGATATGTTTTCTTAGTATAAGTACTTAATTGCCAATTTAGTTTTTGGATTGGGAATTCCTTTCTGATTCCGCCTTTTCCTGACCATTGCCTTCTTGTACCTTTTCATATGTTTAGCAGTCCATGTAATCGAATGACCACTTATTGAGAAATAGCTGCTAACTCGGCTTACGAATTGTTCTCTTTGTGCCAGTACCTGATTGTCAATCAGGTTTTTTCTCACTTTGGTTCTTGGAGTGGGTTGCTTACTTTTAACTTTTTATGCATTTATACAGACCCGTCGCATACGTTACATATACTAGTATTGACTTGGTGCCATCGATTTATATTTGCATACTTCTAACAAAATTAGGAGACGATTCAAGTACTTATACTGGGATGCAATAACTTATGAAACAAATCGGTCATAGTGAAGCGGACCTGTATATTGCAACATAGTAACTAAATCATTTGAAAGAAAATATCATGCACCAAAAAACAGCCTAAACAAGCAAATTCAGAGAATTTATGTCCCCCGCCTTGATTATTTAGTTACACAAATATAATCTGACAATAACGTATATCCGAACCAATTCACGTTCTAAGTGTAAACGCCCGAAAAACGACTAAGTTATATCCAAACCACATGCATATCTTCAAAGGATGGTCAAGACATCTGTAAAGTTTCAAAAGAATCGGAATAAAACTGTAGGAGGAGTTGCGCACACAAGGTACCCACTGTCCATTCACTTTCATTGTCAAAAAAAAAAAAAAAAAACAAAAACAAAACAAAAAAAAAAAAAAAACGAAAAATGACTAAGTTCAAATAGTGTAAAAGGTGTGAAAAATTAATCTGAGGATTATATCCAAACCACATGCATATCTTCGAAGCACGGTCATGACATCTGTAAAGTTTCAAAAGAATCGGAATAAAACTGTAAAAAAAACGAAAACTGACTAAGTTCAAAAAAGTGTGAAAAAATAATCTGAGGATTATATCCAAATCACATGCATATTTTCAAAGCATGGTTAAGACATCTGTAAAGTTTGAAAAGAATCTGAATAAAACTGTAGGAGGAGTTGGGCCCACGAGGTACCCATTGTCCATTCACTATCATTGTCAAAAAAAAAAAAAAAAAAAAAAAAAAAAAAAACAAAAAAAAAAAACGAAAAATGACTAAGTTCAAATTGCAAAAAATGTGTGAAAAATTAATATGAGGATTATATCCAAACCACATGCATATCTTCAAAGCATGGTCATGACATCTGTAAAGTTTGAAAAGAATCTGAATAAAACTGTAGGAGGAGTTGCGCCCACGAGGTACCCACTGTCCATTCACTTTCATTGTCCAAAAAAAAAAAAAAAAAAACCGAAAAATGACTAAGTTCAAATAGTGTAAAAAGTGTGAAAAATTAATCTGAGGATTATATCCAAACCACATGCATATCTTCAAAGCACGGTCATGACATCTGTAAAGTTTCAAAAGAATCGGAATAAAACTGTAGGAGGAGTTGCGCACACAAGGTGCATACTCCTATAGGGGGACGGAAGGACTGAAGGACGGAAGGACAGACGGACGGACGGACGGACAGACGGACGGACGGAATGACGGAAAGCCAAAAACCATGTCCCTCCGCTTTTCTTCGAAAAGGCAGGGGACAATAATGTATGTATCTACAGTCTGTTCCGTGCAATATTGCAGGGACCAGACTGTAGATACATAGTTTATTCTACCATGCACCAAATAACAGCCTTAATAAACTATGTATCTACAGTCTGTCCCCTGCAATATTGCAGGGACCAGACTGTAGATACATAGTTTTATTCCCATACCATTTGACATCACGGCAACTCAGTTACTTTAACTCATAAGAATCGGGCGAGTATTTTTAGTAGTATGTGAAAGGCTGTACAGATTGTAATGGTTAATTTCTGAAACAAGCCCTTCCTGACTACTTCTATATTATGATAGGCAATACCGGTTAAAGACAATGTCAACTTCTGTTGTGGTTCTAATTGTTCAATGTTTTGGTGTTGATTTTTGTACTAATTGTGTAATGTACGCGTTAGTTAAGGTTTTCAGTTAAGTTCGGGTAACTGAGTGGCCGCCTACTTGTATAGCTGCTCACTTGGCTTACGATATGTTTTCTTAGTATAAGTACCTAATTGTCAATTTAGTTTTTGGATTGGGAATTCCTTTCTGATTCCGCCTTTTCCTGATCATTGCCTTCTTGTACCTTTTTATATGTTTAGTTAAGTCCATGTAATCGAATGACCACTTATTGAGAAATAGCTGCTAACTCGGCTTACGAATTGTTCTCTTTGTGCCAGTACCTGATTGTCAATCAGGGTTTTTTCTCACTTTGGTTCTTGGAGTAGGTTGCTTACTTTAACTTTTTATGCATTTATACAGACCCGTCGCGTACGTTACATATACTTGTATTGACTTGGTACCGTCGATTTATATTTGCATGCTTCTAACAAAATTACTTCAATTCAAGTACTGGAATGCATAACTTATGAAACAAATCGGCCATAGTGAACCGGACCTGTATTTTGCAACATAGTAACTAAAACATTTGTAAGAAAATACCATGCACCAAATAACAGTCTAAATAAACTATGTTTCTACAGCATGGTCCCTGCAATACTGAAGGGACCAGGCTGTAGATACACAGTTTATTCTCATACTGTTTGACATCATGTTGTATGTTTTGTATGAATTGAGTGTAGAAAATTAAATTTCCTTCTTATTTCAATTCTGTTTTAATTGCGGTTGAACGGTTACAATTCTCTAGTGCTCCATTTACTTTAAGTGATGGTGATTAATGCACACTCTTTGGTCGCCGAGTTCTCGAGTCTCTTGTGAGTCATTTTGGTGACATCAAGATAACATCTCCTTGAATTGCATACCTTCTTAAACCCCACTTTAATATAGCGAATGTGGGGTGTACCATGATATGCATTTTCCTTATTTCCTAACGTGTGTGCCCACAATTTATGTTTTGATCAAAAATAAGAAAAATATCATTTATTTCATGCTTAAATATCTAGAAAAATAAATGTATATGACAGGAGTGTGTTTTCGTTATGACATGTTCTGAGATTTTATCTGATGGTTTAAACCAGTACAGAAACTGTGGTTGGGGAAACAGATTTTAATACACGGGCTTAAGGGGTTTCGATAGTAATAAATAAGACAACTGTAATGAACTCAAAAAGCAAGAGATATCATTATTTTGTTATTGTGCAATGTGTATGATATAATATAGACTACATATGTACATATATTGTGATGAAAATCATATCGTAGAAGAAATTTGCATGTGTCATTAAAAATGGAAAAATGAAAACACATCGAAATTGCTTACTTTGTTCTTTTCGGTTTAAAAATATTAATAATTGAACAGATGTATTGAATTCTATAACTAGAAGGTCTAATCTGACTCAGATCCAGCGGTATTGAAATGAAAATAATAATACTTTAAGTCCAAGTTACGTTACTACAGCATACTAATTGTCGAGACTACATGATCGCATTTACGGAAAGTGATGGGCCTTGTATCCTATCTAATATTTATCAGAATTAAATAATGTTGGTATCATCAGATTGGCAATTTTCGAATCTAAGCACCCATACATCACATGCTTTAAAATATTTTTGAAAAGTATTAATGAGGTTTGATTATACGGCGGGATATGCACCTTTGTAAGAGGTAGGTGTGTGAAAATACTTATAGCAGCTTAAAAATGTGGAAGGACCTACCAATTTATACATTATCTTATTTGATAATAATTCCCCTTTTCATTTTTTTTTGTCATTCTAAGTATATTCTCGGAGATGTTCTAGACAAATATGTTCAAATATTTGAGAAAAAAAATATAAAATTATAGGTTTATTTATTAACAAAAATTGGTGCTGAGGCAGCTTACTCGTTGCTTTCATTTATCTTTGAATCTTCTAGTGAAATAGTGTCTAATGTCTATTCTGGATTGTCTGTGTATTTTATTGTTGTCGATTAACATTTTATGTGAGTATGTGTTTTGAGTTCAGCTTGCAATAGGTAGACTCCCTTTTCGGTAAGAGCTACTCATTCAGTAAATGTCAGGAGAAAAAAAGGTACAAGTAGGCAAAGATCAGGAAAAGGCGCAATCAGAAAAAGATTCCCACTCCAAAAACCGAGGTGGGAAAAAACCAAACTAACAATCAGGTACTTATACCATGAAACATATCGTAAGCCGAATGAGCAGCTATTTTCCCAATAGGTGGCCACTCAGTTACCTTAACTTAACTAAAAATATGAAAACATACATAAGGCGCCAACAGCACAAAAAATTTTTATACACCAAAACATAAAACAAAAAGAACCACCACAGAAGTATCGACTTGGAACGACCAGTAACACAAAGTTACTGGCGGGCTTAAACCGGTTTTACATGGCCATAACCTCACCCTCAGCTTCTGCAGTGGTTCATAACATTTAGTTAGTTATTCGGTCCTCGTGGTGAATCTCTAACTAGTCAATGAATCATCAAGAACAAACAAATAAATCATGATAAACATCCTGATGAACATGTCCATGAAATGAAAACTCCGTAATAACTCACTTTTATAAAGTAAAAAATAGGGTTTACAGTGGTATACCTATTTTCCTTACTTTTGATCCACTGAAACATAGATTGTGGGTACTCATTAGAGGCTGTTCTAACGTGTACCCACAATCAATGTTTTGAACAAAATTTTAAAAAAATATCATTTTTTTCAATGTAATTTTTAAATTTTTACTACTGAAAAAATCTGTATTTATATGGGCTTAACGGAGCAGAACAATGATCGATCCAAACGTAATGTAAATTTCTTTCATAAGGGCATTAGTAGCCGAAACCGCGGTAAGGCCTTTCCCCTTTCTCATTAATATACTTACTGCTCTTAATGGATCTCAGTTTTATTTTTATTTGCTATTACTGCAGCTGATGTTGTGCCGTGTGGCGGCCCTAAAATGTCTCCCCGTACATCATCCACAGTGCAGATTATATTTTCCTTTTGGTCATTTTAGATCAGCGAGGATGTTCTGAGAAATCAGAAAAGATTCATTTTCTAACCATCGTTTAACATATCTGGAGCCTTTTTGGTTATGATAATCTTTAGACTTTGTTTCGACTATCTAAATTACTGTAATTCTCTTTGGCTCCATGTTGCCAAATCTATAGGGTCACTGAAGAGACTTAAGTAGCCGAAACCGCGGTAAGGCCCATCCCCTTTCTCATTAATATGCTTATTTCTTTTAAAGGTTCTCAGTTTTATTTGAATTTGCTATTACTGCAGCTGGTGTTGTGCCGTGTGGCGGCCCTAAAAAGTCTCTCCGTACATCACCCATAGTGCAGATTATATTTTCCTTTTGGTCCTTTTAGATCAGCGAGGGTATTCTGAGAAATCAGAAAATTATTATCGGCATAGATTCATTTTCTAACCAACGTTTAACATAGTTGGCCCCTTTTTGATTATGATAGTCTTTAGTCTTTGTTTCGACTATCCTGTTGAAGGTTCCAGAATTACTGTAATTTTCTTCGGCTCCATGTTGCAAAATCTATAGGGTCACTGAAGAGACTTAAGTAGCCGAAACCGCGGTATGGTCCATCCCCTTTCTCATTAATATGCTTACTTCTCTTGAAGGAACTTATTTTTATTTTCATTAATTAATCATACAAATATATACTTATACCATAGACCAAACCTGCCAGTATATCACTGATCGTTCCAATGCAATTCTTCTGTTGTGGTTCTAATTGTTTTATGTTTCTGAGTTAGTTCGTGTTGTTTGCTTCTTATGTAGGCTTTCATATATTTAGTTCAGTTCGGGCAACTGAGTGCCTGCCTATTGAGAAATATAGCTGCTCACTCGGCTTACAATATGTTCCTTTAGTATAGGTGCACCTTATTGTCAATTTAGCTTTTTCCACCTCGGTGTTTTGGAGTTGGAATTTCTTTCGGATTGCGATATTTCCTGATCTTTGCCTACTTTTAACTTATTACATACCAACAAATTCAGTCAATCGTACCTGACACCAGCTTATTGTACCCATAAGTCTTCGTTTTTGATTCACCATGTTGTTTATTATTATTTACTTGTTTGTCTTTGATGATTCATTGACTAGTTAGAGATTCACCACGAGGACCGAACAACTAACTAAATTTTGCGAACCACTACAGAAGCTGAGGATGAGGTTATGGCTATGTAAAATTGGTTTAAGCCCACAAGTAATTTTATATTACTGATAGTTCCAAGGCGATACGTCTGTTGTGGTTCTAATAGTTTTATGATTTTGCGTTAAATTTTCGTGCTGTTTGCACCTTATGCACGCTTTCATATATTTAGTTCAGATCGGGCAACCTATATTGGGAAGTAGCTGCTCACTTGTCGAGCAAAACGCTCGTTCAAAAATGATTTTTTTAACTAAGATAGCGGGATTCAAACCCTCATACTCACTTTCCCTGAAATACACATAGCTATGTGTGCATTTCTTATCCCATACAATTCGAGCTATGGGGATTGTTTTTTAATACTTGTGAAATGCCAATTACTTCGTCTTCGTTACTTCACCGTTATTAGCGGTATATAACGGCATAACCTATTTCTCCTAGATCTAGGCATCAAAGTACGTTCCGTCGCGTCACTATCATGTTTGCGAAAATACCTGTGGCTGATTTATTTGAGTGTAATGTTTACAATCTTTCAATATAACTATATATGTGGGTTGTTTAGCAGTTGTGAATTTCGCAGAGGAAAAATCAACAATACATTGACAAAAAGCATTTAATAACACTTTGCTATCATTTTCATGGTCTTAAATGATGGTGGAATCAAACCTTGATCTGGGATTACAAAAAATGTTTGTTGACAATATGAACATGTCGATGCCTTATGACTGTAAAACGTCTCAATTGCTCTACTGGGAGTTCGAATTTAAAGAGCTCTTTCAATCTTGAAAAAAAGTATTTTAGTTTAATTTTGATTCTATTTTTTTTATTATTGATCTTAACATGTCAACACCGATTCCAGCAAAATAATAACAATGATACTTGTATATAAGCAAAAATAACATGACAATATTAGTTTTTTTTCAACGTGGTGTTTTATGAAATGCCATTTATTTGTTACAAAACTGTTACCAAAAATTTACGTTTAAAAATACAGATATAAGCTGAACGTTAATTAACTTAACATCCCTTGTGAAACACTAAACTGATTTGAAACATGACTATCTACATTATGCAAATAACTTCACGTCGGATACGTAATTAGGTATTGTTTTAAAACGAGATGTCTCTTTACAAATTTCCTTTTTTTTTCTCAAATTAAGTAGAGAGTTTTAACCACAAGAGACACAAAGACACCCACTTATCATTTCATTACTCAGTTTCATTATATCACTGTCTTGAGGAAACATGAAACTGACTGGGTATATCATTGTTATCGATATTTTCAGAGTACGGCTGTACCTAACATTACACTGTATTTTGCACAATCTAAGAGCAATAAATGTTGTTGTTGTTGTTGTTTTATGCTATTATTGTACTTGTGGCGTTAAATACAATTTCACTTTTTCTCAATGCCAACAGATTTCTGTCATTGAACATTAGTAAAGATATTGGCTTAAATCATTCAATGGCTTCAACCTAACAGATTTATTATTTCAAAGAACATTTCCAATATTCCTGCCTTTGGTATTTAAGTTTGATTTTGCTGCTCATTCAAACAAGTCGTCTATTTCTTCTCTACCAAATCTCCAAGGTGTATGTGGCTTTTTGTCCCGGATATCAGCGCTCCGACCGAACCGCATCAACGAGCCGCGTTTGCCGAACCGCATGAGAGTTCCCCTCTTAATAGCCTGATATGGGTCATACTCTCCAGCATAGTATGGATAGTCTAATGATAAAATATCACCATCATCATCGTCATAACCGCTCTTCTTTCCAAACCGCATGAGCGAGCCTCTCTTACCGAAACGCATCAATGAACCACGTTTGCCGAACCGCATTAATGAGTTTCTTTTATCAGCCAGTCCGTCTAATGGTAGACGCTTTTCAAGTATGGCGTCCAGTTCGGGATTATATCCAGTCAGATCGTATCCTGCATCTCTAAGTTCGTCAATACTGGACGGTTCGTCAAGGCTGGAATCTGTAATACACAAGATAATAGGAAATTTAGAATTTTTGCATCCCATGACCTACATTGCCAATTGCAAATCTGTAGACAGGCATAGCACTGTCCTTCAGAAATTCTGCAAGCAGAATATCATTTACTGCACCCGTTAACAAGCCGGCCTCCCATGTATCAAGTTTTTTTGATTGGATTCCTAGTCTGTTTAACAAAGCAATGCATTTTTACTGAAATTTGTACAACTCAGTGGTGCATATCATCAGGAAAACATGTCCGTGAAATGTTTACCCCCTTAAGCCCCACTTTTATATAGTGAAAATGGGGTATGCAGGGGTATACCTATTTTTTCTTATTTCTGCTCCAAAACAGAGATTGTGGGTACTCGTTAGAACCGCCTCGGCGAGGCGATTCTAACGTGTACCCACGATCTATGTTTTGAGCAAAAATAAGAAAAATATCAAACATTTTCTAATGAATTTTTCATTTTTACAGCTGAAAAGTAATCAGTATACTATGCAAGTTTTCGTAATGTACATTGCGAAAACTTGCACAAACAATGTTCACATTTGTCATATAGCTGTAGAAATTGATGGTTTTTTTTTTCAGTTAAACATATGATAATTTTCTTATTTTGCTAAAACATGTCTTATCGATTGTCGAGGTGGTCTTAGCGAGTACAAACAATCTATGCTTTGAAAAAAAAATATGGGTATACATTTGTACGTCATAAGTTTAATGGGGCATTTACCCGAGTCATATGTTAAGGCAAACAGCAACTTTGGACGTTCAATCGCCAGGCATGGAAGCAAAGATAACCGTTATTGAATACTATCATAATGTTAAAATGAATACAGTTCTTGACCAAAGGGGTCATGGGATACCATAAATCTACTTTAAATGTCACACTGTGACATATACTTTAGACGACTTCTTCTAACATAATTTGTCTGATAATGTTACCAATAAAATGCCATAAATGTCTTTTAGCTATACATTGATATTGAGTGTCCTCTTATGCATCCCAATTGGCAAATTACGTGGTAAATCGTCGGAAATATTGTCTTTTATAATCTGTGACATCGAGGCGGTGATTGATACCATATTATCCCAATTGTTCCACTCATAAATTCTGATATGCCGTTAAAGGTTGACCAACTGTTTTATATTTGATATAGAAGGAACGGCGCCTTTATGTAATCATAATTATGGCACTGATACTGTGGGTGGCCGTTTAAGGTAAGAAAAGGAGATTAGAATATATAGAGGATATTCAAGTTTTTTGAGTGAATATGAGTTTTATTTCATTGAGTGAAGTGAAAAAATTTTATATTTCATGAGTGCCGAAGGCACGAATGAAATATATAATTTTTCACTTCACGAGATGAAATAAAAGTCATATTCACGACAAAAAACTTGAATTTTCTTTTCATTATATTGCATGTAGTCATTGTAACGTTGCGCGCTAAAGCATATGACGTCAAAATCTTAAATGACGTCATTACGTCACGTCATTACGTCGCTATTGTGTGTGAACGTTCATTGCGTCAACAATAGCATAGATTATAAAATTTAGTTATGTATAAATTAGAAATGAAACGGTGGAATCGTAATTTGCGTATTCCCAAATCTTATATTTTCACATGTGAAAATATAACTTTTTTTTATATTTTCACATGTGAAAATATAACTTTTTCAAATATTGGTTATATTTAATACATATTTCTCTTTATTTCATCACTTGCCATATAATAAAAGCCTTTATCATTGTTCTTGCTTTCGTAAGTTAAACTTTATGGTAAGTAACGTTCGCTGTCTGCTTTCCATACTCTAGAGACTCGTTTTATAAAGCTGTGACAGTGTCAGAAATAAACTAGTACATTGTCACTACTAATGTGTGAGAACAATTCAGAGAATAACATAGAATGAGTAAGATATTTCATATCAGCTTCAACGAAGCAGACCGGTTTTATCTGAAATATCGAAGGAAATATCATTATCAGGTGTACGATTCCTGACTTGTCCTGTTTAAAAACACGTGATTTGATCACATGATTTTTTGTCGTGACGACACCTAACGCATGGGCTTACCTCTTTTCGATGGTTCTGACGTCACGATTGATACAATCAGTGCTATGATGGTTAACACAGACAGCGCACATAATCGGCACTCCATAGTCATACCTGAAAATATACAAGTAATAGATATTTACAAAGTTGTATTGATAAATGGTCAGAAGGCGTTTTGTTTTTATCTTTGCTAGAGTAAGTACCCTAAAGTTCAGTTGATTTGATCAACAAATTTTCGCTATATTGTTTAGAGTTTGTTATGTTTAGGGTTTGCCATGTTTATCAATGAACGTGGTCAAATGGTCAAAATCAAGCAAACTGAATGAAATGTTTGGAAATCACATATTGAATGAATACGTACATAATGTCCGGTATAATGTCAACAACAACAACAACAACAACAACAACAGCAACAGCAGCAGCAGCAACAACAACAACAACAACAACAACAACAGCAACAACAACAACAACAACAATAACAACAACAGCAACAACAACAACAACAACAACAACAACAACAACAACAACAACAACAGCAGCAGCAGCAACAACAACAACAACAACAACAACAACAACAACAACAGCAACAACAACAACAACAACAACAACAACAACAGCAACAGCAGCAGCAGCAACAACAACAACAACAACAACAACATAATAATAATAATAATAATAATAATAATAATAATAATAATGATAATAATATAACACTAATAATAATAATAATAATAATAATAAATAAATGCATTCCATATTTATATTTTTAGGTAGCATTTTTCGCACTATGGATTTTTTTTAAAAATGAGCTTATATCAATCCATTGGAAATACGAGGATCGGTCAAAAAGTTCTAAAATGCAAAATGACTTATTCATTAATATCACAATGAATAATACAACAGTCTCTCGTTTCAATTAACCGAATTATTACACCAATGACAGAAGTTTTTGACCGGTCCTCGTACCCATTGACGGCAATATGACAAAAGCGATGAAAGATAAAATCACAAAAATAAAACAACAACAACAACAACAAAAAACCCTTTTTATCATGGCGCTCAAGAGATACATTGACTGAACCTAGTTGACGTGCTGGTCTCCTCGAGGGATATCTTGACACATAGAACATACATGTCATGCATACCGATTACATGCTTACGACTATGTTTCATGAAATGTACAATAAGAACCTATACTTTTCTAGAAAATGCAGAGTAAAATATAACTAATAGCGGGTGGTGGATATGCACTGCCAAACTTGACATGCGCGTAGACTGCTACTATCACGGAACTTTAAGGATGTTCGCTGCCAATGAAAAAGTATTCAAACTTTTTTAACACATATACTGTTGCTAAAATAAACACCGAACTAGTGCAATAGATTTGAAGATATGTAATTTTACTGACAACTTAAATTTTCTGAAAAGTTGCAGAAAATGGGGTGAAAAATGAACTTCCTTATGTTGACAATTTTTATCGCTCATTCAATGCATATTATCAATATGTATCCAAATGTAAAATATTAGGAAAATACCTGCAACCGTTTACGAGATATTCAACAAAAGAAAAACCGGAAGTTCCGAAATGTCAAATGTTAGCAGCGAACAGCCTTAAGATGAAATGTATTGTTACTCTTATATTTCTACTTGGATCATTAACTAGAGAGCCATAAGGTAGACTCTTTATGCCAGTTTCTATTATTATTATAGGTCAACATTCTTCTGACATCTATAGCTTTCGAACAAAGCGCAAAGAAAATGATCCGCCGCATGGGAAAACCAACAATCTGCATAGGCGAAAACAAAGGCACAGATCAGCTTCGCAGTTGGATAGTACAATTCCTCCTCTACATATACCCAAAATTTCAAGCTTCTAGCCTGCTTCTGAGACTGTAAAGCCCGGTTTGTGTCGGACCTTGTCGGTACCCAAATTGTTGGTTTTCTCACGCACAGGCTCAAATGATATTGAATCCGTTTATAAGATCAAATGCCATGTTAATGAAATGATTAACCTTCAAAGCACTGATACAGCGACATTTACAACTTATCCGCTTTCGTTTAGAAACTTTTGCTTCATATATTTTGGCTTATTCAGATTGTCGGGAAGAAACAGGCGCAGCATGGGAAAACGGGGTGTAATATTTTGGAGTATGACATGTGTTCTTAGAATAGCTTATTTATTGACACAGACTGATTTGAATAATGCACTCGTTTGTAACCAATAGGCCTTAATGCGCATTGTTTCTGGATAAACGCATATAATTGTCTGTCTCTCTGTGGCGCGACTCAGTTACGCAAGTGTTCACTGTTTTAATAAAAGATAGTCGATTGGTGTGGACAGACAAATCGCCTCAAAAACGTGACGGTATGAGTACAACATAGCCAAAACACACCCATTCAATATACAAATTATATTTAATTGTTAAAATTGAAAATTACATTGAAAAATTTTGATATTTTTAACATTTTGCTCAAAACATTGATTGTGGGTACAAGTTAAAACCGCCACGCCGATGCGGTTCTAACGAGTACACACAATTTATGTTTTGGATCAGAAATAAGAAAAAAATAGGTATACCCCCTAATGTTTTATGAAACATACATCCATGTCTTCTCATTGTATCATAACATTAGCTGTACATGCTTAGTGAGATTTACCTTATTTCTTGTTTATATCTGTGTATAAATTAACCACTGCAGAAGCTGAGGGCGAGGTTAGGATCCTGTAAAAATCGGTTTAAGCCCGCCAGTAACTTTGTGTTATTGATCGTTCCAAGGCGATACTTCTGCGGTGGTTCTTTTTGTTTTATGTCTTGGTGTTTAAAAATTTTTGTGCTGTTGGCGCCTTATGTATGTTTTCATATTTTTAATTAAGTTAAGGTAACTGAGTGGCCACCTATTGGGAAAATAGCTGCTCATTCGGCTTACGATATGTTTCATGGTATAAGTGCCTGATTGTTAGTTTGGTTTTTTCCCACCTCAGTTTTTGGAGTGGGAATCTCGTTCTGATTGCGCCTTTTCCTGATCTTTGCCTACTTGTACCTTACTAATGTTACTAAACTTATGTGCAATCATTTTGTTTATTCATTATCGAATTAAAGAGAAAATCTGCAAAATGTTGATTGTAATTAACGATCAGAAAGTGTTGCAGTCAGACCCAAATCCTACCCAAAAGTCCCAGGCGGAAAACAACAAAAACAAAAAAATTATAGGTAGTTATCAACTTATCGTTCAGGAGAGGATATCTATGAGCCACAACATTACGAAAACATGCCCATGCAATAAACAGAGATTTTTTCGAGCTTAAAAAATTGAAAATTGATATTTTTCTTATTTTTGCTCAAAACATAGATTGTGGGTACACGTTAGAACCGCCTCGCCGAGGCGGTTCTAACGAGTACCCACAATCTATGTTTTGGAGCAAAAATAAGAAAAATAGGTATACCCCTGCAATCCCCAGTTTTGCTATATAAAAGTGGGGTTTAAGGGGTATTCATTGCACGGACATGTTTTCCTGATGATACTTGAGACTTGTTTCCAGTTCTGATACATTGTTTATATGTAAACTGAAATATTATGTTATTTGATTTATATATAAGTATTGTTTAAACCAACAACTTATAGGTACTGATATAACATGTATAAAGAGAGCAATTGGTTAGCCAAGTGAGCAGCTAATTCCCCAAATGTAGCCACACAATGACCAGAACCATTCGGCTAAGTACATGTATATAAAGACTCGTGTAAATTTCACAAATAACAAATAACTCTAAATCCGAAATCAAAACATAAAACAAAGAAAATCAAAACAGAAGTTGAACTGCAACGTTACAGTTATTCTATAAGTTTTAACTATGCACATCACATGTGACAATAATTGACCAAGATTCTTATCTATGATACTGAAAGATCTTATCAGTATATAGAAAAATATCATCAGAAATCTCATTTGTATCTTCCTTTGACATCGTCTGAAGAATTCTAATTTACTGATTTGTAAAGACTATTCCAGCCGGATTAGCAAAATATAATTATCAAGAGCACGTAAACAGCTATGAGACCATATGTTGTGAGCTGCTCTCGAAATAGGTTTGGAGCCATTCGCTTTCTGATTTCAAATGCTCTTTCGGCACTAAATGTTTCTCAGTTGGCCGGATATTAATTAGGTGCAATGACTGGATTAGACTAATCTTATGCAATATGAAAGCTTATTCGAGTCATCTTAACTTCGAGTACATTACGAAAATTTGCCCGTGCAACATACAGAGAGTTTTTTTTTTTTTCAGAAGCAAAAATTAAAAAAATAATTGGCTAAATTTCGATTTTTTTTAACATTTTCGCTCAAAACATACATTGTGGGTACACGTTAGAACCGTCTTGGCAAGATGGTTCTAACGAGTCCCACAATGTATGTTTTGGGCCAAAGTAAGACCCCAGTTTTTATATATAAAAATGGGTTTGAGGGGATACACATTTCACAAACATGTTTTCCTGATGCGTATTTGCAAAATTTGTCAAGGGCGCTTGCATATAGGTCTGACCAATAGATAAGAACAAAACAAATCCAAGTAAAGTCCGTTATAATTCGAAAGGTCCCTGTCCGAAACTCCGAGAAAAAAATCATTTGTACGACGTAACTCTGTTTCATTTGACGAAATGTCTGGCCACTATTATCAAATAAAACCTCAGAAATTTTATGAACAGCATCAAAACATTAATTCATTTTAGTCTAGATTAAGACTTATTGAGTGGGGAGTATAAAAACACAAAATCCGTAGGATTTGTTTTCCAGTCATAAGATCTATTTTCGATGAAGTCAATCATAAGTTTCATTAGGTGTAGCAAATTTAATTATTGTAGACAAGAGAATACATCTTTTGATATTTAATGTTACCCGTTTCATTCGTTTATCCATGGAAACGGAACTAGGTAAGATATATTAGCAGATCTGATTTCGAATATGAGTTTTATTCTCAAAATACCTAATTAGGCATGGTATCGAAGAATTACAAAGAAAGTATATCTAAGTTCCAGTTGACAAGGCCGCAAACAATGTTGTTGTTTCTAGGCTTCACCGAACAGCTGACTAAATGTTAGGAACCACTGCAGAAGCTGAGGATTAGGTTAGGTACCTGTAAAACCGGTTTAAGCCCGCCAGTAAGTTTATATTACTGATCGTTCCAAGGCGATACTTCTGTAATGGTTCTTATTGGTTTATGTCTTGGTGTTTAATTTTTTGTGCTGTTGGCGCCTTATGTATGCCATCATATTTTTAGTTAAGTTTAGGTAACTGAGTGGCCACCTATTGGGAAAATAGCTGCTCATTCGGCTTACGAATGCAATGGTTACCTAAGCTTCAAAAATGCCATATAAATCTAGATTCATGCCAATCCTAGTTCTTGTATTTCTACTGAACTTTCTTAGTCCTTAATTTCCCGTCTTACTGCTATCATACCGCATGTCATTAGATACTGTGAGACGGTGTATGAATCTTCAAATAAGAATTGTTATGGTCAATAAAAAAATTCTAGCGAGGTGATTAGTAAATTGGGAGTCAAGAGGTGTCCGTGCGACGAGCTTGTCCGCTCATACCATTTTATACTCTGTATAGAGCCACAACAGAAGTATCGCCTTGGAACGATCAGTAATATAAAATTACTAAGGGGCTTGAATCGATTTTACAGGGGCCTAACCTAACCCTCATCTTCTGCAGTCGTTCACAACATTTAGATAGTTGTTTTGTCCTCGTGGTGAATCTCTAACTAGTTAATGAATCAGAATCTCAAACAAGTCAATGAATCATCAAGGACCAACATCAAAAACGAGGACCCCACAGATTCAATAAGCTGCCCGACGATGGAGATCCCTGTGCGCCGAATAACTTACTGAAACCCGTAGCAAAAGAAAAACAGCAGTTGAGCCCCGGTTATACAGACAAATTGTTGGGACCCCGATGGCGACAAATAGCGCCACTCTTGTAGCTAGTTTGTTTTATACTGCTACGGAAGAGGTCAGAAACATGTTTATTGAAATTTAAATAGTATTTCTGATCGGTTTACTATATTTGTAACAAATAATAGAATTTTTGGAAGTGTGTAGGTATAGACATTGTCACTGATGTATCCTGGAATATGCTAGGAAAATCATGAGCTAAGAACTTGACTGCAATTTCAAGAAAAGTTTGCTTAATATTTTTTACCATGCTCATTAATATGAGTTATGGTGACATTTGTTAGATGACAGCAACATGTTTTAACGAGTTTATTTAGATCTGTCGATGCTTCATGCCAAGTGTTACACGCAATGCGGTCGTTCAGGAAACTTTACGGGACTATGAATATGCTGTTTGTCTCAATTGTCTGGTAATACAATATGTATAACAGCTTCATGTTAAATAATAGCTTACTGGTTGATTTTGCTGAAGCCACTAGGACTAATGTCTGTACACAATCTAATCCGGCATCATCCTTTACTAAAACATCGCCAGAAATGAGCCGCCCCATGGGAAAACAAACAATCTGCATAGGCGAAAACAAAGGCGCAGATCAGCTTCGCAATAACTGCGAAGCTGATCAGCGCCTTTGTTTTCGCTACTCGGATAGTACAGTTCCTCTTCTACTTAAATCCGAAATTTCAAGCTTCTAGCTCTTTTCTGTGAAGGTACAAGTCGGTTTGTGTCGGACCTGTTCGGAAACCACATTGTTGGTTTTCCCACGAGGCGGCTCAAAAACATTACATTGTCTTCTTTTTTGCATTCCAAAAGTCTTAAAAAGTGCCACAAACATTTTGAAAATCAGCTCATTAATAAACAATTTATGCCCAAAATTATGGACAGAACTATTATATTGCCATTAAATGTGATCAAATTATCTTTGGTGTCATCGTTTTTCTTCCTTTGATGCTTCAAGAAAGCAAGAGAAAATCTTTCGTTTTTTTTTTTGGTTCAGATAACAGTCAGATTATCCACAAGCAGTCGTGGACAGTGAATGTTTTTAAGTACTTTCATCTTATTAAGAAATTAATGTATGCATTATATTTTCATGTATGTGTTTCAGATTACTAATATGAACCTTTTAAGAAGATAGAAAACTGACCCTGAGACTTTGAAACCATTAGACAAATGAGCCGCGACGCGAGAAAACCGGTCTTCGGGGTTTCCGACCAGGTCCGACTCAAATCGGCCTGTACAAGCTCAGAAAAGAGCTAGAAGCTTGCAATTTCGGATTTAAGTAGAAGAGGAATTGTACTATCCGAGTAGCGAAAACAAAGGCGCTGATCAGCTTCGCGGTTACCGCGAAGCTGATCTGCGCCTTTGTTTTCGCATAGGCAAAAATCCGGTTTTCTCACGATGCGGCTCAAATGTAAAGTAGGTATGTTTCGCTTGTGCGTCGTTAATGCAGTACAAGTTCATGCTAAGTTCAGATGTCGTTAACCTGCGTTCTGAAAACAACCTGAAAACAAGATTGTCTATTATGTTTTCATCAACGATTTCCATACTGGTTACGCTAAGTTCTTCTCTGAATGGACCTAAGAATGCCAAGATAAACAACGACAAAAGTCGTTGCAATTCGAACTAAAGTCTCGTCCACCCTACCCTTCCAAAACGACAGTAAGGGACCATTAGATAAATATCGGAAGGTACAAGTAGGCAACGATCAGGAAAAGGCGCATTCAGAAAGAGATCCTCAAAAACTGAGGTGGGAAAAACTAAATTAACAATCAGGTACTTATGCCATGAAAACATATAGTAAGCCGAAAAGGTGGCCACTCAGTTACATAAACTTAACTAAAAATATGAAAACATACATAAAGCGCCAAACATTTTAATACCAAGACATAAAACAATAAGAACCACCACAGAAGTATCGCCTTGGAACGATCAGTAATATAAAATTACTGGTGGGCTTAAATCAATTTTACAGGTACCTCACCTCACCCTCAGCTTCTGCAGCGGTTCACAACATTTAGTTGTTCAGTCCTCGTGGTGAATCTCTAACTAGTCAACTAGTGAATGAATCATCATGGACAAACAAATAAATCATGATAAACACCATGATGAATAAAAAACGAGGACTCACAGATTGAACAAGCTGCCCGACGATGGAGATCCCTGGGCGCCAAATAACTTACAAACTCCGGAGAAAATTGAAACCCGGTGGGCCAAGCAACAGACAAGAAGCTCCGACACCAACCAACTAAAATGAATAGCTTTATGTCGGGACCATAATAGAGTCTGACCCACCGGCGTGCAATTAAATAATTAAGGCAGCATAGTTATAAACCATGACGTCGAGTTACGATCTCCCTAAAGATGGCCACTCAGTGACCATTACTTAACTAAAATATGAATAGACACATACGTACTACAAACGGCACTAACGGTTTTTGTAACATTTGTTGGGTTACAGGGGGGTTTCGCCCACTGCAGATGATACTTTCCAAGATTTGGAGAAACAAACCAGGGAATAAACCTTGCGCACTTTCAACAAGAGGGAAGTGTTCTCGTGGTATCATAGTAGAGCATATTTAGAATTATCCAGTTTTATCAAACTTTTGTTTTGTTTTGTACTGTTTGAACCTTATTTTTATTTAAGTTCGGGTAACTGAGTGGCCTCTTATTGGGAAATAGCTGTTTACTTGGTTTACGATATGTTTTCTAAGTACGGGTAAGTACCTAATTGTCAATTTGGTTTTTCCCACCTCGGTTTTTGGAGTGGGAATTTCTTTCTGATTGCGCCTTTTCCTGATCATTGCCTACTTGTACCTTCGTATATATTCGAAGTATCAAAATTTGGTTTAATTGTAAATTATTGAAAGTGTCTGGAGCTAAGCTAGACAGTAACTGTTTTAGGGTTTACCATTCATATTTTTGTACACATTTTTTCTGATTGCACGACTCGAACAGATAATTACGACAATCACTAGCCTATTGGGAATCTCCCACACATAAACGCTGTTTTTGGTATACAGACATGTTAAAGTTTAAGTTTCTAACTCGTAATATGTCTTATTTTCTTCATTTTCATTTCAAGCCTATCAGCTTTTCGGGCCAATGAATGTACTGAACCCAGAAAGTACAGATGATATACATTGTTTTGGTATGAATGCTTTGAGAATTGTTGAATGGTACCATTGCGTTTCATGTTTTGTCGAATACCCTGTATATGAGCCGCCTCATGAGAAAACCAACAAACTGCATATGCGAAACCAAAGGCGCAGATCAGCTGATCAGCGGTTACTGCGAGGCTGATCATCGCCTTTGTTTTCGGTACATGGATAGTACAAATCTGATATTCCAAGCTTCTAGTATGCCCCTGTGCTTGTACAGCTGAGTTTGTGTCGGACATGTTCGGAATCCACTCTGTTGATTTTCTCATAATGCGGCTCATATGTTGGGATGAGAACTCGAATATTTTGTCAATATTCTCCCTTAGCTCACCTGAAACCGAAGTATCACAACGTGAGCTTATAGTATAATCTATTGTTCTCGAGCCGGCGTTCATCTGGGAATATTAGGAGGTCATGTTTATGGGTCGTCACCTCGCAATGCATTTGCTTTTAGGCGTACCATGCTACAATTTGTAGAAGGATAACATTTGAGATTTAGTTTTAAACTAGTTTAACTCAAAGTTTGCACTATGGAAACAAAAGATAAAATTATATTTCACTGTCTCTGTGGAGATGTTAAGGGCTTTCAGTGAATTCTGTCCTTTGAGATCTTCAAATGTCAAATTAGATCTCATGAAGGCTGACTTTCTTTGCCTTGATACAGCAGTTGACTTGCAAATTGCTAGACACAAGAGATTAAAATTGCATCAATGTTTAAACATATAAGCTCAAATTGTGTTATGAAAACCATGAAGCAATGATCTTGGAAACATACGCTAAGACAAACCAGACCTGGGATCCTACATTTTGAATGATAATTGTTAAAGGTGTCATGATAAATTATTTTAGCCACGACACTGGTTTTCGGGGTTTCCAACCATGTCTGACACAAACCCGCTGTTTCTCAATAAAACGGTACATGGGCGTCGCCCTGCCACCCAGGTGTTTAGCTGACAGCAGTACTTTGCTTTACCAACTCTCTGTACCTTTCATCATTATGACGTCTAATTGTCCTATGTAGGTTTGTCCTAGGTTATCAAAATTTACGCTCTGCAAATTGCCATATGAAAATTTAACTCACTGAAACATCCGTGCTGAAAAATACGTTACCGATATACGAATATTTCGTTCAAAATTTTAGATTAACTTTCCATCCTTTACCACGTCATAGCTTACAGACGACACAAGGTCGCAGAATACCTCAGTGAAAAAGAAATAATTTACCACACTGTTTAAACACCCCAAGACAGTTAATATAGAAGAAAAAAACAGTAAGTACCTTTAAATATTTGTTATTGATAAATGCTTTCTCAATAAGTAAATACTTTGGCATAGAGCCGTTGTCCAAAGATTTTAGAAAACAACTGTACAATAATTCGTTGGCACATTGATTCGTATACGGAATCAGAGTAGCTTCAAACGAGGTAACGTATGTTTCATCAAATGATAAGCCTTTTCTTAAGTCATGTTTGCATTCTAACGTCGTTCTTTTCATCAATTTTAGAAGAAACATTATCAGATAAATGTTTTTATTTATTAGTTTTGTCTCCACATTTGCATGTACCTGCTGCATTCATTATTTAACATTACAGTCAATATATAACCATTGGTGGACGATTGTCGGGATCAAAGTACAGTCCCTGGCCTTAGGAAATAATTATGCATGACTGATTCGTTGATATAAGTGTGAATAAGACTGAGTAAAATTATAGTTTTATACTGCACAATAACATGTAACATGTGATATTGTGGTAACGTATGTTTCAGAATGCCACTGTCCCGTGCAGAAATCCAGAAGTGATATAGAGAGCACAAAAACAGCAAGAGGGCGAGAGGTATCTTGCTAGAGAGAGAGAGTCAGACAGAAGAAGAACTGTATACCAGCTGAGCTGCTAACAAGATCTGCCAAGAAAGACAGAAATGATAGAATAAGAGAAAGGGTCAGAAGATGCAGGAGGAATAAAAAGATCATCCAAGAGGAGGCGAACAGAAGAGAGAATAACCCTGTCAGTCCACAGTCAAGTGGATATAACAGTCAGGACTCAGCAGGCGAGCCGCTTGTTGTTCGAGCGCCAAATGCAAGTAGAAATGGACCAAGAAAAAGACTAAGTAAAGCTTTACGAAAATGATAAACTTCGTCAAGTTATTGCAGAGAATATCAATGTCAGAAGGAAGCTTAAAACACACCACAGAATAGTACACAGGCAGGATTCAAAGAAGAAGGGTCCTTTGACACCTAGGAGAACGACAGAAAAACAGATAAAGTCTGCCGGATTAAATAAAACTCAAGCACAGGTAATTCGAAAGCAACTGTTCCTGGGCAATGTTGTATTTCATGAGATGAAGGAAAGTGCTAAAGATAAAAACAAGCGTAGAAAGATCCAACTTTATGGTACAGTAGCTGGGAAAATAGTTCAAAATACAACTGCATTACAAAGCTTAGTGATGAATTAGACACTGTCAAAGGTACATGTAATCAAAGAAAGTGTTGACGTTTTGAAAGCTAGGAGAAAAAGGGTCATCGCTAAGCTTCAAGATAGTGTAGTCAATTTTCTGGAACGCGAAGATAACTGCCGCATGCAGCCTGGAAAGAAAGACACAACTAAATCTGGCACAGAGAAAGTTCAAACAAGAATGTTGATAGATTATATGTCAAATCTACATCAGAAGTACTTGTCAGAAAATCCTGAATCAAACTTGTCACTCGCGACATTCTGTAGAATAAGAACAAAATACATTCATCTTACAGGCTGATTAAGTAGAACAGTTTGCCTCTGTACCAAGCATCAAAACGTTGCTCTGAAACTACAGATGATGCGAAACGAAGGAATAGATGTCTCAAAGAATCCAGAAATATTCATCAAAGAAAACCAAAAGGTAGAAAAGACCCAGCTACCCGAGAACGTAGTGTACTCCAAATGGAAACGTGTTACTCTTGAGAACAATAGAAAGAAAATGAAAGTTGTATCGGAGAGTGCAGACAGAGATGAATTCTTCGCAGCATAGGAGAAAGAGATTGAAATATTCAATGAACATTATCAAACTATGAGAAAACAATATGAACAGACCCGTGTCCTTAAGGATAAAGTTCCAGAACATGAAATAATTGTCCATATGGACTTTGCTGAAAATTATTCATGCAAGTCAGCTGAGGAAGTAACAGATGCTTACTTTACTACCTCTCAAGTTTCACTGCACCCAAAAGTGGTGTATTACAGACACGTGGATGGACACCTAGCACATAAAAGCTATGTAGCTGTCTCTGGTGAAGCCTTTCATGATTAGCTAATCATGAAAGGCTTTATGGGTGCCCAGCAACGTGGAACTATTATGAAGCCGGGCACGGTAAGAATGTATGTGACGGTTTAGGTGGAACAGTGAAAAGGCTGGCAGATGAGGCTGTAAGAGCGGGGACGGCAGTTATCCAGGATTCCGAAGAATTCATGAAATTGGGCTGTTCAGTCAAATATGAAGGAAGTCAAGTTTTTCTGTGTTGAAAAGGTTGAAATCGCAACAGAATCTGCAGAGAATCTTAATATTAAGTTTCCACCAGTGAAAGATACACTAAAGATACACTCTGTGAAACTAAATAAAAAGGGTGAATTTTGCTCAAACAATGTGTCCTGCTACTGTGACAGTTGTCTACAAGGGATAGTCTGTACCTCGTGGAAATGCATTCAAATCAAAGACACATAGAACGTACACGGATTAGATTCAGCTGAGCATGCGGAGAACACAACTCATGATCTTGAAACTGAAAATACAACTCCTGATCTTGGAACATACACAGGGTCATACGTTGCAGTTGTGTATGATAAGAAGTGGTATCTAGCCAAGGTTGTTCAGGTTGATGAGGAGGAGGGAAATCTGGAAGTATCGTTTATGGTGCTCAAGAAGGCATTATTTCAGTGGCCGGATCCTGAAGATACCCTCTGGATCGGACCAGATCAAATTTTTACCGGGCTGTGTACCTACAGAAGATGGCTACCAGCTTGAAATTTCGGATTTAGGAAGAAGAGGAATTGTACTATGTGTGTAGCGAAACCAAGGACGCTGATCAGCTGTGTACTGCACAGCTGATCTGCGCCTTTGTTTTCGCAAAGGCAAAAATCTGGCTTTCTCATCACGAGACTCGTTATATCTATTAGTGAGATATTCGACAACATGACGTTCCTTAAAATAAAATCAACGGTACCCCTTACCCAGCTAACAAACAAACGTTTCTAAAACGTTACTGGAACGTTTTAGTTTGGTTTTGAAAACGTTTGGTAGTTTGGGTTTTTTAGGGATTTTGTGGAATTTCCAAAAAGTATTTCTAAACGTTTTGGTAAAACGTTTTTTGTAAACTTTCCCACGACCTAAAGGTAACGTATAGTAGCCGGTTAAAATAGTTTTTGAACCTCTGCGCCACCCCTTCAACTCTAGTTCGTCATGAGGATCGGTCCCCCTAATTCTAGGGAAAACACCACCTCTCCCAAACTGAGCTGCATGAGGATCGGAAATCCAAAACTCTTCTATCCGGCTACAATACAAATTTTATATTGCAAAGAAAGCTGTGCATCTCTATCGTTAACGATTTAACCTGTTTGAAGGTTAAACGTAATACCAAAACATCATTTAACAATACAAACAATGACACTTTGTTTATTATTATTATTATTATTATTATTATTTAGGGTCCAAATGACCAAATGGTATTCTCTTGAGCCTTGTGTCGTTGTTTCTGCTCCTAACCTTTTTCTATCACATCTGCAGGGATCCTGAAACATATAATTTGAGAAACGTTATTTCAGAACGTTTCTAATACATTTCAATAACGTATATTGTACAAATGAATTTGAAACTCTTCGAGGCCCTTTATGTAAATGAAAATTGCAATGCCTTAATTATACACTGAGATTAGTAAAATATTTTCTGAACCAGACGATTGCTTTTTGCGGCTAATACCCGCCTCATAAAGCACAAAATATTGATAGCTGCGAAAACACATGACGTTTTAAAAATATCACTACAGCCAAAGTTTCATTCTGTTGATTTATTTTCCTTTACATCTAGGTAATTTAGATACAACATAAATGGCAAACAAAAAGCTTAAACCCACATTAGTTCGGAGCAACATTGAATAAAATGTTGTATTTACCTTATCGCAGTTTCCTTTGTTCTCGCGTTTTGAAAATACCGGAAGCTTCCTCCACGTGACACGCCATGTGCTTCGAAAGTTTCTAAAACGTTTTTTAACGTTGTAATGGAACATTACATACATGTCCGACAATGTATGAAAATCATACAAAAAATGAAATTTGCGCATGTCGTTATGTCGCGGTCTTGTATCTTTATTCTAGTAACTTATTTAGTAACTCTATTTGATTTTCAGATTTCGGCATGTATATTTGTAAAACGTCCTTCAAACGTTAGGCTCAGCCAAACGTTCATATAACCAAAGTCGAACGTTGGTATAACATTCTAAGAACGTTAAGTTCACCCAAACCTTCATACAACCAACGGCGAACGTTCCAAAAACGTTTCTTGTTAGCTGGGTATCAACGTTGTAGATATACAGCCAAACATAAAACAAATCAAAAACCTATGAAGGCGAAAGCCTGCATCGGCTATAGGTTCTTCCCGCCCATATATTGTTCTATTATTAGAACAAGCATTGTGAAGAGAACACGTCGAGACAGCAGCAGGTTCTAACCAACTGTCTGAAATATAATTAACACGTACTGGAAAATCAACGAGGGCCAATAACAATCTTGGCGTGAAGTCGATGCAGTTATTAAAGAAATATTTACAAAATACATAAATTTATAATAACCCCAAAATCAGCAGATGCAGACTTTGTCCTGCTCATTTACTTTTGAACAAATAGAAAGTAAAATTTAAGCAATGATCAGGAAATGGTGCAAGGTTTTGAAAATTACATCAAAAAGTAACACTCACGTTTAAACTACAGTAATTCTTACCAAAACATATTACATTTGACAATTACCGACCAAGATTCTGAATCTGAATCTGAATAGTTTATTGGTGACACGCCAAATGACATTATTTCACCAGGGGGTTCGGATGGGAAGAAATTAGTCCCTTGAACGCACGAGTGAAGCGAACTTGGACACACAGTCATCAGACATTTCAGCAGAGGAGATAAGTGAATCAGGGAAGTCATTCCAGTCCCTGATAGTCTGTGGAAAGAAACTACTTTTGTACGCTTCTTTGCTAGCTGAAGGTATCTGAAAAGCCAAAGAGTGTTGATTTCTACAACGCCTAATCTTTGGGATAAGGTCATCTGTGGGTTTTCTGGCTTTACCCTTTAGACCTTTGTATAGCAATATAAGTCTACTATCCTTCCTCCTTTTCTTAAGAAATTCCCATTTCAGTTGACCTAAAATGCCAGTCATGCTCCCAGTTTCAAAAACATAATTTCCCGTCACAAACCTTGCCGCACGATTTTGTACCTTTTCCAGTTCTTCCTGGAGGCCATGAGTGTGAGGGTCCCAAACTGAGCTTCCATATTCCAAGACCGGTCGCACCAGTCCTTTATAAGCTGCTTCTTTCACATCTGGGGGACAAGAATACAAATTTCTCCTTAAGAATCCGAGAGTTCTGTTAGCCTTTGTACAAACATTGGAAATATGAGTATTCCATTTCAAATCATTTGTGATAGTTACACCCAGGTATTTTATGCTTTCAACGTTTTCCAGTACAGTGCCCTCAAGGGTGTAGTTAGCCTGTATCTTACTAGACCGTTTATTTGTCAGCTGCATAATGTTGCATTTGTCGGGTTGAAATCTCATTCCCCATTTCCTAGCCCAACTGCCTAAACGATCAATGTCTCTCTGAAGTTTCAATGTATCCTCTTCATTCTTGATTTCACGATAGCAAACACAATCATCAGCAAAGAGTCTTATTTCAGACTCAATGTCTGCTGAGATGTCATATATATACAAGGAAAACAGCAAGGGGCCGAGAACGGTGCCCTGAGGGACACCCGACACAACTGGAGCCCAATCCGATTTAATACCATTAACCACTACCCTATGTTGTCGGAAACAAAGGAAAGCATTTATCCAATTCAGTGTTGTTCCACCTATTCCATAGCTAAACAATTTGCTTTTAAGGAGTTCATGGGGAGGAGTATCAAAAGCCTTTTCAAAATCGAGTATAAAAGTGTCGACCTGGCCTTTTTTGTCTAAGATTTTGGCCCAGTCATTTATCACTGTAGTCAACTGAGTTTCCCAGCCATGCCATTTTCTAAATGCGTGTTGCCTGTCCGACAAGAGTTCATGTTCATCAAGATGGGCCATTATATTTGAGCATACAATATGTTCAAGAAGCTTACAAGGAATGCATGTCAAAGAAACAGGGCGGTAATTGCGGGCAAGTGACCTGTCGCCCTTCTTAAACAGGGGACAAATATTAGCAAGAGACCATTCTTTAGGAATTTCACCTGTATCAATTGACTGCTGGAAGAGATGGGCGAATACCGGCCCTTATTCCACAGCCAGTTCCTTTAGGACTCTGGGATGAAGCTCATCAGGCCCTAAGGCTTTAGACGGGTTTAGACCTTGGAGAAAATTGGTCACCCCTTTATTTGTGACCACAATATCATGCATGAATGGGGCAGATCTATCCATAAGAGGGACCTGTTTGTATTCACTTTTAGTGAAAACATCCGAGAACTGACCATTAAATTCTTCCGCCTTCTCAAATTCGGATTGTGCAGTTCCACTTCCATTTCTCTTTTTCAACGGGGGAATACTTTGGGTATCTTTTTTCTGACTGTTTATGTACCTGTAAAAATCTCTAGGATTAGCCTTAACATCTCCTACCAAGTTGTTCAGGTAAAGATCATGCTACTTCCTGATATCAGCTTTGATCTCTTTCCGTAAAGATTCAAATTTAGATCTAAATTTTGCACTACCAGTCTTTTTAGCTTTTGCATGAGTTGCATTTTTTCTGCGAATCGTATCAATGATTCTGAATTTCTTCATAATCTTATCAGTCAGTTTATACTGCAGAAAAATCTCATTTGTATCTTCCTTTGACAACGTCTGCAGAATTCTAATTTACTGATTGTAAAGACTACCCGCCTGGATTATCGAAATATAATTATCCGGTGCACGTAAACAGCTAGATCTGTAAGGTCTGCACACGAACTAGGCCTTTAAGCCATCCGCTTTCCTGATCGACTGATTCTTTTTCGGCACTAAACGCTCCTCAGTCAGCCGGATATTAATTTGGTGCAATGACCGGATTAGACCAATCTTGGACAACAACTGAGCCGTGTCATGAGAAAACCAACAATGTGCTTTCCGAACAGGTCTGACACAAACCGAGCTGTACAAGCACAGAAGATGCCTAGAGGCTGGAAAGTTTGGATTTAGAAAATAGAGGAATTGTACTATCCGTGCAGCGAAAACATAGGCGTTGATCAGCTTCGCAGTTACTGGGAAGCTAATCTGCGCATTTGTTTTCGCATATACAAAATGTTTGTCTTCTCATGACGCAGCTCAACAATAGTCTAGTATGCTCATCCGAGTCAGCTTAACCTCTAGTGACATTTGTCAAATGAAAGCAATGATCAGGATTTTGCCGTGCAGTCATCTGCATTGGTTCAGAAAATTCAATAAGGTAGTGGATCTCTAACTGGTCAATAAATCGTAACGTACAAACAAATACATTATTAACCAGTGTCGGGAAACAAAGTCCGTGTATGCTATCGTTTGTGCATACGTCACACGATAGAGCGCGCGTTCGCACTGTACTTAATTTCGGAAATCGCGCGTTGCTTTTTTCATATTAAAGAAAAATGTTTTACACATATCCTATCATATGCGGCATATTATAAACACTAATAAGCAACATTTACTTTCTTTGAAACAATTGTCAACATTTAAAACACTTCGGAACTTTAAAGTTTCCGAAGTGTTCTCAGTGACCAAATGATAAATTGTGGAATTTTTAACAGGTATACAACCAAACATGTGTGCTGCATATGATAGGATATTTAAAATATTTCACAAATAACTTGCGCGAACGGTACCGCAAATTTTCGGAACCTAGGTTTTGTTCGAACTGTCAAAATTCTCTGTGACGTCACCGTTATGTGTGCAAATGATAGCTTACACGGAGTTTGTTTCCCGACAGTGTTAACATATCATGATGAATAAAAACGAGGACACACAGATTCTATAAACTAATGAATTTCAATGAATCATCAAGGACAAACAAACAAATCACGATTACCACCATGATGAATAAAAATCGAGGACTCACAGATTCAGTAAGCTGCCCGACGATGGAGATTCCTGGGCGCCAAATAACTAACTGAAAAACCGGAGCAAAAGAAAAACACTCGTTGAACCCCGGTGAACCAAGCAACAGACAAGAAGCTCCGGTCCCAACCAACTAAGATGAATAGCTTTAAATCGGGGTCATCATAGTCTGACGCCCGACCCACCGGCGTGCAATTAAAATGGGCAGCATAGTTATAAAACATGATTGGGTTAAAAACTAAGCATGTAGACTGTCGAATAATAATTAAGTTATAGCCTACACTTTTGTAACATATAATGATTTTTTCTAAACTGAAAAGAAAAATCCTTCCTTCCTAAACGTTTCTTAAATTTATGAACCAAGTCACTATAAAATTCTCGTTCCAAAAGGCCCTCACGTTAAAGCGTCTTTACCTTTGCCTACTTTTATCCTTTTTTAACCCAACATTAAATTTGGAAATCAATTCATAGTGTATGTAATAAAATTTAGAAAGTCCGCAACATGATTGCAAACTCTAGCGAACCTAATAGGTTGCGAAATGTATACACCATAAGAAGCACGGCGAGCATCGTCACCATCCAAAAACAGAAAATTTACTATATCGAAATCAACGTCATCAAAGTCATTTAACCAACTGACAGGACCCTAACCTCGCCCTCAGCTTATGCAGTGATTCAATTATACACAAATGTAAACATGAAATAAGGAAACTCATTTATTATACATAGATACCAACGTGCAACATGCATAACTAACGGAAAGCAGAGTGAGCAGCTATTGAAGGTGAGGTGGTCATAGTGCTAGCTTGGACAGATCAAGTAAAATGCAGAGGGCTAAGTACAGCCAAAGGATATTCGGGTGGTCACAAAGGCATGCAACATGACTCATTGGAATAACTTGGATAAATGTGAACCGAACAGCGGTTCCGCCTTGGAACGTTCATTTATAAAGTCAATCATATGTCGCTTTAGTTGTAGCGAACTAAATTACAGTAGACAGGAAATACATGTTTGATATTTAATGATATGCTTCTCATTGTTCATCCATAGGAACAGAATACTGTAATGTTACGTCTACACCGGACCACATTCTCACCACGTCCTTACCACGTTCTAAAAATTCAAGAACGTGGCGAGGACGGGGCCAAAATGAAACAATATCGGATTTCTAAGTTCCCACTACGTCCTTACTACGTCCCCGCCACGTCCTTATTACGTCCGCACCACGTCCTTACTACGTCCTTCACGTTTCCATTACGTCCTCAATACGCGCTCACCAAGTTCATCCCGTTTCCACTACGTCCTTGCTACGTCCTCACAAAGACCAAGCGGTTCATACCACACGCGAACTACGTTTCCAGCACGTTCTAATTGTAAATATATTAATAGTCGTGTATTAAGAGTCAGATAAGTTGCGAAACAGCTTGAAATTGCAATTCGAGGTCCAACTCTGTTTAACAGTTCATCGAACATTTCTGGTTGCATTCGCATGAAATTGAAGAATGACTGCTGGTCCTCTATCCTCAACTCTGCTAGTAGTCGGTCGTAATGCCCATACTGAAGCCTTCTTTCAGCTGATAGCCAAGGGAGCACCTAAAAAGATCTTGTCCCTCCATTCCTCCTTCTGTAAAATAGCACAAGTGCAGCCTGTGCACCAAGTAAGGCATGATGTCCTTGAAGGAGAGCAAGTTGCAAAAGTACTTCTCTGTTCATGTTTCGATTTCGATATGATTTAAATAGACCGAAAGCAATTGCTGGAGGGTACGGGACAATTAAAACAAAATTAATAAAACGTGGAGGACGTAGTTCGAACCTGGTGTGAACGTGATAAGAACCTACTAAGGACATGTTAGGAACCGCTAGGACGTGATAAGAACGCAGTGCAGTCTTCTAGGACGCGGTAAGGACGTACAAGAAGCGTGATATGGTCTTGACGAGAACTTGATGGACGTAGTGAGGACGTAGCGAGGACGTAGTAGAAGCGTAGCGAGGTCTTGATGGTCTTCAACAAATTTGCATCGCGTCCACGAAGACCGCACTACGTTTGCGCCACGTTCTTTCTACGTCCTACAAGTTCCTACTACGTCCTTACCACGTCCTTACTACGTCCTTACTGCGTTCTAATTCCACCCCGTCCTCGCCACGTTTTTTTTGAGCATGTTCAAAATTTGACCAAGACCACCGCGTCCATGAAGACCTCACTACGTCCTTACTACGTTCCTACCACGTCCTACAAGACCGTACCACGTCCTCACTACGTCCTTAATTTTTTTAGGACGTAGTAAGGACGTAGTGAGAACGTGGCCCGGTGTAGACGCAACATAAGGTTCAATGGCCGAAATGATATTGAATTATGCCACCGTCAACTAACACATAAAACGTATGGTTAGCACAGTCCTATACAGTATGTCTACGAGTCGTTATTCACATGAAAGACCTGTTTTTATCAAATCAAATATCATTTATGATTTTTGACCATGAAGTTTGACTCAAGTCAATAAAGCTGCAGATATCTATATGATCATAAACGTCGAACTTGACTGTGAGATTCAGGAAATGTGTGTTTCATATTTTTCATCATGCTCATTAAAATAGACATGATTTATGATGACATTTGCTAGATGACAGCAACTTCTTTTAACGAGTTTATTAAGATTTGTCGATGTGTTGCGAAGTATTACACGCGATTCGGTCGTTCAGGAAACTATACGGGATTATGAATATGTTGTTTGTCTCAATTGCCTGGTACTCAAGTTTGTATACGTCTTCATCTTACCGGTGTCTTAGAAGTAAAATAGTTACACCAAGCGGAGACAGTGTTGTCGCGTTTGAGGATGCGATGCAAGTCTTTCGAGACGGTTGTGAAGTACCCAGCATGGGTTGCTTCCAAGAATTCTGTGCACTTAAAAATCTGTAAACTGTATGCAAAATTTCGTATATCGATGCCAGCTGGTAACTACCAAGTTGCAAAATTACTTGTCATCCGATCAATGTTCCTCTCCGAACCAGTGAGTACACGTGGGCAATAATAAAGTTTTGCCATTTAATTCAACAAAATTATTTTGGTTTCCATATTGTGTTTGGTCGTTATCTTGCGTTTAATAATGTGAGTAGACGCGGAAAGAATCTTCGGAATCTGAAATCATGATGCGATTATAGATAGGAATATCTATACGATGGGTTCAGATTTCAGTACGATTATCCACGTATAGTAGTGGGCGGAAATGCATTCACCATATTCAGAACAGAACATCTATGTAGCAGTGGTTTATTATATCTAATATGAGCTTTTCAATAAGATAGAAAAATGACACCGGCAGGCTTTGAAACCATTAGACCAATATTAAGTATGTATGTTTAGCATGTGCGTCGTGAAGTCGTTAATGCAGTAGAAGGTTCATGCTAAGTTCAGGTGATTATAAAGGTTTTCAGTTTAATTATTGTGTTCTTCAACGAAATAAACACACACACTTCAACGAAATAAACACACACACACACACACACACACACACACACACACACACACACACACACAAATAAAAAGCTAGGGCGTTGATAAATCGTTGTTCGCATGTACTATTCACAGGCGTATGGTTGCAGCTTTGACAGTATAATGTCTGGTGTGTTTTATTCACAGATTTCCTGTCGACGCCAATGGGCCCCTTCTAAATGCAGTTTTGCTACGATAGCAAAATAAGCATTGTCGTTGTACAAAAAGGGTAAATGGAAGCAATGATCAGGAACCGGAGCACTCAGAACCAACCGAGGTGGTGAACAATACCAAATTTAGAATGAGGTACTGATGCTGAGTTAGTAGGCTATTTCCTTAGAGATGGCCACTCAATTGATACAAAACTTATTCAAAATATTAACACGAACAAAAAGTGCAAATAACACAAGAAATCGACACCGAAACAAATAAAATTTATATAAAACAATGATTGTTTTCCTTTTTTGTTTTACATTGTTCTCGGAAAATTAGCTAATTGCTTTCCCAAAGTGCATCCTATGACATTGAAGTAATCATACTACCAAGGTTTATTAATTCAATTGTCTCTCATAAAAGTTTCTTGACATTTGTTTGGTTACAGGCAGATTTCACCACTGCAGATGTTATTTTTCCATAGCCTTGAGAAAGAAATCAGGGCCAATCGATCTGATGAGCTTTAACCAGTGAGAAGTGTCATGTGTGCCAGTAAAAGACCCAGCTTTAACAATATATTCAAATGACTGAAAATGTGCTGTACTCGTAGTTATATATTGCTTAGAACACTTTAATAGCAGGTTTCATCGGGAAAACATGTCCATGCGTTGAATAACCCCTTAAACCCCTCTTTTATATTGTAAAACTGGAGTTTGCAGGGGTATATCTATTTTTTCTTATTTTTGCTTCAAAACTCGCCCATGCAATACACAAAGATTTTTAAGTTGTAAAAAAGGAACTTTTCATTAGAAAATTTTTGATATTTTGTTTTATATATATTTTGCTCAAAACATAGAGGCGGTTCTAACGAGTACCCACAATGTATGTAAGAAAAATAGGTAAACCCCTGCGTACCCCAGCTTTAATATATAAAAGTGGGGTATAAGGGGGTATGTATTACACGGAAATGTTATCCTGATGCTACGTTTTTGTCATCAGTCTTCATTAGATCTCCCGAGCCGAAAACTCACAAGGCGACTCATAGGATGGTACCAGAGCCAGCGTCCGTGCGTCCATCCGTCCAGAAATATGGAGGTCATGTTTATGGGTTATCGTCTCACAATGCATACCAAAATACAATAAGTATGAGGATAACATTTAAGATTTAATTTCAAAGATTGGATCTCAAAAGTCCCCCTGCTTTGTGGAAACAAAAGACAAAATTATACTTTAATGTCCCTCGAGGGATGTAAAGAGCTTTCAGCGAATTCTGACTTTTGAGATTTTCAAATGTCAAATTAAATTTCAAAACAGTAGACTTTCTGTGTCTAGTTTAAGCAGTTTACATGCAAATTCAAAGTCGCAAGAGATTTCATCGTGTCAATTTTATACTTACAGCTGAAACGTTTGTTAAGGAAATAGTACAACAATATTTCAAGAAACATACGCTAAACAATACAAAAATGAAAATTTTATTGGAAAAAAAATTGATTTTGTTCTAATATTTTGGCTCAAAACATTTATTGAGGGTACACGTTAGAACCGCCTTGCCGAGGCATTCTAACGAGTACCCACAATGTATGTTTTGGATCAAAAATATAAAAGGTATTCCTCTGCAAACCCCAGTTCTTCTATATAAAAGTTGGTATAAGGGGGTATACATTTCACGGACAAGATTTCGAAGACTCGTTTTGGTTTCGTTTCTGTCAATATCAAATAATAACGTAACTGTAGAACTAAGGGTGAGGTAAGGGAGGGCCCTGTAAAACCGGTTTAAGCTCCCTAGAAATTTTATAATACTGTTCGTTCCAATGCGATTCTTCGGTATGGATCTAATTGTTTTATGTTTTGGTGATGATTTTTGTGCTGTTTGCACCTTATGTGCGTTTTCATATTTTGGTTAAGTTCAGTAACTGAGTGGGTGCCTATTGGAAAATATCTGATCACTCGGTTTACGATATTTTTCTTATTATAAGAACCTGATTGTCAATTTACTTTTTTTCCACGGATTTTGGAGTGGGAATTTCTTTCTTATTGCGCCATTTCCTGGCCATTGTCAACATTTACCTTTTTCTTATCCTTTAAGACGATCTCTTGTTGACTAATAGCAAACAAATGTTCTAAGTTGCGACACGCCTTGTTTTATAGTATTGAAATATTGCTGCATCAGTATAAAGTTCAAATCCACTGAGCAGTTCAATACGAAAACACGCCCATGTAAATATACAGATTTTTCCTAAGTTGTAAAAAGTAAATATTTTCAGTAGAATTTTTTTTTATATTTTTCTTATTTTTGCTCAAAACAAAGATTGTAGGTACGCGTTAGAACCGCCTCGCCGAGGCGGTTCTAACGAGTATCCACAATCTATGTTTTGGAGCAAAAATAAGAAAAATAGGTATACCGCTGCATACACCAATTTTGCTATATAAAAGTGGGGTATAAGGGGGTATATATTGCAAGGACATGTTTTCCTGATGATTGTTTTTCATTTCCATCAGGAAAACATGTCCATGATATAAATACCCCTTGAACCCCACTTTTATATAGCAAAACTGGGGTACGCAGGGTATACCTATTTTTTTATTTTTGCTCCTCGGCGAGGCGGTTCTAACGTGTACCAACAATCTATGTTTTGAGCAAAAATAAGAAAAATATCAATTTTTTTTTTCTGCTGAAAATTTTCATTTTTTACACCTATAAAAATCTCTGTGAATTGCATGGGCATGTTTTCGTAATGAAAGGTACGGCTATCGACGTCAAGCAGTGATGCGCGTTCCGCGAGAGAGACATAGGGACAATGAAGGCATTGGAGCAGAAGGCCCTTTGTCTAACTGTGCAGAAAACTGAAAGAGGTTAATTCATAATCAATACGTTTTATTGACTACATTCAGACACCCCATTGATATAAATATCATTGCCTCGTTTTGATGCAACTTTTGATCTAGTGACAAACCTTGCCGTTACATCTTGGAGCTAAATCTTTTCACTTTGTATTTTATACTTACTTATTACTTAAGGCGTTTCGATAGCAATAAATAAGACAACTGTAATGAGCTCAAAAAAACCAAGAGTTTTCGTTATTTGGTTCTTGTTTAATTTGTATGACTTAATATAGACTACATATATTGCATAAATTTGCATATCCCATCAATAAGTAAAAAGAATGGAAAAATAAAAATGCATCGAAATTGCTTGCTTTGTACTGTTTTATTTAACAGATGTTTTAAATTCTATAACTAGAAGGCCTCGTCTGACTCAGATCCAGCCGGTATTGAAAGGGAAATACAATGTAATATTTTTTTTACATTTAAGTTAAGCTTTTAAAAATTGTTACTATAGCATACTAATAGTCAGGACCATGTGATCGCGATGTACGACAGTTGGTGGTTTGGGCCTTGTATCTCATCTAATATTTATCGGAATGTAATAATTTTGGTATCACCACATTGGCAATTTTCGAATCTCAACATCCATACATCACAAGCTTTAAAAATATTTTTGAAAAGTTTTTTTATGAGGTTTGATTATACGCCGGGATATGCATCTTTGCAAGGGGAGGGTGTGGGAAAATGCTAACAGCAGGTTAAAAAGCGTTGCAAGACCTATCAATTTATCCATTAACTTACATGTATTTGTTAATCATTCCCCTTTTCAAAAATCAGTTTTTTGTTATTCTTAGTATATTCTCAGAGATGTACTTGAAAAACTTGTTGAAAAATTTGATAAAAATATTTTCTGCAAAAAATTGTATTTTGCCTAGAATGCATATATTCATTTTTACCTTTCAATTTTGTTATTTGGCAAGTAGTTTATGAATACATTTACAGTTGAAAACACATCCCGTTTACATATTTTAGATCTGTTCCGTGGAAAATGATATTAAAAATATTTAAAAAAGTCTTTTTTTCTCATTTTTGAAAATCGATAACTATTTAAAAAGCATGGATACCCCACAAATATTTTGCTTTTTGAGTAACATTCCACATATATTTGAAGCTGTCTTAAAATTATAGGTTTATTTATCACCAAAAAATGGTATCGAGACACCTTAATTAATACGGCAATAAGTCTGGTCAGTGTGATCCAATAATGCTTTGAAAATTCTATTAACTGCTTCAAAGAAGTCATTCATTTTATTCTAGATGACAAATGGAAACTTGACTAATGGTAACGAGTGCCTTGTTGGTGCTTATAACGCAAAAAAAAAAAAAAAAAAAAAAAAAAAAAAAAATGAATATTATATGAAGATTTTTTAAGATGTGATAAAATGAAAGTTTCATTTGAAAAATGTGACATTTTCTTATACTTTTGCTCAAAACATTACAGTGATTGTGGGTACACGTTAGAACTGCCTCGGCAAGGCGTTTCTAACGAGTACGCACAAACTATGTTTTGGAGGCAAAAATAAGAAAACTATGTATACCCCTGCATACCCTATTTTGCTATATAAAAGTGGGGTATAAGGGGGTATATATTACACGGACATATCAGTCTTTCAACCACAAGAACTACCTTTGAATCAGAATCAGAATAGTTTACTGGTGAAACGTCAAACTGACAATACCACACCAGGGTTGAAAAACAAAATCTTTGGCAATTAGTTGGCTAAAGCAAACAATATTGTAGGTAATACACGATACAATCTAAGACACTTAATCAAGCCAGTCCAATCATTCTAAGTAGAAATCAGCCAAAATCAAACCTTAGTTATGTATGTTTCGTTTGCTCGTAGCCCGTGATTTCGGTATTAAAGGCGTCCATGCCAAACTTGCATGTTTATTTAGTTTTTGTTTGGTTTGGGACGGGCTAAAGATACCGTAATTTTTAAGCCGGTTTCAGCCCCAACTGACCATTCCAAGGCGATACATCTGTAGTGGTTATATTTGCTTTATGGTTTGGTGTGGGATATTGTGCTGTTGCCGCCATTGTGGCGTTTTCATACATTCAGTTAAGATCGGGTAAATGAGAAGCCAGCTTTTGATATGTGCTCTTTGTGTCATTTTGATTTTACCCGCCTCGGTGTATAGGTGAAACTTTGGCTTTGAAATCACTTGTGTCTTATCTTTTCTTACTTTTACATTTCTCTTCAATATTACATGGATTTACTGTAAGTTTGAGGGAATGCTTTGCTTTTCATACTTTTATCATGGTCATTAAAATAGATGTGATTTATGATGACATCCGCCTGATGACAGCAATACGTTTATTTAGAATTGGCAGTACTTGTTACAAAGTAATACACGCAAAGCGGTCATTCATGAAGGCATTACAAAAACATGCCCTTTTAACATACAGAAAGTTTTTTTCACCTACAAAAGAAAGAAAAGAAAATAGTTCGGCTGAGTCACGATCAGGGTTGCTTTTACCAGCTAGGTCATGAATTCAATGGGATATTATCCAAGAATAAATGTTTTTTATTTTACCACACCACTTAGGCAATAAGCTTTCTGGCGATATGTAACAATAGGATATTTTATGTAACATTTTGCTATAGCAAGGCAATATATGTCCAAATCACCATTTTCACATGTTATGATGTTGCACTTTTATGTTGGGTGTATTATAAGCTGATTTGCTGTTATGCTCAAAAATAAGCAAGGTCCAATCTTCATGTAATATTAAAGGCCCATATGTCCCATGTAATATACTTTTTACAGAATTCAGTTTGGACAACAAATAACAAAGATACAAAGATGTGGCATAGTAAGTAAAACTGTACTTTTGTTATGTTTTTCCATTTTTATTGGTGTCTTTAGTTGGCCAGTAAAAAAAATACACCATGATTAGAACACATGATTTTTTGGTATCTAGTCTTTCATTGTTAAGACAAAAAAAATGTTTAGAATCAACGGAAGTTGAATTTATCCCCACAGAGAAGAGTACTTGTTTCTTGGAAAACCGTAATTTTTATGTAGAGTCCGTTGCCCCTATTTTCAAAACAGAAGTTCAAAGCTAGATTCCTATTAACAAGAATAAAATAGTCTTATTGTTTTTCAGACTGATGACTGAAGGTTTTGTTAAGAAATTGCATAAGACTGCTGATATAGTCAAATGTATTTTTGCATTACCTGTAGAGTCCGTAGCCTCATGGTAAGAGGCACCATAGAAAAAAAAGTTAGTTGCAATTAAGGTTTCCTCCAAATTTTCATATGCAACCACACATGTTTCATTGTATTAAATTAAATGCAGCATGGAACATTGACTTATCTAGGCTGCATATTATCTCATTTTAGCAGTCCAAAACACTGTTTTGAAGCTCCTGTATTGAACTATTCCCATTACCAACTATGGTGAAATTCGAAAACACACGAGAACCAAAAGAATCATCACTGGTATATGAACCTGATATATCTAAATTTATTATAAACCAAGAAAAATGAAAATACAAAGATGGTGATTTTTTTTGCCTCAAGTGCAACAAAAATAGCAACCCTGATCGTGACTCAGCCGAGTTATACCCCTGCATACCCCAGTTTTGCAATATAAAAGTGGGATATAAGGGGTATATAAACATGGATATGCTATCCTGATGGTAAAAATAGGTAATGATCAGTACACGGAGCAGTCAGAAAAAAATTCCAATTCCAAAAACCGTGATGGGGTAAAAATCAGGTTCTTTTACCTGATATCAGGTACTAAGAAAACATATCCTAAGCCGAGAGAGCAGCTATATCCTAATAGTTGTCCACTGAAACTGAACGCTGCTATGCATATGCATCTGAACAGTTCTGACACAAGCCGTTCTGTACAGTCATAGAAATGGGCTAGAAGTTTTGGATCGCATATGCAAAATGTTGGTTTTCTCATGATGCGGCTCATGTGGAGACAAAGGTGATTTTGATTTTGAAATAACAGCATTCTAGATAATTTCTCTCTGATTGCGTCATTTCCTGATCATTGCCTAATTTTACCTTACTATATCATAGTTCTTGTGGTTGTGCCGTGTGACGGCCCTTAAGGTCTCCCCGTACATCAATTAAATGCTCTTATTTTTCGGATCCTCAGGGATTACTTGCAATCTGTTTACATTTTCCTTTCTCTGTCTACCTTACCCCTTCGGACCTCGGTGATTGGAGTGGAACTTTCGTCATTGCATCATTTTCTGATCATTGCCTACTTTTAACTTTCTTTTGCATAAAAGGTAATTTACTCATCAGGAAACCATGTCCGTGCAATAAATACCCCCTTAAATTCCCCTTTTATACAGTGAAAATTAGGTTTGCAGTGGTATACATGTTTTTCTTATTTTTGATCCAAAACATAGATTGTGGGTACTCGTTAGAACCGCCTCATCGAGCCGGTACTAACGTTTACCCACAATCAATGTTTTGAGCAAACATATCAAAAGTATCAATTTTTTTCCCAGTGAAATTTTCGTTTTTTTTTTATGGCTGAAAAGAATCTTTGTATATTGCATTGGCATGTTTTTGTAATGTGTACACCTAGTCTTAATGTACTAAGACAAGCCGTTGTTATGTATCCCGAAAATAAAATGCCTTACTTATTATATTGGTTACACGCCTCCTTATGTAATTATCTAGATTGGTGCATTCAGTGTTAGCTTTTTAGGAGGATAGCATTTAAGATGTAATTTCAAAAATTTGAAAAAAATGCTAAACAAATCAACTGCTTTATCGAAACAACACGAAAATTACAAATAATTTGCTGTACATGTCCTTGAGGAATATTAACAGTTTCACAGATTTCCAAATGCCAAGGCTACAGAAAAGCTGATTTTTATGCCTACACTGTGTTGTAGATGCATCAATTTGCTTGTATGCAAAGGACGTAAAAAGTGGCCACTCAGGTTCAAGATCGTAACTGAACACTTCCATAGAAGGCACAAACAACACCAAAACTTGACACGAAAACATGAAACAACCAGAAACACGACAGAAGAACCGTTTTGAATTTTGCCTCTTTTTATTCCAGTTCCTACTTCTTATATACTAAGTTGGCGTTGGTAGGGTTCGAAGCCGTAGACTACGGCTCCTGCGCCTAGCTTTACAGTGCCATCGACTATACCGACTGCGCTACTACGCTCCTTAACAATAGGACTTATCATTGCTCAACTTTATAGGCAATTTCCCTGCATAACAACCCGTCTGATGCGTTATGCAAGCACACCCATCTATATACACGGGGTAACTAGAAACCTGTGGATGCCGAAGCTTCGCACATATCAAAAATGTTCAAACTTCAACAGCTATTTTTTTATATATATATCCTAAACATATTTGGTTAATATCTTGAAGGTGACTAGCTAAGGGTTAACAGCATTTGTAGATCTGCGACACTCATTGTGCTTCAAATATAATGTTGTTTCGGTATTTTCATACAAAAACCACGATAAAAGATGAAATACACAAGAAAACCTCTGTCAATGCCTTCATTTCAAAAGTAGCTTGGTCGATGTCAAGCAGTGATGTGCCTGCAGAGAGGATATATAAAGACAATGAAGTAGATAAATCCTCAGTAAATTGTGCAGAAAACTGGGTTGAGGTCCACTTGTAATCAATGAATTCATGACAACATTGAGATACCCCGTAGATATCTACCATCGCCTCGTTTGAAGCAACTTTTGATCTATTTCCTTATCTTTCCTACACATCTCATAGCATTACATTTCAATATATTCGTTTGTATCCTTTTGAATGGCTACAAATATGATTAATGATGTGAACATGATTAAATGACGCTTCAATAGCCAATTAATGTTCTAAATTAGAAGATTATTGACTCCGGGTAATATACCAACCATCACAAACGAGACGCGTCGTCATGCTTCTTTCAAGGATCCTTATTTGGTAAGGAATTGGTTAATTGTTACGAGGTACGCCATAAACAAAAAAGTGTGCGTAACATTTCTGAAACGCTTTAAAGACAGTAGGGTCGCATGCCTCCCCTGTCTAAATTTGAACTTTCCAGTTTTCGGCCGGTTTCTATGGTTACAGTCTTATAAGCGTGGGCCTTGATCGGGCACTACAAATAATTATGTTTCACATGACAAGGCGAAAATCGTTGTTGGTTTAGCTACGTACTCATCAATATTTTACAGAGCATAAAATCATCGTAACTTGATGATCATGCTGAATTATGTTGTCTTTGTGTAATCTTACATGTACATGTACTGAACAGCCAAAACGGGTTATCCGTTATGCCGCACCGTTACTATTCAAGGAGGCGTTTACAAAATGTTGATGACGATGAACACTTATAAGAATATAAATTATGTAAAAGCAAATTCTTCACAGCGTATATTTAAAAGTTTAGAAACAACATTTTGGGAAAGAGTTGCCCTCACGAATGACCGATGTTTGTATAACAGTACTTATTTGTTTCATTGCTTATTTCCACTCAGGTATTCTCTTAATTTTACTCTTTGTACAATGGTATGACAAGGACGACGAGTACAACTTGCATCAGATACTTTTAAAAGCAAAATCCGTCTTTTAAAATTACTTAAAGACGAAACAAGACGTATTCTTATAATGGGAAGGAAGCAAATTGAACAAAACACATAAAAAGCCGACAAATTGCATTATGGGCATCATTTCTTACATTAAAGAAATTACGGGAAGTAATTATTTATAGAACTGCGGAAACAGAGAGGCATATTTCCGCTCGTTTCAAAGAAATATACTTAAGAGAATAGTGCGGTTACTTGTATCAATTTGCTAAGAATTCAAATACACGCCTTTGATAGAAAATGTTGATTAGTGGACATAATTTTGACACAAAGAAAGCTAAACACATGGTAAACAACTAATATATAATAGATTCCCAGGATGTTAGTCAAAAGTTTGACCCCTTGTATCAAACACTATACTAGCCCGTCTGGTAGCACCAAAATGTCCCAGTTGTCTAAGGCAATCATATAAAAATATGTAACGGCAGATCCTCTCATCATGCAAATATTTCCATGCAATGAGTACGCCTTTATACACCGATTTTATATAGTGAAAATGGGGTTTACAGGGGTAAACTTTATTCTATTATGATTGTGGGTACAGGTATTGTGGATTTTTTCGACTGATTTTTTTTTTTTACATTTTACAGCTTTTAAAATCTATGTATTCCATGGACATGTTTCGTATAGTATTATTGGTCACGTGTCTGACAGCACGACATTGTAGCACAATTGCCTGGCATTTTTGCCGGTTTATAAGGGTAACTCATGAGGGTTCATTATCCGAAATTTCGCAAAATGACTCATGCTATCTCCGTTTGAGTGTTTTCCCTGCTTGCAAATGATCTCAATTTCAGAGTTTATTGAAACATTTACAGCATGTTTTGTAATATATTTTGGAATACATTGCGGTGCTAAAATTCAGTCCACGTTACAGTGACACAGTCCAGTAGCTAAAAAGCATGCACTATAAGTGCATTTGTCGGCAAGAGGGGCCAATATATAAGGGCCACATAGCTCCGAACAACATAATGAAAACAGTAAGCAAAATTTCAAGATGGATAATGACTATTAGTGAAGCTGGAATTGACATGAATCCTGCACTTCCGGATACAAGCATGAGGGTTGGCAGATATGTTCATAAGCATGAACTATTTAAATTTTCTCGTTAGCCAATCAAAATTAACCCAATTTTCAAGATGGCGGCTCGAAAATCCAAGATGGCTGCCAAAATAAATAAAAATTCAGAAAATGGTGTTCTAGTCATTGAGAAAAATCTTAATTATATAAAATGAGCTCTGATGCAATAAGGCACAATCTGTTATCCGAATTAGCAGGAAGTTTAATGTCTTCAGAAAGATTGTGATAGTTTCTAGAGAACACTATCTTAAAATATTAAAAGATATTGTGTTTAAAAGACGTCAGACTCTATGATGGCCCCGTTTTAAAGCCGTGTGGCCGCCCTAAAAGTCTCCCCGTCCATCATCCAAAGTGCAGATTATACAGGGTGTCCCCCCCCAAAAAAAAAACGCAACCGCTACTAAACAGTGCATAACTTTTTAATGATACAGATATAAGTAAGATATTTAACACAATAGTAGTTCTATTATATTTGATCCTGAACCTGACAACATGTTTGCCAGATGGTTCTTCATCAGGAAGTGACGTCATAACAAGTCTGTGATGTCACTTTCTGTTGTCTGTGGCAAATTGCATTCCTAGAAATGGAAATCAGTTAACAAAATGCAATTTTCAAGCGTTTTCAAGCCTTAATTCTGTCTTAAAATGGATATAATGTGGATGAAGTTGCCATAATTATCTGAAAATTAAGGGAGCTTCTTCACAAATGGACAGCATTTTCTGAAAATGCAAAACATTTAGTCCAAAATGGGAAGTGCATGACTATCATAGATCAAAAGTGTAACGTAGGATTTTCCATAAGAATGTACCCTACACAATGTTTGTATTCTATTTTATTCATTTTTGCAAATAACTAAATCAAACTTAGCAGAAGTATGCTTCAAAACATTGTCTTAAAAATATATAAACTTTGCTATTATGTACTACACCTATATCCGGAATGACCGACTTTATTGCAATGTCTGCTTTGGGAGTCTTGGAAATTTTAACACATGACACTTTTGATGCCCGACCACTTCATATTTTGGAATACAATTTTCATTGAAATTTAGCAAAAGTTGTCCAATTTTGAACTAGCTATCTTAATTTTCTGATTATTATGGCAATTTTCTTAATGTTAGATCACTTTTAAGTGAGAATAAAGGCTTGAGAACTGTTGGAAGTTGTATTAGCTAACTGTTTTGCTTTTTTAGGAATGCAAGTTGCCGCAGACAACAGGCAGTGACATCACAAATCTGTTATGATGTCGTTTCCTGTTGAAGAAGTGACTAGCCAAACGGTTGTGAGGATAACGATCAAATATCATAGAACTACTATTATGTTAAATATCTTACTTAAATCTGTATTATCAAAAAAGTTATGCACTGTTTAGTAGCGGTTGCGTTTTTTGGGACACCCTGTATTTATGTCTCCCCCCGACAGGGTCGGGAGACATATTGTTTTTCCCCGTGCGTCTGTCCGTCCGTCTGTCTGTCTGTCTGTCTGTCTGTCTGTCTGTCCGTCACAAATCGTGTCTGCTCTATAATTTGAAAACCGTTAAAGATTTTTCAATGAAACTTGGTACACTTGTATACCACGACGAGACGATGTGTCATGCACAAGAACCATAACTCTAGCTTGAGTTTTTTTGGAGTTAATTCCCTTTGATTATTTTCGATACAATTTCGTGTCCGCTGTATAACTTGAAAACCGTTAAAGATTTTTCAATGAAACTTAGTACACTTGTAGACCATGCATATGAACCATAACTCTGGCTTTAGTATTTTTGGAGTTATTTCCCTTTGATTATTTTCGATACAATTTCGTGTCCGCTGTATAACTTGAAAACCGTTTAAGATTTTTCAATAAAACTTGGTACACTTATTGAGCATGATCAGACGATGTGTCATGCACAAGAACCATAACTCTGGCTTGAGTATTTTATGAGTTATTTCCCTTTGATTATTTTCCATACAATTTCGTGTCCGCTTTACAACTCGAAAATCGTAAGAGTTATTTCAATGAAACTTGGTACACTTATAAAGCACGATGAAATTACGTGTCGTGCTAAAGAACCATAACTCTTGCTTGCATATCTTTGGAGTAATTTCCCTTTGATTATTTTCCATACAATTTCGTGTCCACCCTATAACTTGAAAACCGTAAGAGAAATTTCAGTGAAACTTGGTACACTCATAAAGCATGATGAGACAATGTGTCATGCACAAGAATTATAACTCTTGCTTTCATATCTTTGGAGTTATTTCCCTTTGATTATTTTTCCATACAATTTCATGTCCACTCTATAACTTGAAAACCATAAGAAATATTTTAATGAAACTTGGTACACTTATAAAGCACGATGAGATGATGTGTCATGCTAAAGAACCATAACTCTTGCTTGCATATCTTTGGAGTTATTTCCCTTTGATTATTTTTCATTCAATTTCGTGTCTGCTCTATAACTCAAAAACCATTAAAGATTTTTCAATGAAACATGGTACACTTATAAAGCATGATGCACAAGAATCATTACTCTTGCTTTCATATCTTTGGAGTTATTTCCCTTTGATTATTTTCCAAACACTTTCGTGCCCCCTCTATAACTTGAAAACCGTAAGAGATATTTCAATGAAACTTGGTACACTTATAAAACAGAATGACAGGATATGTGATGCACAAGAACTATAACTCTTGCTTGCATATTTTGGACATGCACGTAGAAAGGGGGGAGACATCAGTTTTCACATAGAAAACAAATTCTAGTTTTCTTTTGATCCTTTGTGATCAGTAAATATTTTTGGAGTATTTCAAATATATTGTACGTTAAGAATCATCTTCTTAACATTATTTTGATTATTTAGCCCCTTTGGGAATATGAGTCTTTGATTTAGACTACACAGATGTAAATTCTTGAAATTGCCGCAAAAGTGTCTGGCTTTCGCTGCCAGTTTTGTAAAAGGTCACTGACGAAGGTTCATTACCCGAAATCATACAATATGGCCCATCTTCTCGCTTTGAATGCTTTACTGCTTCCAAAGGATCTAACAATTGTATGTTAATTGTCATCTTTTAACAGTATTTTTATTATTTGGCCACTTTGGGAATATGAGTCTTTGATTTAGACTACAAAGATGAAAATTCTTGAAATTGCAGCAAAACTGTCTGGCTTTCGCTGCCAGTTTTGTAAACGGTCACTGATGAAGGTTCATTACCCGAAATCATACAATATGGCCCATCTTCTCGCCTTGAATGCTTTACTGCTTCCAAAGGATCTAACTTTTAGTTGGTTAGTGCCGGAGCTTCTTGTCTGTTACTTGGTCCACCGGGGTAAACTGGTGTTTTTCGTTTTTGCTTCAGATTTTCAATGGTGCTGTTTGACGCCCAGGGCTCTCCATCGCCGGGCAGCTTATTGTATCTGTGAATCCTCGTTTTTTCATTATGGTCGTTATCATGATTTATTTGTTTGTCCTTTTTCACTACGAGGACCGAACAACTAACTTATCGGTGTGAACCACTGCAGAAGCTGAGGATGAGGTTAGACCTGTAAAACTAGTTTAAGCCATGCAGTAATTTTATATTACTAATCGTTCCAAGGCGATTCTACTTTGGTGATTCTTATTGTTTGATGTCTTGGTGTTGAACTTCTGTGCTGTAAGCATATTATTTACGTTTTCATATTTTTGTTAAGTTTGAGTGGCCACATAATGGGAAAATTGCCGCTCACCTCGCCGTCAGCTTCTACAGTGGTTCGGTCACAATATTGCTCGGTCTTTGTGGTGAACTCTAATCAATGAATCATCACGGACAAAAAAATAAATTATGATAAACAACATGACTAATAAAACATAGGACTCACATATACAATATGCTGCCCGTCAGCTGTGGGTCCCTAGAAAGGCAAACAACATCACTGGAAATCCGGAACAAAAGAAAATCACCAGTTGAACCCCGGTGGGCTAATCAACAAATAGAAAGCTCCGGCCCCAACCAATTAAAAGGGTTAGCGTTATGTCGAGACCATCATAGTCTGACACCCGACCCACCCTCGTGCAATTAAAGGTGGAAGCATATCAATCAATCGTGGTTCTAAGCATGCAGACTATCGCATCATATTTAAATTATATCCTATATGTTTTGAAGCGATATGGGATGATTACATTTTTTAATAAATTTTAGCATTGCTCTACACTTCCGCTGTAAAGGAGCGTAGGGTTAATGTGACAGAATAAATAGCATTAATTGATTCAGCTGTAATGGACATTTCAAGTACCACAGATTTGATTCAACAAATGGACCGCGCGTCGTAACAAAATTGACATATGCACCCACGAAGATCATTCATAATTTGCTATGATGGCTATTTTACAGACTGCTTAACTGACACTGGAATATTCTAGGAAGGGCACGCCGAAAATTCAGATTTGTCGGTTGTTTCGACTGTTGTGGATAATGTCATTCTACATTTGTTTTATGACGGTGCGACTAGTTGTTTCAACAAATTGAGTTGGTTACATTAGCGGCAAGTGAGGTTTGCTTCCTTAATGTAAATATTGACGTGGACGTCATTATTTATTAGAGTTAATGAGTTTAGCTTTGCATGTGATACTATTTTGGTATTATTCTAGTCAGAGATTCAGCACGTTTCCACACTACTAGTTGGGTGCCTTTGATTAACGGCAGTGGAAACTAAGGATCGTGTACATCTATAACCGTTAAAACGCTGTAGCGGTATGTGTGAACTGTAATTGAACTGACGACGAACCGGGAAATAGCTGACGCCATGTCAAGATAGATAGCTATACTTAGTGCAATAAACTGGTGTGGTGGTGAATTACCATTCATAAGCCAGCATCGTTTTTCTTTTCTTTTTTTTTTTCAAAATATTGAAGCTATTTAATCCATGTCTATAGACAGACAGCATGATTTGATATATAAAACAAAGATTTTGCATATAAAAGATAAAACCTCGCTAGAAATAAATGCAAAAGGAGAAACATTTTATTATGCAAAACGTTTCAATATTGAAGCATATGAGATTATAGAGAGAGATATTGAGCTTGAATATTGCATTTAGATATTGCATTTTCGCTTGATGAAATGAATGTACCAAAGAATGACATTTGATCTGCTGCCTTTCTATTATAAGTTTATTGCAGATTGACGTTCGGGCATTCTTTTGAGGTTGAACCCGGTTTTATTAATATATCTGATATATAAGATGAAAGTAGCATCGGTCCTTTATAAAATGGCCTGGTGAAATACTTGAAGACAAAAACATTTTGCAACATGCAGTCAATCCTATCGGTCTGGTTCTTAGGAATTTCAAAATACCAACAGAGTCGCTCCAATTGTGTAGACTGATTTGAATGTGTTTGTCGAAAATTTTCACGAAATTACTTGATAAATGATGAATCCATTCAACGAAATGATGAATTGCACAAAGGTTATCCCAACAACTTAAGGGAAAATGAAGCGGCTATTTAATCTTATCTTAATACATCCTTCCATAAGAAAATAATATTTATATTGCATCTGATAGTCTCTTCGATCAAAAAGCTCCTTGATGCACCGCAGTTCAAATGGGTTCACGACAATTTCATTGAATAAACTTAAAATTAAGCGCTTACACTACTTAATTCCCCTTTCAAATAATTCAGAGACAGCCCAAACAACTACAATATAGCACACACACACACACACACACACACACACACACACACACACACAGAGAGAGAGAGAGAGAGAGAGAGAGAGAGAGAGCAGAAACCAAGATTGGTTTTAAATCCTTACGTATAGCTTAATAAAATAACACGAGCACATCAGCTACAAGAGGAACACAATCCGTACCCATCGTAATGAAGCCAATTTGAAAAACTGCGCAACAGATCTTCTGTTTATACTATAAAAACTTACTACAGTAACACCCCATTTGGTATGAAGAGAAAAGCTAAGTAAGGAAAGTAAGGAAAGGTTTTCATCTGCTAAAGGCATAGCAAAACATGTTGTGCATTTTATTTAATAGAAAAAAAGGTTAGTTCAATCGAACAAAGAGTACGCTGTAGTAGATACTATCAAAGGATGGTTTAACATGCATTCCCAAACTGGAAAACGTGTATGAAGTGGATTGCTACTAGAAGAACATATTTAAATAGTTTTCACGATAGGAATTATGAATTTTGTTGGAACAATTTCTGTTCGTTCTATCCTTACCATGACATTTTCCATTGAATCGGTACTTAATAACGATATAAATCGTGCAGACAATTTTAGCAACAAAACAATAACTCACTTGACAACATTGAAAGCAAATTACGTTGCGTCCCGTGTACCGTGTATCAAGAAGAGTTTCATCGAATCAGACAACGTTCAATGGAAGTGATTTACAAGCAGCAGCAATGCACCATCGCGATATGTTAGAGTAATTTCGAACAAATTACATCGTAAAACGAACTCAAATGGAAAGGCACTTTCCTGTGATTTAAGTAGGATCTTCTGATTAGGTAGAAACGTGCTACATTTATCAATTATGACTAGCAGAGGTCTAGATAGGGTGGCCATTTGAAAATGGATTCGCCGCTTTTTCATTGAGAATGGTTCAAGACAGGCTGTCTGCACGAGGGGAACAGTAACCTATACATACGCCACTTGTTCAAACAGTGACGTTAATGAGTATTTCCAAAAGCCTGATACAGGCACCCGCTATATGTTGTATCAAAATACTTTAAATCACTATCTCTAATACATATTGACTGAAAACTCCAAAATTATAGAACTCAATGAAAGATGTGTACATACCTTAGCAAAGACAATATTTTATTTAATTTTGTTTCTTCATTTAGTGACTTCAAACGATGAAAATGTAAAAGTAAGCAATGACCAGGAAATGGCACAATCAAAGGGAAATTCCAACTTAATGCCGACGTGTAAAAAATAAATTGAAAATCAGGTGTTAATACAAAGAGAACATATCATGAGCCGAGTGAGCAGCTATGTCCTAAAAGGTGGCCACTCAGTTACGCAGACTAAACGTACATAAGATGCAAACAGCACAAAACGTCAGGGCCTAAACATAAAGAACCACAAAAGAATTATCGCATTCGAAAGCTCAGGAATATAAAAAAAAGACTGCGTGGGTGTGTCTAAAATTGAATTTACAGGCGCTAACCTCATCCCAGCAAGTACCTAACCTAGAATTTAGTTGATTAAAAGCATGCACATAGGGGAAATGTATGCCCACATTTACAAACTTCTGGCGTAAGTCTCTAAGGTACACTATGGTAAGACATAAAATCTAAGAAGACCAATACTATTTTATTCTATTCTATTTTATTCCAGTGCCAGTTGGAAGGTAAGATCAGAATATCCAGAATCATTGAGACTATTAAATTTAAATTCCCAAATCAGACACCAAGCGGGAAGCATAAGACATCACATAAAATTCAACAACATATATCAAGATTCAATCAATCAGCAGTGTAGTCATTCGGCTAATACCATACAAAAGACAAAGACGACAAATACCAAAGGTACAAGTAAGTTATGTTCAGGGAATGGCGCAATCAGAAATAAAGTCTCACTCATAAAACCAAGGTGGGAAAAACTAAATTGGCAATCAGGTACTTAAACAAAGAAAACTTATCTTAAGCTGAGTGAGCAGCTGTTTCCTATTAGGTGGTATCTCAGCCACCTACTGACCACCTTGGAACGGTCAGTAATATAAAAAAATAAAAAGTCACTGGGAAGGCTGTCTTAACTCGATTGTACGGTCCCTAACCCCACCCTCAGCAGACAGAAATAAAAAAAATACATCACCTCAAGGTACAGTCGCAGCGGACCCCCTTTGGAACGGTTAGTAAACCTGACTTTGTCCTTAGTTCATTTAATAAGAACAATCACTGGTTATTATAGAAGCTTCCCTGAAATATCTGGGAAAACAAAATATTGTAAGAACTGTGCTGAAGTAGAAACAAGGAACAGAGGTAAGTTTCCCTTTACAATGATAAATGACAGTGATACTCAAACACGTGCCTAACCTTATTAAACACCAATTTCTGGTTACAATCTATTATATATGTGCTCCTTGTTTCATTGAACAGCATTTGCAAAGTCAAAACAAGTAATAATAAAGACATAAACCAATTCAGTATATTATGGCCCTAAAATATTATTTTGCCCTATATATATTTGTATTTGTTTATCTCAAACATCGAGGACGGACATTTTCGCTGTCTCACCTTCTATTTTTCTCTAAACTTGCACTAATCAGTATGCCTCTGATGAAGCCGAAAGGCGAAAGCTAGCTCAGGCACAAATACAATTTTGCACCTTTAATGATAAAATCTCCACATATACTTAAAGCATATCATTCAATTAAAATATAAAGGTTTGATCTTTTGGAAGCAGTAAAAACATTCAAAGGGAGATAGTATGGACTATATTGCGCAATTTCGGGTAATGAACCCTCGTCAGTAGCCCTCTTTAAACCGGCAACGAACGCCAGACTATAATTGTGCTGCAATTTCGAGAATTTACACGAAGAGTCTAAATCAAAGACATACATGTATTCCTTAATTGGATCAATAATTAAAAAATTGCTTAGAAGTATGTTTCTAAACGTGAGTGTTTTGAACACTCTGAATATCTTTACCGATCTCAAAGGACCGAAATAAAATATAATCTGCACTAAGGATGATGTACGGGGAGACCTTTTACGGCCGCCACACGGCACAACACCAGCTGCAGTAATAGCAAATAAAATATAAAGGTTTGATCCTTTGGAAGCAGTAAAAACATTCAAAGGGAGATAGTATGGACTATATTGCGCAATTTCGGGTAATGAACCCTCGTCAGTAGCCCTCTTTAAACCGGCAACGAACGCCAGACTATAATTGTGCTGCAATTTCGAGAATTTACACGAAGAGTCTAAATCAAAGACATATTCCTTAATTGGATCAATAATTAAAAAATTGCTTAGAAGTATGTTTCTAAACGTGAGTGTTTTGAACACTCTGAATATCTTTACCGATCTCAAAGGACCGAAATAAAATACCAGAGGACCAATGGTCCTGTAAACGCTCACCTGAGACCTGAGATATATACCAATAAACTTGTTTGACTAGAATGGAAATATACATGTATATAACCCCAGGGCAGGGTCAGAGCAACGTCTGGAGTCAATTTCTTTTTTAAATCATAAAGATTCATGATCAGTCCATTTGCCAATTTATTGCAAGTTTTGCCCTTCAAATGACATTGTAACAATTTTCCCCATTCAAATGCATGGGCAACCTAAGTTGACCTTGCCGTAAAAAAGGTCAAGGTCATCTCAGGGTCATGATTTAAACAAACTTTGTAGAGCTCCATTGCTTGATGCTTCATGCCAAGTTTCAAAATCATAGGCCTTCTGGTTCTGGAGAAGAAGATTTTTAAAGGTTTTTGCTATTTATAGCCATGGCGGCCATCTTGGTCATGTGACCTTGACCAACTTGACAAACTTTCATTTACTCTTCCTAAGAATTCTCCTCATAAAGTTTGGCTTTGATTGGCCAAGCGGTTTCAGAGAAGAAGATGTTTGAACATTATGGTCATACACATGTATAAAGCCCCTGGGCAGGGGCAGACAACCCTCTGGGCCAAAAACATTTTCATAAACATAAATATTCTGTCCATTTTCTCATTCCTAGCAAGTTTTTGCCATTAATTGACATTTTCTTATTTTTTCCCATTCAATTGCATGGGCGGCCTAAGTTGACCTTGCTGTAAAAAAGGTCAAGGTCATCCCAGGGTCATGATTTATATAAACTTTGTAGAGCCCCATTGCCTGATGCTTCATGCCAAGTTTCAAAATCATAGGCCTTCTGGTTCTGGAGAAGAAGATTTTTAAAGGTTTTTGCTATTTATAGCCATGGTGGCCATCTTGATCATGTGACCATGACCATTTATATAGACTTTCATTCACTCTTCCTAAGAATGCTCCACATAAAGTTTCGCTTTGATTGGCCAAGCGGTTTCAGAGAAAAAGATGTTTGAATAATTTGGTCATACACATGTATATTGCCCCGGGGTGGGGGCAGACAGACCCCTGGGGTCCAAATTTTTTCAGAATCATCAATCATAAAAAGGTACAAGTAGGCAAAGATCAGGAAAAGGCGCAATCAGAAAAAGATTCCCACTCCAAAAACCGAGGTGGGAAAAAACCAAACTAACAATCAGGTACTTATACCATGAAACATATCGTAAGCCGAATGAGCAGCTATTTTCCCAATAGGTGGCCACTCAGTTACCTTAACTTAACTAAAATATGAAAACATACATAAGGCGCCAACAGCACAAAAAATTTTAAACACCAAGACATAAAACAAAAAGAACCACTACAGAAGTATCGACTTGGAACGATCAGTAACACAAAGTTACTGGCGGGCTTAAACCGGTTTTACAGGTACCTAACCTCACCCTCAGCTTCTGCAGTGGTTCACAACATTTAGTTAGTTCTTCGGTCCTCGTGGTGAATCTCTAACTAGTCAATGAATCATCAAGAACAAACAAATAAATCATGATAAACATCCTGATGAATCAAAAACCAGGACTCACAGATTGAGTAAGCTGCCCGACGATGGAGATCCCTGGGCGCCGAATAACCTACTAACTCCGGAGCAAAAGAAAAACACCAGTTGGACCCCGGTGGGCCAAGCAACAGACAAGAAGCTCCGGCCCCAACCAACTAAAATGAATAGCTTTAAGTCGGGGCCATCATAGAGTCTGACGCCCGACCCACCGGCGTGCAATTAAAGAAGGCAGCATAGTTATCAACCATGATTGGGTTAAAAACTAAGCATGCAGACTGTCGCATAACATTCAAGTTATAACCTATACGTCTGTAACGTGATATGATTTTTCCGAACTGAAGAGAAAAATCATTTATTCCTTTAAGTTTCTTTAATTTGTAAACCAAGTCACCATAAAATTCAGGTTCCGAAAGGCCCTCACTTAAAAGTGTCTTTAACCCAACATTATATTTGGAAATCAATTCATAGTGTCTACGATAAAATTTAGAAAAGGTTTTTCGAAGTTTATGATACCGATAGCCCTGTTGGAGAAGTTTTGCCGTTAAACATTTATTTCGAGCGTTGAAGTCTGTAACATGATTGCAGACTCTAGCAAACCTAATAAGTTGCGAAATGTATACTCCATAAGAAGCACGACGAGGAAAAGGAAAATTTACTATATCAAAATCAAAGTCATCGCGCTTATCATAAATTTTAGAAGAAATAAATCCATTTGCAACAGAAAGATGTAGATCTAAAAAGGGGGCTTCGGTATCTGAGATATTAGCTTTGTTCAACTGAAGTTCAGGTGGATAAATTTGATTGACCATACCTTCAAAATAAGGGTTGTCAATGTTCAAAAGGTCATCGAGGTACCTAGATGTGGAATTAAAAGCCTCGATAACATCAGCTTGATTATCATGGTTAAGAGAATCCATGAAATCTCTTTCGTAGCAGTATAAAAATAAATCAGCTACGAGAGGTGCGCAATTTGTACCCATCGGAATTCCAACAATTTGTCTGTATAACTTGGTCCCAAATCTAATATAAATATTATCAAGGAGATAGGATAAGGCGTCGCACACATTCTGACATGACCAAAGGGTATACCGACTTTGGTCAGAAGAAGTGAAAAAAGCCTTTCTGTCATTACATGCCAAATAAAGTGAACCATAGTTTTTTAATGCCCTTTTGAAGGTCCACTCTATCAAATCCAGAAGTTTTTCTTTAATTAGATTATGTGGTAATGTTGTATACAGAGTAGAAAAATCATATGTGGACAAGCTTGTCGCACGGAACCCTCTACACTTCAATTTACTGAGCACCTCACCAGAATTTTTTATTGACCAAAACCAATTTTTATTTGAAGTTTCATACACTGTCTCACAGTATCTTATAACATGAGATTTGATAGCAGTAAGACAAGAAGTTAATAATTTAGAAAGTTCAGTGGTAGTACAAGAGCTAGAATTTGCAATAAATCTAGCTTTGTATGGTCTTTTGTGAAGCTTAGGTAACCAATACATCGTAGGAAGTTTGTCTTGGCCTTCATTGACACAAACAGAAAACTTAACAGGTAAATCGTTTAAGTGGGCATTTACTACAGACACCTCATCAGTATCTGTCTCCAGATAAGCCCTGGTACCATCAAGCTCCTGTTTTAAGGTGTTAACGTAGTGAATAAAAATAATTGTTAGATCCTTTGGAAGCAGTAAAACATTCAAAGCGAGAAGATGGGCCATATTGTACAATTTCGGGTAATGAACCTTCATCAGTGACCCTTTACAAAACTGGCAGTGAAAGCCAGACAGGTTTGCTGCAATTTCAATAATTTACAATTGTGTAGTCTAAATCAAAGACTCATAATCCCAAAGGGGCCAAATAATCAAAATACAGTTAAGAAGATGATTCTTAACGAACAATATATTTGAAATATCAAAGACTCATAATCCCAAAGGGGCCAAATAATCAAAATACAGTTAAGAAGATGATTCTTAACGAACAATATATTTGTAATACTCCAAATATATTCACTGATCCCAAAGGATCAAAAGAAAAATATAATCTGCACTATGGATGATGTACGGGGAGACTTTTTAGGGCCGCCACACGGCACAACACCAGCTGCAGTAATAGCAAATAAAAATAATTGTTAGATCCTTTGGAAGCAGTAAAACATTCAAAGCGAGAAGATGGGCCATATTGTACAATTTCGGGTAATGAACCTTCATCAGTGACCCTTTACAAAACTGGCAGTGAAAGCCAGACAGATTTGCTGCAATTTCAATAATTTACAATTGTGTAGTCTAAATCAAAGACTCATAATCCCAAAGGGGCCAAATAATCAAAATACAGTTGAAGTCTACAAACGACAACAACATTGTTTGCGGCTTTATCTGCCGGAACCAAGACATACTTTCTATGAAATTCTTGGATACCCTGCTTCAAATGCCTAAATGACGATTTGGGTTTAGGAGGTAAAAGTCCATTTGCCCATTTCCTGCAAGTTTTTCCCTACAAATGACATTTTAACACTTTTCCCCATTCAAATGCATGAGCGACCTATGTTGACCTTGCCATAAAATAGGTCAAGGTCATCCCAGGGTCATGATTTATATAAACTTTGTAGAGCTCCAGTCACTGATGCTTCACACCAAGTTTCAAAATCATTGGCCTTCTGGTTCTGGAGAAGAAGATTTTTAAAGTTTTTTTCTATTTATAGCCATGGCGGCCATCTTGATCATGTGACCTTGACCATTTATATAAACTTTCTTTCTCCCTTCCCAAGGATGCTCCACATGAAGTTTGGCTTTGATTGGCCTAGCGGTTTCACGGGAGAAGATGTTTGAATATTATGGTCATATACATGTATATAGCCCCAGGGCAGGGGCAGACAACCCCCCAGGGGCTAAAATTTTCCATTAACATTAATCTTCTGTCCATTTGCCTATTCCCAGTAAGTTTTACCCATTAAATAGCATTTTACCATTTTTTCCCATTCAAATGCATTGGCGACCTAAGTTGACCTTGCCATAAAATAGGTCAAGGTCATCCCAGGGTCATGATTTATATAAACTATGATGGGCCCGCGTCCCCGATGCTACATACCAAGTTTCGTGGAAATCCGCCCACTGGTTCTGGAGAAGAAGATTTTTAAAGGTTTTTGCTATTTATAGCCATGGCGGCCATCTTGGTCATGTGACCTGGACCATTTATATAAACTTTCGTTCCCCCTTCCTAAGGATGCTCCACATGAAGTTTGGCTTTGATTGGCCAAGTGGTTTCAGAGGAGAAGATCTTTGAAAATGGTGGACGACGGACGACGGACGGACGCCGGAGCATGGGTATACTATAAGCTCACCTGTGAGCCTTCGGCTCAGGTGAGCTAATAATCTGCACTATGGATGATGTACGGGGAGACTTTTTACGGCCGCCACACGGCACAACACCAGCTGCAGTAATAGCAAATAAAATATAAAGGTTTGATCCTTTGGAAGCAGTAAAAACATTCAAAGGGAGATAGTATGGACTATATTGCGCAATTTCGGGTAATGAACCCTCGTCAGTAGCCCTCTTTAAACCGGCAACGAACGCCAGACTATAATTGTGCTGCAATTTCGAGAATTTACACGAAGAGTCTAAATCAAAGACATACATGTATTCCTTAATTGGATCAATAATTAAAAAATTGCTTAGAAGTACGTTTCTAAACGTGAGTGTTTTGAACACTCTGAATATCTTTACCGATCTCAAAGGACCGAAATAAAATATAATCTGCACTATGGATGATGTACGGGGAGACTTTTTACGGCCGCCACACGGCACAACACCAGCATCCATTTATGGATCCGGTGCTACCGACAGATTTGTCTGTTTGATGTATATTACCCAAATCTCATACTATATATATTATATATATTACACCCCGTGATCATGCGATACGCCAAGATTGTGGCTTAACTAGAATTAAGCTATAAAGCTCATTTTGTATTCTCGGAGACAATAGTCGTGGGACTTCTAACAGCATTTATTCGCTATACTAGTCTATTGTCACCTTCCTCTGAAATAAGTTATGACAGACTTCCCACACTATACGTTTTTCTAACGTTCCTATTATGTCTGATCATCACGAAAACATGTCCATGTAACGCATACCATGTATACATGTACAGTGTATTTATAGTAATATCACGGCTTGATTGCAGATTTCATCAATTTTGTAAAATGCTTTAATTGTTAGTTTGTACGGGCGATGATGCTTATTTTGGATAAAGGCAATGGTGACCTTTTACAAAGACACTCATGAGTGGACAGCCAACATTGAAATAAAAAGGGTGAAGTATGAGTTTGAGATCCTAAAACTAGGACAACGTGTTTCCGGCCTTGTCTATATAGCAGCCCATAGACGAGGGGTGGTTGAGGTTTCGTAGAAAAGGTTTTAAGGGTAAATTGATTGAATGAACGTATCGTTAGAGTCTCCAAACGGGTGAAAAAAATGTATGGTCCAGCTATCGAGCGCCTGTGTACGAGTATTTGGTGTCTACCACAATCTGTAGATAAGATTAGCTTTCTGATATCTGGTCGCAGACACTAAAAAGGTACAAGTAGGCAAGGATCAGGAAAAGGCGCAATCAGAAAAAGATTCCCACTCCAAAAACCGAGGTGGGAAAAAACCAAACTAACAATCAGGTACTCATACCATGAAACATATCGTAAGCCGAATGAGCAGCTATTTTCCCAATAGGTGGCCACTCAGTTACCTTAACATAACTAAAAATATGAAAACACACACAAGGCGCCAACAGCACAAAATTTTTTAAACACCAAGACATAAAACAGAAAGAACCACCACAGAAGTATCGACTTGGAACGATCAGTAACACAAAGTTACTGGCGGGCTTAAATCGATTTTACATGGCCATAACCTCACCCTCAGCTTCTGCAGTGGCTCTAATATACACAAATATAAACAAGCAATAAGGAAAAAATGTTAAGAAGTATAAAACATAGGTACCAACGTATAACATGTATAACGGAGAGCAGTGTGAGCAGCTATTGAAGTGAGGTGGTCACAGTGCTAGCTTGGACAGAACAAATAAAATGCAGAGGGCTAAGTGAACAGCCAAATTATATTCAGGTGGCCACAAAGTCATGCAACATAAAACCCATAACTGAAATAATTTGGATAATTGTGAACCACAGCAGTAGTCCCGCCTTGGAACGGTCAGTTATGAATAACTGGGGGGCTAAGTCGTAAGAAACACAAAGCGCTCATAATAAGGGTGTGTTATGGTCGTGCGTTATGATTTTTGATAATCAAATATCGGAGAGTTAGAGCCGAAGGAATTGCAGAAAATGCATGGGCGTGTCCATGTTTGCTTTAGAGATGCTTTACTATGGCCCATCCCCTTCTCATCAATATGCTCACCGCTCTTAAAGGATCTCAGTTTTATTTTTATTTACTGTTTGAGCCATACGTTTTCATATTTTTACTTAAGTTCGAGTAACTGAGTGGCCGCCTATCTGGAAATAGCTACTCAATCGGCTTACGATTTTCTAAGTATAAGTACCTAATTGTCAATTTTGTTTTTCCCATCTCGGTTTTTGGAGTGGGAATTTCTTTCTGATTGCGCCTTTTCCTGGTCATTGCCTACTTGTACCTTTTTTATCCAAACACATGACTGAAAAAGTGAAATGTAAACAATGATCAGGAATTGTTTTAACCAGAACCAAGGACCTGCCTTCAGGAGAGCAACAAAAATTACAATTGGCACTGATGCAATAACAACATACGAGTGAGCAACTATTCTTTCCATAGTTGGCCACTGAGTTATCGGAACATAATTAAATCTATGACGATAGACAATCGACATCAAAACATTTCGTTTGTCTTTCAGAAATGAGAATGACCATCGTTATTTCTTGAATATTGGATGGTCATGTTAGTGTGTGTTGGTGAGTTCTTTGATGGCTGATTAGGCAAATTCTAGCTCTAAACTGTCGGTCGCAAGTAGAGACAGTCAATGTCAAGGAAACTGCTGGTGGCTTATCGGTCTTGGCTTTGCGTTCTCTGCGCTTTCTTCCAGCATCACAGATTCTCTTTTCTTTATAGTGAGCTACTCATTTGTTTACGAGACCTCGCCCCTGTGCAGTCAGTTCCCTAGACCCTAATGATATGTCGGAATCCTTCAGAGATGCTTTGAGTGTGTCTTTGTAGCGTTGTTTATTCTGACAACCTTGAGAGCGCTTTTCCCTCCTATAATTCTCATAGAAAACTTTCTTTGGAGGTCGCTCATCGGGCGTTCTTATGACATGGCCAGTCCATCTTAGCTGTGCTAGCTTTAAAACTGCATGCATGCTTTGCATCCCTACCTTCTTCAGGGCATCTGTGTCTGGAACTTTGTCTTAACAGCTTTCTCAAACAAATGGAAATGATTTGCGTGACGTTGGTATACTGTTCGGGTCTAACATGCATACAAGAGGGTTGGCAGTACCACAGCCTTGTAGACTCTAAGCTTGGTGTCAAACTTGATTCCATTTCGCTCCCAGACATTTGCATGGAATCATCCAAATGTCACAATGGCTTTTGTTATTCTGGCAGTGGCCTCATCAACAATGTGCACTACTCTGGAGAAAGTGCTTACCAGTTAGGTGAATTTATCAACAACTTTCAGTTTTTGTTCGCTCACAAAACCATAATGATACTTACGTCAATGTAACCACAATTGGTAAAAAAATTACAAAGACTGACAGACAGACATATAATGGAAAGAGTGTTTCTATATTTATTGGTTTCTTGATGTTAAATTAGGCTGTAAGTGACTCAAATGAATGCATTAGGCGTGCAAGTGAAAAAGGTGTAAGTGAAGAAAAGTAACAACCCTTATTTGTCCTCATAACGAAATATTACAAACTCTCCCATCGTTCTGATATTATGATAATAAATGGGCTCTCAGCAGATGACAGAAAAAATACCCTTGTATACCCCAGTTTTAAAAGTGGGTTTTGCGTGGGTATTTTTTTCATGGACATGTTTTCATGATGAACTTCCGAGTGCGCGCAAAATTCTCTCTCCAGCGCTTCGTAAATGGACAGTAATCAGCAAAATGCAGAATTTTCTGAGGAATTAAAATTGAGCAGTCTCTAACGTGTAATTAAAACAAAATTAATTGACTGCATATTTAAATTTGTAACACCCTCTCGGTTAAAAATAACAATGATTTAGTTTTACGCAAATTCCTAAAGACATTATGGCGAATCAATGAATGCAACACTCACAGATTTTAAAGAGTAGATAGGGGAAATAGCTAGAAACTAATACAGTAAGGTCCTGTAACATAACGATAACATGCCCATGTAATAAACAGATTTTTCTTCAGTTGTAAAAAGTGAAAATTTTTCTCATAATTTTGCTCAAAACATAGATTTTGGGTACACGTCAGAACCGCCTCGCCGATCTATGTTTTGGAACAAAAATAAGAATAATATGTATACCCCTGCAAGCCCCAGTTTTTCTATATAAAAGAGGGGTTTAAGGGGGTATACATACAGTTATTTCCTATAATGTACATGTATTGCTCACCCCGGCAAGAATACAAGTCAGATTGGCAAGCTTAACAAACGTCCTTTGCCGTTGGTGACCGTAAATGGCAAAATCTCTCACGCTCCACACCCTCTACAATACATAGATAAGAGACGCACCAATTGTGATAGTTTTTAGCCTAATGGTTGCTTTAGAAGTATAAGGTCAGCTCTGAATGCTTCTTATACTGTAATGGTAAAGCATTTATACCTAGAAACTGTTGATCGTTTCATCAAAGGTTTTATGATATGGCTTTTCCTAAGTTCTAACTTACTACATATTTCGAACTACGATATGTCTCATCCTTAAGATGTCCTAATTAAATATAGATCCAACAGTTCAAATAAAGCCACTAAAATGTGTATTAAATAAGATAGAATCATACCTTTATTTATATCAGGTAGCACACACCGATTTTTGCTTTTCAAATATTTCTTTTTATTTATTTTTATTGATGGTTTACTACTTCTTATTTTTTCAACGAATCGTTATGCTAGATAATGTCTGCAAATCTAAAAGATGGCTCATTTCATCATCAAATGCCATTTAAGTTATTTGTTATGCTAACGGTAAATACAACCACTATATTTAGTTTACATAAACGATAAACCGCTTTTATGATATGTCTTACATATGACATGTCTTACGTATGATAGACTTGGTAATGTCATATGATTAGTCTTGGTCATAAGATAAGACATGTTCTATGACAGCTTCTAGAAACGGCTTGCTGAATTATCTATCAAAGACGTTGCTGTATATTACTAGGTTTTATCGAAATCAAATAACAACGCATCCGTAAAATGTTTCAAACTGAGAAATAGACGTGGCATATTAGCGTCAAAAAAGAGTAAATCGAGCATTTCAAGTGCTTTTGTTTTATCCTCAAGAAAGCCTTGACGTTTGCGATCTAACATAAAATTTACTAATAACAATAAAATATGTCTTTGAGCTGAATTTCCTACCGAGACAATTATGTTTGAGTGCAGTGAATGCGTCGATAATTTGATGTCGTTATAAAAAAAAAAAAAAAACAAGATTGAAGAAATAATTCTTCCTGCAGTTATCAGAAATTACACTTCATAGTGTTTCTAGAGTCTCCTGATGTGATCTTGAAAATGAACAGATGTTTGTCATATACTTAAATGTTTGCCATAAACTGCGAATGCTTAAGCCCAAAATGAAGGAAAGTGAATAAGCTAAAGCAGCGTAGAGGTACATGTGAGTAATGACCAGGATGTGGTGCAATCATGGACAACTACTAGTCACCGAACACCGGTTGAGAAATAGCTAGGCTATACAAAATTTAACGACAAACCGAGGAAGCACTAATACTATTATTACGAACTCATTCGTAATTGCTCGACTATTGTGCTGATAGAATCAGAATAAACGATGTACGATTAATGGGATTGCATAAAATGGACCCAATAGTAATTTTGATAGTTAATGTAACCAAGATATTATCAGATACAATACGAAATGGGCAAGAGAAGTCGTTGTACTTAGGGCTCATATGCACAGTTGTTGCCAGAAATATCATAAAATACAAACTAAAGTAATGGTATACACGTTCACATTTGCATCTCCATTTGTTTACAGACGATCGAATCATATAGATTTACCTGATGAAAATTTGAATGGACTTCTGTCATTTGTGGTCATGTTGATAACATGTTTTGAGTGATTCTTTTCAGAAAGGGCTCACCAGATGAACACAAAATCAACATTCAAGGGACGTTTGAATCTGACTCCGAAACGCAATGAATGTGTTGGCGTGATGTTTATGTGCTCCCAGGTGATCCAGAAAGATCATATTTGTTTGCACGTTTTCCATTTCCGCTGCATTTATACTCAGTTTGAATGTATGATTTTTATCTGAAATCCAATTAACGATAGAAATTGCTTCACATTTTTGAAAAGAAAAACTCACAAAGCAGTTCATCAATATCAGTATAAGAGTTTTTGCCTTTCACTCTGATTCTCCCGCGGGATGTCAGGTTACAATTTCCATGAATTAACATGATCTAGAAAGTGACAAAGATACTGCGTTATGAAAATGGTTTGTATTAAAAATTTATAGAATGTCACTTTTACTGAAGGCGAATAAGAGCACTAAATTGTTTCGGGAAACATGTAATATTGTATATTTTTGTAGTCTTATTCACTGAGCCTTGATCAGACATAGTTCAATTTCCGAAAGCATTTTTTTTTCTTCAAACTTTATAAAACAAGATAGTGAAGGAATAAACCGAAACTAGAAAAAGATTAAATAAAACGATATAAAATATGATAAATAATTTGACGGTACAGCTGTGCAACTTGGATACTCTATAGGCGACTTTCAATATTCATATCTGGGTGCTATTCGTCTATTCCATCTACTAAAGGCGGGTCGTGCTCAGTGTAAACCTACACTAAATGTCTACAGTATCAAGGAATCAACTAACTGTATTGTCAGGTTACCAGCATATTTTTTGCAAACTCTATAAACGGTAAATCTGTGAGTTAGTTTTACGCATATTGAATGTACCAGCTTCCCTAGCTTTTAACCCAAGTGTCGGAAAATAATAGCCTGACGGTCAAACTTAGGTACGATTGGGAATTACCCTTTAGACCCTATAGCTGGGTATTACATGTAGAAAATTGCAGCATAAATCTACTTTTGGTGTTTAAATGTAATGAGTACACATCATGCTATCGTCTTGAAATGCGTTATACAAGGCGATTGCCCCTTTGCAAAATGTAAAGCTAGATGAAAGCTAACGATCAGGAAGTGGAATCCGACGATTTCTCAAGTCCCCCACAAATACATTCCTGGCGAAAGCTGCAAATGTACAATGTATACCATTTATGTATATTCTGAAACTTGCACAAGGACACGCATTGATATGCTCGATGAGTGTTAAATTCTCGACGCTCGCTGGAAAGTGAGGGTCTGAAAACTATAGCTTAGTATGTACAATGGCGGGGTGCATGTATCGAAAAATATTTGGGTATGTATCATAATAAACGACTGTTGAATTGTCAAACAAATGTATGTGAAGCAAACAAAACAAGACAGCTCGAAAACAACAGACAAAGATAAAGAGCAACGTATGATAAGAGCAGGAAATATTTGGATTGAATGCTCAAGGTAAACGCATTATCTTATATTAACATATGTGGCTAAATACAAAGGCTTATTCAACTGAGCCTGAAGCAATTAACAAGCAATTGCAGGGAGCATGATAATAGTCTTTGACTGAAACTTTAATGTTTGATATTCACTCATATAAACCTGGCGTCCTTTTCATAGGACATATGCAAACAGTATAGCCCCAGATGTAACGCCGCAGAATGTGGATATTCTGCTTGCTTAGAGAAATTTCATCAAAATATTGAACAAAATTAAAAAATCACTCCTGATGCCCCTAAAACTGATTGTGGACGCCTTAAAATGATAATGATAAAGAATCCATTCATCAAATATGGGTTAAAAGTCATTAGCCTTTTCAGCAGTTCCAGAAGACCAAATTAATCGAGTATATGATCATAACTTATAGATATACTGTTAGATCTTCATAAAACCCTATCTGATGGATGCCCATTAGAATAATGTCGCAGATCTTTGGAATATCTTCTGCTCTCAATATAATTACACGTAAACACTGAAAACAATAAAGCCTTACAGTCATTGTAATAAGGCTGTGCCATTTTTCGCACGAACAGATAAATAACTGTACAATCAGTACCAATGGAGCCGCATCGTGAGAAAACCGGATTTTTGCATGTGCGAAAACAAAGACGCAGATCAGCTTCGCGGTAACCGCGAAGCTGATCAGCGCCTTTGTTTTCGCTACTCGGATAGTAAAATTCCTCTTCTACTTATAGCCAAAATTTCAAGCTTCTAGCCTTTTTCTGTGACTATACAGACCGGTTTATGTCGGACCTGGTCGGAAACCCCGAAGACCGGTTTTCTCGCGTCGCGGCTCAATGCATTCTAGCACCTTGGCTAGCGTAGCATGTTAAATAAGCAGTACTGAGTGTTTAAAACTTTGTGGTAAATACGTCAAACCTGTTAACCCTAAACACAAATGAGTCATTTTCCTTTGTTTATAGCGGTTTCCTAAGATCTCTGAAAGATTTTTTAAAGTAAAATTCGACACTGAATCAAATATCAAAGTATAAAAACTTGCCTCTGATAATGGTTTTTCACAGAATATTTTCGTGTGGAGGAAGACAGGGAAGTTATTTTCATGTAAAAATATTGATCGTTTGTCCTAATAGGACCTGCAAATATTTTGAAAATCGTCCTGCAGATAAAGTTTTAATGACGAAAATGAATTTTGAATAGGGATTTTCATTGGCAAGGGAGATAATCCATGATCATAAAAATGCATCAGGAAAACATGTCCGTGAAAAGTATACTCCCTGGAACCCCACTTTTATATAGTAAAACTGGGGTTTACAGGGGTATACCTATTTTTCTTATTTTTTGAGCAATCATAATGAAATACCAAAAATTTTATTTTTTTTTGCGCCAAAATATTTACCTCCCTATCATGAATTTTTTTGTACAGAAAGTCCCTATTCAAAATGTTTTTGACCAGAACATTTTTTTATTTGTCGACCGATTTTCAAATGTTTTGCCGCACATTTCGAAACGAACTATATTGCTCAATTGTGCAATTAAAATATTTCATCTAGATTTAAATAGTTGCAAAATATCTGTGAAAAAACATTATCAGACACATGGAAACACACTTTAGAAAATGCTCTTTCAAGGTCATATGAAATATTAAGGAAAGACATAAACAATTAATTATATTGCTATGCAGTAAGTAAATACGAAAGTACGAACGTACGTAAGTAAGTAAGTAAGTAAGTAAGTGAATTTTATTATAGTGACATTATATATATTATTCGGCAAATAGGTTACTGAATAGGCGGCAACTTTAATATTTATATCTAGTCCATCTGGACTCCAAGTGGGGAGATTATAGAAAAGGCGAACTCAGTCAGCGTAGACCGCTGTCACATATTTTCCGTAAGAAATCAGCTACCTTAATACTTTCCAATCCAGTGAATAAGGCAAAGTCGTATTTCGATCTTATTTTCTAACGGAAAATATGTGAGTTGAACCTTGTAACTGTATACCTTTAGCTTTTACCTACATCAAAAGAAGTATAGGTATAATAAAGAATTCATGAGGTGCCGCCCATACACTAACCTATTTGCTGAATATATATATACAAACAATACAAATTTTATAAAAACATCCGGCTGCGTTGGGCCTATAATCAGTATAATATATTTCAGTATTTTGAAAACATGTCGTGGCAAAGGTCACATTGGTTCCTTGTTCCGTCAACTTAACAATGTGGTCACGTTGGTGCGACAATAAACAATCAAAAGATTATACTACTCAGTTTTGTTATATATAAATACAGGTTATACAATTGCTCAACAGAGTTTGTAGATCTATGGTAGCAATCATGTTATTTAAATTCCACTACATCAAAAATCCTACTATACAACAACGTCAACGACGACGACGACAAGAACAACGGCAACAAAAGCAAATTATATATATTACAAATTCCGTTTAGGCCGAAAAAAAGCTATGTTTCGGCTAACCCGGCCGACCCTGATTTTTTGCGCCGACCCTGCAGTTTTTATTGCCATTTTGAAAGAAAATAAAAAGATTTTCATCCCTACCGGCCCTTGAAATTTTCAGGTAAATGGACAAATGCCCTAAAATATGTCAAGACTGCAACAATAATATTTAAAATCACTTTATTTAACAATCTTTATGTTTTAAACTTCAATGTCTCTCATTATCTAGTATTTGAGATGAATTAAGTTGCATATTATTAATTTTCACCTGTTTTCAACAAATAAAAATTAGAGAAAAAATAAAAAGACTTGCCTTCCTACCGACCCTGATTATTTTCAGCATGTTAGCGGAAACACAGCTAATTTGTTTACGCCTTATCTGAAAATTTGAGTATTGTGGAAGCAAAAATGCCAATGTAAAAATGGTATGCATTTCATTCTAAGCTGATCAAATATAACAGATTAAAAATAAATATAAGAAGTTATCCTAGCATTTGATACAAAGTCCTTCTCCCATGCAAGTTGAATATATCACATTGCCTATAGCTTATAAAAAAACTTTTAAAATGTCTGTTTTTTTTTTGCGACTGACGTTCTGCAACAACAATAGCTTGCGAACTCGTTTTAAAAATAAACGAGAGTTAAATTGTCATTTCTAATTTTCTAATATTCCCCATGATACGAGTATTTCATACTTCAAATTTGTAAATCCGATGCGAATGACTAGTAGACAATTCATTTGATTAGGTTCTTAGAAATTACTCTTAATTTACTACAAAAGTACACCTACAAAAAGATGTAGACAATTTTGATTTGATTATTTCGACGTTTCTTTTCGACAACAAACGGAAATCAAATGTCACAAAGAACTTTTAAGTACAAAAACTTAATTGTATAAGAGTAAGACAGTGATTACTGTATAAAATGTCTGAAGATCAAATCTTCCGAATTCGAAGAAAATGCAATTATTTTGATCTAAACGACTGGCATCAAATCACATTTTCAGCAAATACTTTGAAAAAGAATTACGAAATAATAACGGCATATTTTAAAGTTGTTTAAATTATTTTCAACTTTCAACTTTCTTTATAATTACTATTAATTTACTTGCTGAATATAATTTGTTATATTCTTTAAGAATACTCAGAATAAATAATTTCCTAAACAATCACCATTCTTTCATTTTCTGGAATATGATTTAAATGAAATTGATGAAGCTTAATTAACACGTACCCTCATTCTGTTTTTCTGAAAATGCAATTTGAATTAAAGATGTTATATTTTACTCTACTATGATAGGTGTTGTACAATACCCCTCACCTTTCTCCAATATCCGTTTGTGACAAAGTGGACGTATCAACTGCCTCTGTGGAACTATGTAGCATTAAACTCCTACGATGACAAGGAATCTCTCAGAATGACTGGTTCGCGTTATGCGAAAAAGGCAATGCTAATCTTCATGGAGATCTATGTAAACGGATGGATTGCTGCAACGAGAAGGAAGGGTCGATTAATCAGCCTATGGTTTGCTGTCCAGCTGTTGGATTAATAAGGAAGTATCGAACTTCATTCAAAATGCTTGATATAAGCGCAAGATTTGTGATGACAATCTAGCATTGTAATTGGACTTTCGTGACATTGCCATTTAAATGAGCCGCCTCGTGGGAAAACCAACAATGTGGTTTCCGAACAGGTCCGACACAAACCGGCCTGTACAAGCACAGAAAAGAGCTAGAAGCTTGAAATTTCGGATTTAAGTAGAAGAGGAATTGTACTTTCCGAGTAGCGAAAACAAAGGCGCTGATCAGCTTCGCGGTTACCGCGAAGCTGATCTGCGTCTTTGTTTTCGGCTATGCAGATTGTTGGTTTTCCCATGAGGCGGCTCAAATGATAATACAGAACTTTTATATCCTGCCGTTTAACTCTTTAGCGATTAGCGCCTCGTGACATTGATTCGATTAACCGGTAAATCATGAATATAGTTCGGCAATGATGCCTGAATTTCTCACGAATGAGCGCTACTGAAAGAACTTTTCTCATGAAGTTTAGAACATGTAACAAACTCCAACGACAGCCAATTCTGAATTGACAATTCAGAAGATATCGTTTTACCTTTACCATGTTTACGGAATCAAATACAAAAGAAAAATAACATCAGGAAATTATGTCCATGAAATACACACCACCTTATTCGCCACATTTATGAAGTGAAACTGTGGTTAGCATGGGTATACATTTTGTTTTAATTTTTTATCCCAAAACATAGATATTAAAGTGTATACCTTTTGCGATGTTTCATTTGCGAGCTAGGAAACCGAACAAATTATTGTTGTTAAATCGTAGTAACCTAAGGGATGGGATTGGGGCACTGACAAATCGACCATAGTCTTACAAATATGAAAATTCGTAACTAAAAAATGATGTATAGTTTGAAAATATATACCATGTCCCTGATGGGATTCGAACCCGGACCGCCGGGGTAGAAATCCATTGTTCTAACCACTGAGCCAAAGAGTTGACTCCCTGACGCAGTATGTCAGAGATTGTACTTACAGGATACATTGTATCGAATAGCTGTGCTATTTATAGAAGCTATACATCGTGTGATCTGCCAACCCGACCTTCCAGCCACGGCAGATAATCTCGAATGAATGAGTGTTGCAGTGAGACAATACACACTCCCATTTCGTGAGAGTAATTATATATGATTACAAGAGGGTCATTTTATGACTATATGACTCAAATGGTCCATCCCGGGGAGCCCCCATCTTACGAATATGAAAATTCGTAACTAAGAAATGATGCATAGTAAAAAAAAATCTATGTGCCAGATGCGATTCGAACCAGGACCGCCGGGGTAGAAATCCATTGCTCTAACCACTGAGCCAAAGAGTCGACTCCCAGACGCAGTATGTCATAGATTGTACTTACAGGATACATTGTATCGAATAGCTGTGCTATTTATAGAAGCTATGCATCGTGTGATCTGCAAACCCGACCTTCCAGCCTCGGCAGATAATCTCGAATGAATGAATGGTGCAATGGGACATCACACTCCCGTTTCATGAAAGTAATTATATATGATTACGAGAAAGTCATTTTTTGACTATATGACTCAAATGGTCCATCCCGGGCGAGGCCCCATCTTACGAATATTCGTAATTAAGAAATGATGCATAGTTTGGAAAAAAAAAATCCCATGTACCTGGTGGGATTCGGACCCGGATCGCCGGGGTAGAAATCCAATGCTCTAGCCACTGAGCCAAAGAGTCGACTCCCTGACGCACTATGTCAGATATTGTACTTATAGGGTACATTGTATCGAATAGCTGTACTATTTATGGAAGCTATGCATCATGTGATCTGCCAACCCGACCTTCCAACCACGGCAGATAATCTCGAATGAATGAGTGGTGCAATGGGACATAACAATAGCCCTCCAGTAATATCTTTATTGACCACTCCAATACAGCCCTTATGTTTTCTGTTTATACAAGTCATATTTGTTTTAATGAGGCTAGCCAGGGACCATCGTGTCAGGAAGGAGCTTCTCAATTTGGTTTTTATGAGTGTTGTCGATAGTTTGTGATGTTTTCAGCTGTCCTTTCTTTCCCACCTATACAGCAGTCTGGATTGGAATTTGAAGTTTAATTGTATTGGTTCCTCGACCTTCCATTCATACTTAAGGAACGTGTATTAGATGTTCATATATATGATTATATTTGTTATCAAAATGTTCGCAATTAAGGGCGAACTCTATTTAATATTTTATTGTGTTTCACATTTTCATAGCGTTTGGCTGTTGGCCGTGTGGCGGCTCTGAAGTCTCCCCGTACACCATCCATAGTGCAGGTTATATTTTTTAATCCTTTGGGATCAGTGAATATATTTGGAGTATGACAAATATATTGTACGTTAAGAATCATCATGGTACGAAGCTCCCTTTTTAGATCTACATTTTTCTGTTGCAAATGGATTTGTTTCTTCTAAAATTTATGATAAGCGCGATGACTTTGATTTTGATATAGTAAATTTTCCGTTTTTGGACGGTGACGTTCCTCGTCGTGCTTCTTATGGTGTATACATTTCGCAACTTATTAGGTTTGCTAGAGTCTGCAATCATGTTACATACTTCAACGCTCGAAATAAATGTTTAGCGGCAAAACTTCTCCAACAGGGCTATCGGTATCATAAACTTAGAAAACCCTTTTCTAAATTTTATCGTAGACACTATGAATTGATTACCAAATATTATGTTGGTTTAAAGACAGACGCTTTTAAGTGAGGGCCTTTCGGAACCTGAATTTTATGGTGACTTGGTTTACAAATTTAAAAAAACTTATAGGAATAAATGATTTTTCATTTCAGTTCAGAAAAATCATAACACGTTACAGACGTATAGGTTATACACTCCCGCTTGCGTAATTGTACTCATTGAATGCGCGTAACATACGCGAGTAATACTCGCGTAATACGCACCTCTTTCATACGCGTATGTGTCAATAGCCAATCAGAATTCAATTCTTCTTATGCGTATGATACGCGTAATACGCGTACATTACGCGTAATGACTTTAACCAATGAGCGGTGAAATAGTAAAGCAAGTCCTTACGCGTATTTGGAGTATATACGCGTATATATACGTACTGTTCTAACCAATCGAGAGTAAAAGCCTTACGTAAAAATTACGCGTAATATACGCGTAATGAATGAGCCAAAAATCTTGCTTTAGACAAAAACAATATCTAATCATTTTCAAACTAAGACCTGCAGTATTAACGGCATCGAAAACTTCATGAGTACAAAATAACATGTACCAGACCGCCCCCCGTGAGAAATATTTCAAAAACTTTATCCCAATATCGGTACCTGATCGGACACCGAGGTTCTGTTATATTTGCTTGCGGTTTTATTTCGAAGAAGAAAACATTCGAGTTCTGTTAAATTATAATTGAATATCAATGAATAAGAAAGAAACGTGTGAGGAAAACTAGCGAAAATCAAATATGCATTATATCGTACGGTGGTGCTTCTAAAATAGAGGGGGAACTCTAAATTGAACAGAACTGAACATGGCTACATAGTCACTTAGTGTTACTTATCTATACACTTGTCTTCCCGAGACGCTGAAAGTCTTAAATAATTTCCTTACTTCCATATTTATGTTCATTTTTTCACCATCTTGGGTACAATGAATTTCCGATTTATTTTGAACGTAATCTAACTCACTCGTTAACACGTTATCTTAGGGTCACAGACACACAAAACATTCTGACAATAACTGATAAGGTCACGCCATTTTCACGATCACGATATATCAATAACATCCATTAAACTTGTACATTCTTTAGTTTCGATGGAATAATAAAATCAACCTTTAGGTACTTCAGCTTTTATACGCCTTGCCATTACGCGTATGATACGCGTAAACGTATTGCAAGTCTGATTGGCCGATACTTCATACGCGTAATGACTGAACCTTACGCGTTTCGATACATTTATCTCTGCTTATGAATATTAATGAGATATCTTACGCGTAAATGCGCGCATGTTACGCGTAAATTTGCGTAATTGGCCTTACGCACGTAATACTCACGTAATACTCGCGTAATACGCGTAAATGGAGTACAATTACGCGGGCGGGAGTGTAACTTGAATGTTATGCGACAGTATGCATGCTTAGTTTTTAACCCAATCATGGTTGATAACTATGCTGCCTTCTTTAATTGCACGCCGGTGGGTCGGGCGTCAGACTCTATGATGGCCCCGACTTAAAAGCTATTCATTTTAGTTGGTTGGAGCCGGAGCTTCTTGTCTGTTGCTTGGCCCACCGGGGTCTAACTGGTGTTTTTCATTTGCTCAGGAGTTAGTAGGTTATTCGGCGCCCAGGGATCTCCGTCGTCGGGCAGCTGACTGAATCTGTAAGTCCTGGTATTTGATTCATCAGGATGTTTATCATGATTAATTTGTTTGTTCTTGGTGATTCATTGACTAGTTAGAGATTCACCACGAGGACCGAAGAACTAACTAAATGTTATGTACCACTGCAGAAGCTGATGGTGAGGTTAGGCGCCTGTAAAACCGGTTTAAGCCCCCCCCCCCCAGTTATTTTATAACTGACCGTACCAAGGCGGTACTGCTGTTCTGGTTCACACTTATCAAAGTTATTCAAATTACGAGTTTCATGTTGCATGGCTTTGTGACCACCCGAATATAATGGCTGTTCACTTAGCCCTCTGCATTTACTTGTTCTGTCCAAGCTAGCACTGTGACCACCTAATACCTTCAATAGCTGCTCACTCTGCTTTCCGTTATTCATGTTAAACGTTGGTATCTATGTTTAGTATTTTCTTAATAAGATTTTTTATTTCTTGTTTATCACTGAACCACTACAGAAGCTGAGGGTGAGGTTAGGTACCTGTAAAACCGGTTTAAGCCCGCCAGTAACTTTGTGTTACTGATCGTTCCAAGGCGATACTTCTGTGGTGGTTCTTTTTGTTTTATGTCTTGGTGCTTAAAACATTTTTGTGCTGTTGGCGCCTTATGTGTGTTTTCATAATTTTAGTTAAGTTAGGGTAACTGAGTGGCCACCTATTGGGAAAATAGCTGCTCATTCGGCTTACGATATGTTCCATGTTATAAGTACCTGATTGTTAGTTTGGTTTTTTCCCACCTCGGTTTTTGGAGTGGGAATCTTTTCCTGATCTTTGCCTACTTTTACCTTTCGATTATTTGGCCCCTTTGGGAATAAATTTTGATTTAGACTACACAGATGTAAATTCTTAAAACTGCAGCAAAAATGTCTGGCTTTAGCTGCCATTTTTGTAAAGGGTCATTGATGAAGTTTCGCGCCGGTGGGTCGGGCGTTATACTCTATGATGGCCCAAACTTAAAGCTATTCATTTAAGTTGGTTGGGGCCGGAGCTTCTTTTCTGTTGCTAGGTCCACCGGGATCCAACTGGTGTTTTGTTGTTTTTTTTTTTTTTTGCTCCGGAGTTAGTAAGTTATTCGGCGCCCAGGGATCTCCATCGCCGTGCAGCTGACTGAGTCCTCGTTTTCAATTCATCAGGATGTTTATCACGACTTGATGATTCATTGACTAGTTAGAGATTCACCACGAGGACCAAAGAACTAACTAGATGTTATGAACCACTGCAGAGGCTGAGGGTGAGGTTATGGCCATGTAAAATCGATTTAAGCCCGCCAGTAATTTTATAATACTGATCGGTCCAAGGCGATACTTCTGTGGTGGTTCTTTTTGTTTTATGTCTTGGTGTTTAAATTTTTTGTGTTGTTGTCGCCTTATGTTTGTTTTCATATTTAAGTTAAGTCTAGGTAACTTAGTGACCGCCTATTGGGAAAATAGCTGCTCATTCGGCTTACGACATGTTTTCATGGTATACATGGTATAAGTACCTTATTGTTAATTTAGTTTTTCCCACCTCGGTTTTTGGAATGGGAATCATTTTCTGATTGCGCCTTTTCCTGATATTTGCCTACTTGTACCATTTCATTACCCGATTTTGTACAATATGACGCATTTTCTCGCTGCTTCCAAAGGATCTAACAATTATTTTATTTATTATTAATTAACTTATTAGTATATAGTACTTATACAGAGAATTTGGTCTGTGTCATACTGGTGATGTTTCTTTTTTCGTATAGTATATACGGGATTTCACCTCGACCTAATACAGCTGACCTCGCACTAATACGGTTGACCTCGTATCTATATGGATTGACCTGCTATCTATATGGAAATCCCTACACCTGATTGGGTCAAAATTCACGTGCAAGGTCACGCGCCGCGTTGAATGTGTTGAAACAAAGACAATGGCGGCGATTCAGCCGATCGAGTAAAATAGTGAACAAACAAGCAAAAATCATGTCAGCATCTTTGCAAAGAATATCAGACATGGGCGCTAAGAATGGCGAAGGTATGCTTGAGGTGCTAGCGGATGATATGGGTCGATATGGACTTTTGACAGTTAATTAATAAAAATCTCATTAATCAAGTTATTTCGTATTGGACCAGTTACAGGTCCTCGGTCAGCTGTATTGGACCTCGGCCTTCGGCCTCGGTCCAATACAGCTAACCTCGGACCTGTAACTGGTCCAATACGAAATAACTTGATTAATAACATTATAATATTAAACTTAAGACATTGTACGAGCAGCCGTGGAATGAATTCAACAATAAGTCTATGAAAACGACAGGCTTTACTGTTAGCTTACTCGTATTTTTCAAAGCAAAATCCACAATGGTTCACATGCAGCTTTAAAACCCATAGTAATTTGCAAAGATGGATTAACATAATTTACCTTATGACTGCAATGTTAATCATGGGGAAATATTTTTCATACCTTTTTGCATGCGCGGTGTCTAGGGCAGTTATGCAGGTAGAGAAAATACTTTCACACCTGCCCCGAGGTAAGGAAAGTACTTTCCTTACTTCCAGATCGGTGGTGAAAGTGACTTTCCTTCCTTCTGACAGCTGATGAATAAAAATGCCCAAAGCGAGGGCATGCCATTCCGATGCAGACTGCTTTTACTTCCTTGCAAAAAGCTACGTCATGAACAAGTTTTGAAACAAGGAACTTACCATGACCAGTGGACATGAATTGATTGCTGTGCACTGATCGGACTGGGCAGTTACACTGAGCTGAGAGTCTTCTTGAGTTGGAATTGGTTTCTGGTTCTCATATTATTGTTAGTGGGTTATTGTTGTTAAAGTGCAAGAACAATGAACCAGAAACCAATTTCACACATTTTTGCATTGCGATTATGTTTATGATGAACGACCAGCTGTATCCCTTAAATACAGTTGGGCATTGTACACTGGTCCCCTAACTTACTATGGGGATTTTAGAAAGTTAGGTCCATTGGTTTCAAACCTTGCATTACAAACCTACACACGCTATATATACTTATCTGAAAATCATTACGAAATGGTATTACGTTTTAGCATATAAAAGAAAAGGTAATTTATATTTGCTCTCCCAGTTTGTTAACTGTTTCAATAAAAGATAATTTCTATTGTTGATTAGACAATTTGAGAAAGAAACGGTCATTACAAAATAAAAATTAGGTTTCAAAATGTTTTAAATGCACAAGGGAAGATACTCCATTGTGATCTATTTTTGACAATAGCGACGCGGTACAGTTAACAAGCCTCCTCGTTTTGCTCGTGCAGTGTTCGGTCAATAGTTACACCGCGAGAAAAGTCACTTTACCGGTGTTCATTATCGTTGTGTAGATCTTAAAAACTAAAATTTCACTATGTGGGGTCATAAGGTAAGTTAATTACCCGCTTCGCGACAGGTGGGCATGATATTTTCCTGACCTGTCCCGCCAAAAGCATGTACCTCGAGCCCTCCCTTCGGGCTCTCGGTACATGCTTTTGGCTGGACAGGTCAGGAAAATATCATACCAACCTGTCGCTCAGCGGGTAATTACTACGTAATCCACGTATGCAAACGGGTGCATTCAGGTAAAAACTTCGCTGCTTTATATAACCCATTTGATGACAATTTGCTAAGTCTGAAAACGGAATTAATTCACTTTTGTATGCCTAGGTGGATAAATAAAAGCTGCAAATCGTAAAATGGATATCAATATACATGACACCTTTAATAAGCATCGCCGTGATGCCAACTGAGGCGAGTTTAGATTGCATAATATCAGCATTAAACTTGTGAACGATACTTTATGGCTTTTCAATAATTCAAACCAAACATGTTAATATATTGCAAAATCTCAATAGTTTGTTTGAAGTATGAAATGAATTTCTGATTTTAAACACATTATCAAAATGTTGTTTATTTTCTATTTTCATTAATTTTGCTCTCCAGAAAAAAGGTGTATAAGTGGCTGCCGACACTGATTAGCATGTCCTGTCGATATACTGTATTGTATGCTTCTTCTGTTTGTTTCATGTATCTGAACGAAGACAAAATAACTTCAAAAAGCGATGACATGCTATGGGACAACATTTATATCAAATTTGGATCATAATGATTAACGTGTGCCAACTATAATGTGATATGATACCAAGTGTTGTGAACTAACAGTTCCAGGTTTCTTAGCAATATTCAAGTATTTGCCTTATAACACGTCTGAAAAAAGCGAATTCTCGCCGACAAACCTTAATTTGGCAATTAACTGTCTTGAATCAGACATAATCACAATAAGTGAAGGGGTTGTTAAAATTTCGTAAAATCGAGGCAGTTTTTCAAACATTGCGCTTGGCATTCCATCGCCCGTATACAAAATCGAAAAGTCTGAAAAAAGCGTAATTATAGTTTAACGAATAATTCGCTTTTTGGCAAAAACTGAACTGCCATCGGATCACTAATTGCTTCTTACCAGAGGAATTGTGCAATTTATTGGTATAGCAACATTATAAATCAAAGGTCGCTATTTTGTTCCGAAGTGGTTTCACAAATTTAGAGAAACAAAAGCCGCATTGAAGATTATTTAACATCTCCATATTGCAATGTCGACGTTAATAGCATTCCAGACGCTCCTACTAAAAGCGTCTCATTATAGTTTGTTCAGCACGACTGTTTAAAGGAAAGGTTTATGTAGGTTCAAAAGGAATAAATCAAGAACGTGTACAAAATGCCATAAAACATAAGTGCATGTACCCAAATCGCATCAGCCCAATGACATACTTAGATACAACAATACCTATGTTGGATTAGAGCTATTAGACATTTCTTGCCTAACCCGAGATAGATTTGTACACCATACACTGAAATACAAACGTCTTTTTAACGGGGATGTCTCAATATAAAATTCCAATCTTCTATATATGTGCATCCGTTTTAGTTGTGATCAGGCCGACGCTTACCAGAAGCTGCACAGTTACGGGTTGATAGCTGATCCAGGAAGTCATATGTGCGCTAATCGGCTAAGCGATCACCCCAATGCTGATCTGTGCACTGACGGAAAAAGCAGGTTATCTCATGACATTTCTTGTCTTTCGTACATAGTTTTGTACATCGTATTCTTATAATTGGCCGCGATGCAAGAAACTTTCTTTTGTCAGGTTGTATTAGTACTTTTATGACGTACTCGGATAACAGCTACATGTATGCCATGTAAGATAGCCGCAGCCTCCCGGAACCAACCAGTGCTCTGCACATTTCTTACCATAGGTTAATAATACCCAGGACTTAAATTTATAATTGGCAAGAAATAATTCGATTTGTGTATGAAAACACTTAAACCCATCCAGTAATGTGTGGACAGTGTGTACGGGATGCACAAAGCTTTTGGTAAGGAGACATCGGAATGAGTATGCAAAGTATTCGATCATTTTATTTGTGTTTTAGCCGTCTACCGAACGGATTTTTGTTGTAGCGTTGAATGAGTCCGCCAGTATTATATATATTTGTATATACATCATTCCTCTTCCGCTGATTCTAAAACTGCATTTATTATGCCCCTGTCAGATTAAGAGGTGTTTCCACGGCGTTGGCACGGCGTTCATAAATTTTCCAGAGCGCCGCGAGAACTCCAAGGAAAAACGATTTTATTTGTGAAAAGCAAGCCATGGCGTCCTCACCGCGTCCTCATCGCGTTGCTACGAAGTTCACACTGCGTTCTACCGCATTTCTACGGAGTTCTAGCCGGTGATTCAAAGCGCTTGCACGACTTTAAGATATTCACTGTGCTTGCACGGTTCTCTTAATGTATAAATTGCGTTTCCACGGCGTTCGGGGGTTCTGGCACTGCGCTGACGGCTTGTAGGCAAAACGGAAACGATGTACCTGCCATTTGTATGTTTGGCTTTCAAGAATATCCTCTACTCTCAGCTCTGGTATCAGTCTGTGAAAATGACCATGGTGAAACTTTGGGCTGCATCCAACCATGGCCAGGCCCAAAGCATTCTTTGTGCCCTGCTCCATCTGTGTCTCTGCAGAACTATGCGGGCAGCATAAGCAGCAATTTATATCTGCTGCGCCTGCATATATACAAGTAATAAACCAGCTTGTTGTTCGATAGAAATTGTGAAAGAAATCCATATATGTGCATCGGATTTAAATAGTGTTTGTTTGCTTTGTCAACTTACATAGAAAAACGCCATTGGACGCGGTAAAAGATCAACGCGAATGCAATAAACGCCGTGACAGCGCCTCGCGAACGCAGTGACACCGCCCTGCAAACGCCACAGGAAGGCAATAAGATAAATGACATGCCGTGAAAGCGCCGAATGGGCGCGGTGTAGACGCAGTGAGATCGTGATGGACGCCGTGCCATCTCCGTGCAAACGCCATAGGCTACCACGGCGTTTGCCTTACGATCGCACTGCGGGCCCGCGGAGCTCATGGTGCGTTGATGAAGTTCTCACTGCGTTCATACGGCGCCCTTATAATAACGCCTTGCGACGGCGTGTGTTTTGAGCATGTCCAAACGAAACGCCGAGCCTTGGTGTTCTAGAATTTCCAACGGCGTTCGCTGGAGATGCCATCGTGTTGCTACGGCATTGGTATCGTTCGTACCGCGCTCACCTCGGCGTTCTGTATTTTCCTATAACGCCGTGAGTGCGCCGCCCTGGTGTGACAGGGGTTTTATGGTACGCCCGACATGATCTTGGCTGTACGCCGTGGTCGTAAAGCAAGAAAACAAACAAACAAACAAACAAACAAACAAACAAACAAACGAACGCAAGGCCAAGCATTTAAGTTAAAACTGAACAGTAGCATGTGTAGGATAAACGAAAGTAGGATAAACGAAATATCTTGAGATAATCCCTGACTTTTTGTGAATGTAAGGTGTATTTACATCTCAGAATACATCTCAGGTTAGGCAAGAAATATCTGTTACGAGCACACCGCCGAAAACCTAATCGAATATCCTGCGTTTTACCCCAAGTCCTTGATGTATATTTTGTAAATCCGTGATACGTGTATTCTGTTTTAAGCAACTTATTGTGTCTCATAAGTCTATACAGACTGGGTAATATATATGTTGTAGTTAGTTGTAAATCTGTAATATATTGTATGTATTTAATATGTGACACTCAAATAAACAAATAACCTTTTATTCAAACAAAACAACAGACGCAATTTCTATTATTAATATAGTAAATTTTACCATTATCTTCATCAGTGATGCGTTTTATTATTTCGTAGCCAAATATAAGTATCTACCTACATAACGGTTTGCTTTAGACAAAGTGCAGACATGGGATTCTTTCTGTACGCAGTTGGTTTCGTAATGTTGGTCTATTGTTATCTCAATAATTCTATCATGGATAAAAACAATTGCGGTCTGATAAATCCTCTTGTCTATGTTTTAGCACGACTCTTTAATGTATCGGGACGATTTTAACACCAAAATCCATCAAGTTCTGGTTTATTTGATTTGGAGTCAGGTAATCAAATGTCATTTATGGTTAGAACTTTGGGATGACGCATTAGGAAACTGTGCACTTATCACAGACTTTAGTCGAGCTGCGTTGCGATAAACAAGGTTCGTTGTACATAATTGGCCAAAGGCACAGAACAGCTTCGAGAAGCTGGATATCCTTTTAGACTTTTATACAAAGTCTGTTCAATCGCAGTATATTTTAAGATAATGATCATTTTAGTGGTTTTACAACCTGTGCAGAGACCATGAAGAAACGCGAGGTGACTCGGTGTAAAGCATCCAGCCATGGCTATGGTGACTGAAATGGGTAACAACTAACGGTAGCGTTCGAACGATATTTTATTTTTATTCTTTCGGCACATGTAGCATGAGAGGATGATAGCCGACGGGAGTATCATATTTATTTGTGTATTAATGTCTTCAAAAGCACCATTATTATCAAGGCAGATTCTTAATGCGGCAACATCAAAATTCAATCCCTCGTGACCGTAACTACTGTGACGTTAAGATATGAGCCGCCTCGTGGGAAAACCAACAATGTGGTTTCCGACCAGGTCCGACACAAACCGACCTGTACAGTCACAGAAGCAGGCTAGAAGCTTGAAATTTTGGAGTTAAGTAGAGGAGGAATTGCACTATCCGAGTAGCGAAAACAAAGGCGCTGATCAGCTTCGCGGTTACCGCGAAGCTGATCTGCGCCTTTGTTTTCGCATATGCAGATTGTTGGTTTTCTCATGGGGCGGCTCATATAATGCATTAGAAAAAAGCGCGAATTTTCATTGACATACAATATGTGAGTAATTCTGTTGATGTCATCATAATAATTAACTTTATTAAACCTTACTTCTCACGGCTTCATTGCAAGCTAGTATAGCTTCTAAAGCATGTTTCTTGTCGGTACCCTCTATATTTTAATACCATTTATGAGGGTATTACTAAACAGGTGTGTTCAGTTATTAATATACCCCTGCGATAATCAGAAATAAATTGACAACTCTTCTTGTTTTTTAACCAACGTCACTGGCAAGAAATGGACAACTGGATGTATTTGATTATATAATGTGTTAAGTATGTCTATAGATATTTACTCTGTGTATAAAACTTCCAGATCTTGTGATGCTGTATGCCTAAATTTATTACATAACATATGGGGCCAAATTTTTAACAAACCATTTGCTGATATTCGAGTTTCAAAGACTTCACAAGGAATCATGGTTAACGATTTGTAAGTTATAACAGAATAACCATTTTTGTACTACGGCTGAAAATTTGGTGTCTTTATGAGCACTACTTACAAAGTTAACTGCCAATATCATTTTGATAAAATTACACCAACAAATTGGAAACGTTGTAACCATTTCCAATTTGAAATAAAAATGTGGGTCACGGGATTGCGTCGGACGATATGGATTATAAAACGTTCCATATTCCCGCCTTTTTTATGTTGCACTGACGTCGCGTATATTTATGCGACGTCATGAATAGCGAAATAACCGTTTTCACATATAATAAACCTTATACACTATATACATGAACTGGGCCTTATGTGGGATAAGCAAAGTTCTGCTTGCGGGTAGGCCAGGTGGTTTTTCTCGGGTTCTCCCGTTTTCGTCCACCTTCTGATTGGCCCGTCTCATACGAGCTGAAATAATCTGAAAGGGACGTAAAAAAACATGAACAATATGTATACCCGTCTTAGGACTTAAGGATGTTCGCTGCCAATGAAAAAGTATTCAAACTTTTTTTCTAACCGCTCTTTTTTTTATTCCAAACTACAACACGTGACATTTGAAAACAAAATAAGTATAGGGTAGTGTGCATTTTTTCAAGCTACAGGCCTGTGAATGAGACCTCTGAACACCATGTTTTAAATTTAGTAAAATTAATTTAATTTTCAATTCTTTGAAACATTCCTGTCTTGAACAAAAAATACACCTAGAATGCTTTCAAAAGTCATAATATTTACGTAATGCAAACTATTTTGGACCAAAAGCATAGAAAAATTTGCAACTTGAAGTGTATGACAAAATTTTACGAGTCGTTTTCCAACCCTACCCCCATACTTGAAAAGTCCGAAAAAATCAATATTTTGAAATGTGCCAAACCCATATTTGTAGATTCAAACTTTTTCTTGTATTTTCACACAACATAGAACTTGGTAATATTGTTCGAATAAAAGAAAGAAATATATAGGGTAGTGTGCATATAAGAGAGAACCAACAACTTGAAAATTGCCATTTTAAGCCTTTTTTCGGCTGTTTTGTTTCTTAAAGCCTATTTCATAAAACCACCAAAAAAATTAAAACTAGCGCACCAAAGACAGAAAGACTTACTTAGAAGAACATGTACACATATACTGCTGCAAAAATAAACATCGAACTAGTGCAATTAATTTAAAGATGTGTAATATTCAAGTTCAATCTACCCTACCCCCTAAATTTTACTGAGAACTAAATTTTTCTGAAAAGTTGCAGAAAATGGGGTGAAAAAATTAAGTTCCTTAGATTGACAATTTTCATGGCTCATTCGATGTATATCATCAATATGTATCCAAATATAAAATATTAGGAAAATATCTGCAACCGTTTACGAGATATTCAACAAAAGAAAAACCGGAAGTTCCGAAATGTCAAATGTTAGCAGCGAACATCCTTAATTATGCAGAAACAGAGTAAGATTCTACAGCTTGCAACGATATTTAGAAATTAAAACAAAACGACCATTAAAGCTACGCGTAACATGCACATACTAAACGCCGATGTTGTGTAAACAGTATGCTCATAAAGAATAGGAATGTTTCTCTTTAACCCTACATATAACATGTTTGCCATAATGCTGAAAGTGCATACGTTGTGTAATCCTACAGCTTTTTAATGTGTTTTATACACTAGCAGATATGGTCCAGATGTACGTGCTGAAAAAAATCAGTTTTTGAAAAATTGACAACATTTTTACTTAGACAATATTTGACTCTATGACCCTAAGCTTACACAGCCGATGAGGGTTTGCAATAACAGTTACAGTCTATATTTGAGCTTGTTATGTTTCAGGTTGTATCACTACCGATTGTGCAGCTTTTTTCTCATATGATGCTGGACAAGTATGCAATATCTTCTCAGTGAATGTTGTATCGTCTGATATTTTATTCCCTATTGCAGCCTGTTTAGCTTGATTCTACTTTTAAATTAATGTTCATTGCGAATATACACCATTTTTTTCAGCTAATATTGTACCAATGTGCGTCCCTGTCTGATTTATTTACTAAGAAATGAGAAATGTGACTTATGTTACTGCGCTGTCATGTTATTCATTGTATTTCTCTTATCATTCTCAGTAAACACGCTATATTTCTTGGTTATGAATAACAATCAATTAGCTAACATATAAATAATTGTAAGCAATGCAGCTCCTGTGCATGCAAATGGTATGTGATGGATGACAGGTTGCGTCACAAAAATAACGCTAGTTAACCAATGGATGGAATCAATGCAATTGTATACCCAAAACAAAGATAGGAAACTCTCAAATGGTAAAACGAATGCAAGCTATGGATCTCCAACAGGCCGTCGGCTCGGTCAACAGGGATATTGCAGGTTATAGCTTGGCAATGAAGCTGCTATATATAACCAATTTGAAGACAATTTTCGCAGTTTTCGATGTTGAATCTGAAAACAAAATTAATTCACTTTTATAGGCAAATGTGGATTAATAAGAGTTGTAAATCGTAAAATGGATATCATTGTTCATGACACCTTTAATAACAACCGTAATAATGCCACTTGAAGCGATCTTAGATTGCATGATATCAGCATCAAACTTGTGAACGATACTTTATTGCTTTTCAATAATTCAAACCAAACATGTTAATACACATATTGCAAAATCTAAATTGTTCGTTTGCAGTATGAAATTGATTTATGATTTTTTAAACACACATCAAAGTGTAGTTCATTTTCTGTTTACAGTTATTTCAGTCTCCAGAGAAATGTAGAGAAGTGGCTACTACTGATCAGCGTATCCTGTTGATATACTTACTGTGTGGGGCTTCTGTTTCGTACTTAATCCATCGTACAGATTATAGATTTTTTTGGTCCGCTATTCTCTGAGAAATCAGAAATTTATGATCGGTTTGATTCACTTTCGAACCAATGTTTAATATGCTCAACGGCAAAAGTTTAGTCAGTGAAAATACATGTGTAATTCCCATTAGGACTGTTTAAATCGCTATAGCTTCAAAGCCCCTTGATAGTTTGGGACTAAAATTGCCAGTCATAAACCTGTGAATAAAACCTAACATTTCCAGCCAAAAAAAAAAAAAAAAAAAAAAAAAAAAAAAAAAAAAAAAATTGAAATATCGCATGTGGTTTTGCAAGAGTGCATACACCGATTTTCATTCTTTCAATTGATAATCACAAAAATGATGATTTACGAAAACGACTAATAACTATGCCGAAATGGACAACTGGTCGAGTTTCTTTTTAAAATAAGAAAGAAACTGACTTTGCAAATTTAATAAAGGGTGACATCTAAGGCAAGCAACAGGGTTTGATAGTAATCGGACTTGTCAAAGTTGACTGACGAAACTTTTTCCTCTGAGTATATATTTGCCCTCATTTGGCTTTAGTCTTTATATCGACAGATGAAAAATTTCAGTTATTCTCGTCGTCAAATCTTAAGGGTCGCTGTCGAGGCCTAACTAGCCGAAAGCGCGGTATGGTCCATCCCCTTTGTCATTAATAAGTATGTTCACTGCTCTTAGACAATCCTAGCTTATGCATTTGAACGTAGAAGAACAATCAAATAGAAGCAGCGATGAAATGTTATGGTACCACATGTATTTCAAATTGGAACATCATCTGATTAAAGGAAGCCACCAATAATGTAGTGTGATGCAACGTGCTGTAGATTCATACTTCGAATATACTTCTAGATTTCGTCGCAATGTGCGAGAATTTGCATTATAGCAGGCCTGAAAAAAAAATTCCATCGAAAACCTTTAGTTTGGCAATTAACTGCCTTGAATTAGACACAATAATTGTGATTGTGTCTAATTCAAGGTTGTTAACATTTCTTACAAACGAAACGTTTTTCAAGCACTGCACTGTGTAATCGCCGCGGGTAAAAAATCGAAAAGTCTCAAAACACGTATTCATAGTTAAACGAATAACTCAACGGTTGCAATTGCAATATGATAAATCAAATGTCGCTATTTAGTTTCGAAGTGGTTTCACAAAATTTAGGGAAACAAAAGCCGCTTTGCAGATTATTTAACATCTCCATATTACAATGTCGACGTAAATTCAGGCGCTCATGCTTAAAGTGTCTCATTATGGTTTGTTTAGTATGACTATTTAAATGAAAAGTGTGAGTGCATGTATCGAAATTTCATCAGCCCAAATGACACACTCTCTGATTAGATACATGACTATCTCATTATGTTGGTTTATAGCTATCATGAACACATAGCCGAAAACCTAAGCGATGTTCCTGCGTTTTGCTCCAGTTTCTTTTCTTTAAACCAAAATTACACAAGATTCAAGATTCAAGATTCACTTTATTCTGTGTTTAATTGTTGTGTAATATTGGAATACGCTATAATGTGATACTATGGCTTTCTTAATAAAGTGAAAATTACACACTTAGAATACGAACAACAGTCGTAATTCGTATGATTTAATAGTAAACATTATCTCCATCAGTAATACATAATTATCGTTTCGTTGCTAGATACATGTATTTACCTATCATTTTGCTTTCGGTAAAAGGCAAACATAGGTTTCCTTCGTAATGTGAGTCTCTTATTGATATCCCAATAATTCTATCATGGAGACTTGAAGAAACAATGGCGGTCTGATAAATCCTCTTGTCTATGATTTAGCACGACTCTGTAATTGTATCAGGACGATCTTAACACCAAAATCCATCAAGTTCTGGTTTATTTGATTTGGAGTCAGGTAATCAAATGCCATTTATGGTTAGAACATTGGGATGACGCATTAGGAAACCGTGCACTTATCACAGACTTTAGTCGGAGTGCGTCGCGAGAAACAATGTTTCTCGCGCGTAATAAGACAAAGGTCAAAGAACAGCTTCAAGTGCGGTTTTCGTGCAGCTGAGCATCCTTTTTGACTGCGATACAAAGTTTGTACATTTTCAAAATTTAATAATACCAATGGTTTCACAAACTGTGCAGAGACCCTGAAGAAATACGACGCGACAAGATGGCTTTATGCCGGTGGCTTTCTATTAAATAAACTGGCACGTAATCATGAGAGGACGTAAGCCACTACGAATGCAATTATCAAGGCTTGGCCTTACTGGGGCAACATCAAAATGCATTCCTCGTAACAAACACATGTGTGACATTCAGACACAATACATTAGAAACAAGTAGCCCAAGGGCAACGATCGCTCATCTGAGAGTCAACAAGTACAGTCACTTGATAAAATGCTTTTTCAAACATTCAAGGGCAGCTAACTCCACAGTCAAGAGTCAAATCCGGCTAAAATTGAACTCATCCAAGATGTTATTGTTATCCTTGTTACTTCCAAGAATGAAGAAGATCCGATCAAAATTGAAGGTGCTAGGGGGCCCACAACACTAAATATTGATTTTTCAGACACTCAGGGGCAGCTAACTCCGCAGTCATAGATCGGATCTGGCTGAAATTCGAACTCATCCGAGATGTTATGAAAGTTCTTGTTACTTCCAAGAATGAAGAAGATCCGATCAAAATTGAAGGTGCTACAGTGGCCAAAACACTAAATATTAATTTTTCAAACACTCAAGGGCAGCTAACTCCGCAGTCAAGTGTTGGATCTGGCTGAAATTCAACTCATCCAAGATGTTTTAGTTATCCTTGTTACTACCAAGAATGTAGAAGATCTGATCAAAATAGAAGACGCTGGAGTGACCACAACACTAAAAATTGATTTTTCAAACATTCAAGGGCAGCTAACACCGCAGTCCAGGGTCAAATCTGGCTCAAATTCGAACTCATCCAAGATGTTATGGTTATCCTTGTTACTTCCAAGAATGAAGAAGATCCAATTAAAATTGAAGGCGCTAGAGTGGCCACGATACAAAATATTGATTTTTCAAACACCAAAGGGCAGCTTACTCCGCAGTCAGAGGTCGGATCTGGTCGAAATTCGAACTCATCCGAGATATTGTAGTTATCCTTGTTACCTGCAAGAATGAAGAAGATACACTGAAAAACAAAAATGCTATAGTGGCCACAACACAAAATATTGATTTTTCAAACACTCAATGGCAGATAAATCCGCAGTCAGAGGTCGGATCTGGTCGAAATTCGAACTCATCCGAGATGTTATGGATGTCCTTGCACTTCGAAGAATAAAGAAGAACCGAATAAAAATGAAGGCGCTAGCGTGGACAAAATATTGATTTTTCAAACACTCAATGGCAGATAACTCCGCAGTCAGAGGTCGGATCTTGTCGAAATTCGAACTCATCCGAGATGTTACGGATGTCCTTGTTACTTCCAAGAATAAAGAATATCCGAATAAAAATGAAGGCGCTAGGGTGGCCAAAACACTAATTAAAATAGTGTTTTCTGAGGAAAACTATGCCCCCCAACCGTTTAGTAATTGAAGTGTAGTTACCTTGTGATATGAAGTTTTTCTTTGGAAGACACCATGCGCATCTTGTTCTGTATGGTGTGGTAGTTTAAACTTGTTTTGGACCCTGTCTAAAATTAGGTCACGATTACCAAATTCTTATAAACTCTGAACCTCCTCACAACAATGCTTCTGTGCAAGTTTGGTTAAAATCGATCAATTGGTTTACAAGTTATCGCGTCCGAAAGACTAATTTCAACAGTTATGAACTAGTGACCTTGGAAATTAGGTCAAGGTCACCAAAATCTTATCAACTCTGAGCCTCCTCCCAACAATGCTTCTGTGCAAGTTTGGTCAAAATCCATCAATTAGTTTACAAGATATCGCGTCAGAAAAACTAATTTCAACAGTTTCTGGCTAGTGACCTTGGAAATTAGGTCAAGATCACCAAAATCTTATCAACTCTGAGCCTCCTCCCAACAATGCTTCTGTGCAAGTTTGGTTCAAATCCATCAATTAGTTTACAAGATAGCGTATCGGAAACACTAATTTCAACAGTTTTTAAGGACTCGTGACCTTGAAAATTAGGTCAAGGTCATCAAACAAGGTCTCCCAACAATATTTCTGTTCAAGTTTGGTCAAAATCCATCAATTGGTTTACAAGATATTGCGTTAGATAAAAAATTCAACAGTTTTTATGGACTCACAACCTTGAAATTAGGTCAAGGTCACCAAAATCTAATCAACTCTGAGTCTTCTAGCAACAATGCTTCTGTGCAAGTTTGGTCAAAATCCATCAATGGGTTTCAAGATATTGCGTTGGAAAGACTAATTTCAACATTTTTTATGGACTCACAACCTTGAAAATTAGGTCAAGCTCACCAAAATCTAATCAACTCTGAGCCTCCTCCCAACAATGCTTCTGTGCAACTTTGGTAAAAATCCATCTATTGGTTTACAAGATATTGCGTTGGAAAGACTAATTTCAACAGTTTTTATGGACTCGTGACCTTGAAAATTAGGTCAAGGTCACCAAAATCTAATCAACTCTGAGCCAAAATCCATTCATTTGTTCAGAAGATATCGCGTCGGAAATCCTAATTTGATCAGTTTTCATGGGCTGGTGACCTTGAAAATGAGGTCAAGGTCACCAAAATCTTATCAACTCTTTCCCCCTCCCAACCATGTATCTATGCAAGTTTGGTCAAAATCCATCCACTGGTTCAAAAGATATCGCGTCGGAAAGAGGCTACGCGGACGCGGACGCCGACGCGGACGCGGACGCAGACGCCAACGCCGACCGGATCCGCACCAAAAACAATATGTCCCCCACCTTCGGTTGGGGGGACATAAATATTGATTTTTCACACAGTCAAGGGCAGATAACTCTGCAGTCAAGGGTCGGATCTGGCTGAAATTCGAAGTCATCCGAGATGTTATAGCTATCCTTGTTACTTCCAAGTATGAACAAGATCCAGTCAAAATTGAAGGCGCTAGAGTGGCCACAATACAAAATAATGATTTTTTCAAACACTCAAACAGTCAGAGGTCGGATCTAGCTGAAATTCGAACCCATCCGAGATATTATAGTTGTCCTTATTACCTGCAAGAATGAAGAAGATCCACTGAAAAATAATGGCGCTAGAGTTGCCACAACATTTTTCCCATTATAAGTCTATGGGGATTTTTTCAGACGCTCAAGGGCAGCTAACTCTGCAATCTGAGGTCGAACCTAGCCGAAATTTGAACTCATCCGAGCTGTTATGGTTGTCCTTGTTATTCCCAAGAATGAAGAAGATCCAATCAAAAAAGTTGCTAGAGTGGCCACAACAGTTTCCCCATTATAACTCAATGGGAGCTATCTGTTGCCATGGAAACCAGAGTTCTGATCCGACCTGGCCCCAAACCTAATTCAACCTTTCCCACTCCTCAATGATACTTTTGATAAAATTTGATCACGATTGGGCTTGTTGTCTTAGAGACATTCAAGTTTGAAAATGTGGACGGACGGACGGACGGACGCACGGACGGACGGACGACGGCTCGACTACCATACTATAAGCTCACCTTGTGAGCCTTCGGCTCAGGTGAGCTAATAAACGCGAATATTAACTGACAAACGGCACGTTTTCCATTCTGTTAATTTAATCATAAGAATAATCGTGCTCAGATCTCACTTCTCAAGACACCACTGCTAGCTATATATACTGAACAAAAAAGAAAAGAAACGCAACAATTATATTCCACTAAATTTTGAGCTAACTATGATACAAACAGAAATCATTCCATTTTCTACTTCTGCATTAGATGTCAGGCTTCCGAATGCAAGAAACCGATATTCATTTTGATGAGTATTTTATGCGATGCCAACCGTGGGCATGCTGAAAGTAGTTAACCACACAGTGCGCATGCGCAAGCAATAAAATTATGGTACGATTTAAATCCGCTATAAACCCCAATTCAAAGTCACAATGTACCACTCAGCAGATAACTCACACGTTAAAAGATCAGGAAAAGGCGCAATCAGAAAAAGATTCCCACTCTAAAAACCGAGGTGGGAAAAAACCAAACTAACAATCAGGTACTTATACCATGAAACATATCGTAAGCCGAATGAGCAGCTATTTTCCCAATAGGTGGCCACTCAGTTACCTTAACTTAACTAAAAATATGAAAACATACATAAGGCACCAACAGCACAAAAAAGTTTTATACACCAAGACATAAAACAAAAAGAACCACCACAGAAGTATCGACTTGGAACGATCAGTAACACAAAGTTACTGGCGGGCTTAAACCGGTTTTACATGGCCATAACCTCACCCTCAGCTTCTGCAGTGGTTCATAACATTTAGTTAGTTATTCGGTCCTAGTGGTGAATCTCTAACTAGTAAATGAATCATCAAGAACAAACAAATAAATCATGATAAACATCCTGAATAAAACCTATATTGCTCTATGGGAGTGAAATATGGGGCTTCGGAAATCTTGACGATCTGGAAAGAATACAACTTAAATTTTTAAAAAAATATGCATTTAATCTAAAACGTTCGACACCAACATACATGATATATGGTGAATTAGGGGTTAAACCATTTAGTATCGATATTAAAACTAGAATGATTTCATTTTGGTCTAAACTTTTATCTCATGAAGGAAATCAAGTTTCGTCTTCAATGTATCAGATTATATATGACATGCATAAAAACAACATAATAAAATCAGAATATTTAAATAATATTAAACACATCTTAAATACATGCGGATTTTTCGGTTTATGGGAATCACAGTCAGTACCAAACACAGAATGGCTAAAATTAGCTATTTCACAGAAGCTTGAAGACCAGTACCTGCAAAACTGGATCTCAATCGGCGATACATCTGTTTAAAGATGAATTCGGTTTTAGTGAATACTTGTATATACTGCCTAAATACTTCTCTAAAATTTTACTATTATTTCGGACAAGAAATCATAGACTTCCTATAGAATTGGGTCGATGGTCTGGTATTGCTATAAATGAAAGAATATGTCATTTTTGTCACAAAGATATCGGTGACGAGTTTCATTATATTTTAAAATGTGAATATTTTCAGGAAGAACGACACAATTACATAAAACAATATTATCGAAGACACCCTAATACAATGAAGTTCAAGCAGTTAATGAACTCAACAAACGTCATTGAATTAAAAGAGTTAGGCAAATTTATTCAAATTATAACGACCAGTAACCATCAGAATTACGAACTGTTATTAGATATGTTGTAATAATTGTTTTCATTATTTTACCAAAATATGGCTACACTATTATATTTGATAAACTGATGAGAGATAAATTAAATATGAAGTTGGGTTTTGTGGTTGAATATTATAAGCGTCATTGGACATAGCACTGAAACTGTCAGTCTATATATTTGTGCTCATATTAAATGTATTTGATATATTCATGAAATTTAGTATGTATAATGTATATTTTTCTGCTATTCAGGGTATTTTTGGGTCAAACGGGAGTATTTAAGTAATTTCTGTTGTTCTCCCAAATGTGTATGTGACCACTTAGTTATCAACATTTTGCATGTTATATATGTATGTACCTTCTGTTGTTACATGAAAATGTTTCCTGGAGAGAATAAAGAATTGAATTGAATTGGAGGTTCAAACGTTTGCGCATGAGCAGAGCAAATATTTCCCGATTTGCATTATGTAAGCCGACAAAAAATTCTCATTCAATTTTTATCGAAATGAAAATCATTTTTTGTATGATATACCCTATTATCCCATGAACTGGAATAATACAGCAACATACCTGAAATTATCAACGTTTTACCCTAAAACTCGAAAATCCTCGGTGGCCTATTGTTGCGTTTCTTTTTTGTTCAGTATATTATAGCTTCTTAAGCGTGCTTCTTGGTGGTGATGTCTATATTCAAATGTTGTTATATATATGTAACTCAGAAAGCCAACACCGACCTAAGACCTGGCGACCATTACCTCGCAAAAAACCTTGGTCTGGATTCGAGCCTGGACCATAGAAACAGACGTGTGCGTTTACCACTGTGCTTTCTAAAACCCTTAAACAGAGTGACCAACAAATCATATAGAGTACTCCAGATAATTTCTATTACCTTGTATCTCAAGGTAAAGAATGTCCTGTATGCATTTGCAGTATTCAATTTTAATTGCTCATTCCCTCGTTAGGGGGCGCGGTTGCGTAGTGGTAAAACATCGGACTCCGAATCGAGAGGTCCTGGGTTCGATCCCCACAAGCGGCATCGTGTTGTGTCCTTCAGCAAGGCATATTAAACCCCAGAGTACTGGTTAATACGCAAGGAGTGTGGGCTCCGTCCCGACATGACTGAAAAATTGTTGACTGGGACGTTAAACGTCAAAACAAACACACGCTCCTTTATTACACATGAAACTTTTGTTAACTAATTTTTTGTCAAAAGGTACAAGTAGGCAAAGATCTGGAAAAGGCGCAATCAGAAAAAGATTCTCACTCCAAAAACCGAGGTGGGAAAAAAACTAAAATAACAATCAGGTGCTTATACCATGACAACATATTGTAAGCCGAATGAGCAGCTATTTTCCCAATAGGTGGCCACTCAGTTACCTTAACTTAACTAAAATACGAAAATATACATAAGGCGCCAACAGCACAAAACATTTAAACACCAAGACATAAAACAAAAAGAACCACCACAGAAGTATCGCCTTGGAACGATCAGTAATAAAAAAAATCCATCGCAAATAGTAACAGCTGACTCAACAACATTTCAATGTATCTGTGCAATCTATATTACTTGATACATATCTGGCAAGTGGATAAGTCGCAGAAAAGAATCGATTAATGTTCTAAATCATATGCGGCGATAGGAAAAGTTAGATAACAACAATGACCAGGAACTGGTATAGTCAGAACCAAAGCATCAGGATAACATGTCCGTGTGACGTACATGTACACACCCTTGAACCCAACGTGTATAGTAAAACTGTGGTTTACAGGGGTATACTATTTTTCTTATTTTTTGGTCCAAAATATAGATTGTGGGTATTCAGCGAGGCGGTTCTAACGTGAACCGACGATCTATGTTTTGAGCAAAAATACAAAAAAAAAAAAAAATAAAAATAAAATAAAAATAAATAAATAAATATCTTTTTTTTCTAATGAAATTTTTAATTTAAACTGCAATATGGATGGTACAGCTGCGTTCAGTTATTAATATACCCCTGAAATATTCAGAAATAAATTGACAACTCTTTTTGTTTTTGAACAATCGTCACTGGCAAGAAATGGACAATTGGAGGAATCTGTTTATATAATTTGTTAAGTTTGAGTATAAATATTAACAGTACTTTGTATAGAAAACTTCCAAAACTTGTGATGTTGTATGCCTAAATTGATTGCATAACATATGGAGCCAAATTTTTATTTAGAATAGCCTCGTTAATTTAAAAGAACCAAAAGGAAAATATATAGAGGACAATCAAATGTTTCTGTTGAAATTGTCTTTTATTGCACGAGTGAAGTGAAAATATTTATATTTCATGAGTGGAGAAGCCACGAATGAAATATACATATTTTCACTTCACGAGTAAAATTTAAGCCAGTTTCAGCAGAAACATTTAAATTTTCTTTTTATTATATACAATATTATGTATAAAAATACAAATAGGCAATGATCGGGAAAAGGCGCAATTAGAAAGAAATACCCACTCCAAAAACCGAGGTTGGAAAAGCTAAATTGACAATTAGGTACTTATATGTTATACTTGCTATTTCCCAATAGGCGGCCATTCAGTTACCTGAACTTAAATAAAAATACGAAAACGCACATAAGGTTCAAACAGTACAAAATTTCGACTCCAAAACATAAAATAAATGGAACCACAACAGAAGTATCGCAATGGAACGATCAGTAATATAAAATATCTGGGGGCTTAAACCGGTTTTACAGGCGCCTAACCTCATCCTCATCTTCTGCAGTGGTTCACAACATTTAGTTAGTTGTTCGGTCCGCGTGGTCAGTCTCTAACTAGTCAATGAATCGTCAATGACAAACAAATAAATCACGATAACCACCCTGATGGATAAAAATGAATCAAATACAATGTTTAGTATAAGCATTTCAGCAAAGGAAAACATAATGTAAGTAATGTTTTACATTCTCGTTTTCATTTAAAGCTGGTTACATGAAATGCCATTTGAAATGAGCATGCAAGCATGTCAAATGATTGAAAAATTAGTTAAAATCGACAACTTTGTATGACAAGTGACGTCCGTTAAAAGCTTGGTGGCGTCACATAGCGTAGACTTCTTACTGAAATGAACGCACAAAATATGAAAAAAAAGAAAAAAAAAAAAAAAAAAAAAAAAAAAAAAAAAAAAAAAAAAAAAAAAAATAGCAAACCTGATTAATTTGGTACCAAAATGTTCCTTATGTTCTTACTAAGAAAATGAATACCCACTCTTGATGTTTTTGTTCACGAATAAGAAAGTTATAGGCGTTTGAAATTCTGCAGTGGTGTGCAGTAAATAAATGGAAAAGGCAGAGGCAATCCAAAAATGTTATATTTTCAAATGTGAAAATAAAAAATATAACCTTTTTTCACATTTCAAATATATGTTATATTTGATAAATATTTCTCTTTATTTTATGAGTTTGTATATAATAAAATCAGCCCTATGAATGATATACGGGAAGACGTATAGGGCCGTCATACCAGCTGCAGAAATAGAAAATAAAAATGAAAGTCAGAACCTTTAAAAGAAGTACTCATATTAAAGAGAAAGAGGTTTAGGCTACTTAAGCCTCGTCAGTTGAGATTTGAAGTGCATAAAAAGGTACAAGTAGGCAAAGATCAGGAAAAGGGCGAAATCAGAAAAAAGGTTCCCACTTCAATAACCGAGATGGGAAAAAATTAAATTAACAATCAGGTACTTATACCATGAAAACATATCGCAAGCCGAATGGGCAGCTATTTTCCCAATAGGTGGCCACTCAGTTACCTAAACTTAACTAAAAATATGAAAACATACATAAGGCGCCAACAGCACAAAAATTTTAAACACCAAGACATAAATCGAAAGAACCACCACAGAAGTATCGCCTTGGAACCATCAGTAAAATAAATTTACTGGCGGGCTTAAATCGATTTTACATGGCCATAACCTCACCCTCAGCTTCTGCAGTGGTTCATAACATTTAGTTAGTTCTTCGGTCCTCGTGGTGAATCCCTAACTAGTCAATTAATCATCAAGAACAAACAGATAAATCACGATAAACATCCTGATAAATAAAAAACGAGGACTCAACAGATTCAGTAAGCTGCCCGACGATGGAGATCCCTGGGCGCCGAATAACGTACTAACTCCGGAGCAAGAGGAAAACAACAGTTGGACCCCGGTGGGCCAAGCAACAGATCTAGACAAGGATAACATATCTGCAACAGACAAGGATAACATAATCTGCACTATTAAAGAGAATCACATGCTACTTTACCTAAAAGTCAAGATAGAACATAACTGTTACAGTCTGCATGCTAAGCATGTTCACGTTTTTATATACAATGTAATAGTATATGAATTTATGGCAAGCAAGACTGGTTTCCATTCCCTATGTCGGGAACTTTCTGGAACCCTTTCGTCCTCTTTCGAACTGAAAGACCCGATACCAGGAGTAAATGACAATCTGACTCGACGACCCCAGGCCATTCGTTCAATTTAAATATAAATTTTAACATATTTTAGCCGTATACGCGGTGAACGGGGGCAGCTGTGGGTTACGTCACGACGACCTGCAGATTGCGTAAATATATTGTCCATACGCCAATATTGGAGGAATAAAATCAGTCCAGCAGTTATTAGAAGATTTTAGAACCAAGTTTGCTCGCCATATATAAAACACTTTTTACATGTACTCAGTCACTACTGAGATTCTTTTGTTTCTTGTTTATCTGTATATCATAGAAAAAAATATTACAATGCCAACGCAATTTCAAATATATTGTTCACAGACCTTTTTGTGTTAAAACAGATCGGAAAACATAGAGGCGACTTTAAAAGTAAACAACCGTCGATCTCTTCTTGATGTTGTTTTGTGTGACATACATGCACATGTATGTGCAAACGGTTTTCACCTGTAAGACGCTTTTATGCATATTTGATTTGTGCAATTCGACCGGCCAGGTCAAACACCAAACAGACGAATTGTCTTGTAAAGCATGCACAATTCAGGTTCAAGCCAGTTAGTTGCAACGCAGAGACCATAGTTGAATGTCCTCATACTTAAGAGTACAGTCTTTTGTCAATGATAAGCAAATATACTACTCAAAGTTTGATAAGCATCAAAACTTTATTTTTGTTCACAGGACATACTTGTAATCTAACACCCGAAATTTTGCTATAGATATGAAGCAGAACCATCACTGTGCAAACATTCCATCTTTCTTTCGCGTTGCCTGCAAGCGTTTTTCGCAGACTTGCAGAAACGATGGAAACCCCCTGAAATTAAAGTTGCCATTGTTCATTGACTGTTTCCTACCCTATCCAATTCTGTCATTTACCCCTTCTTACTGGTTCATTCAACTGCAAAACTGTTTTGATAATCAAAATGTCGATACTTTTGTGTCTAAAATGCACTTTTGGAAAATTTAAAAAATCTGTGATTTTTGGTTAAAAACACGATTTTTTACCAAAAAAATTTTTTTTCGCTTAAAACGTTGCCCTTTAGGCTGCGAGTATGGAACAGAAAACCGATTTGAGCTATGGGCATCGGTTTAGATTTTACAGCGTTTTAAAACATTTGTCATTGGACTGAACGTTTTCTTAATGGAAATTTGCATTATGTGATTAAAACATCTGACAACAAATTTTAAAAACGCTGGTTTGAGCTAACCAGAGTGCGTATTCGAAAACGGTTTTCAGTTTCATGCTTGCCATGCAAAGGACAACATTTTAAGCGAAAAAAAATTTTTTTGGTAAAAAATCGTGTTTTTAACCAAAAATCACAGATTTCTGAAATTTTCCAAAAGTGCTTTTTAGACACAAAAGTATCGACATTTCGATTATCAAAACAGTTTTGCAGTTGAATGAACCAGTAAGAGGGGATGAATGACAGAATTGGATAGGGTAGGCAGCAGTGACAACTTCAGTTCCAGGGGGTTTCCATTGTTCCTGCAAGTCTGCGAGAAGGGCTCGCAGGCAACACGAAAAAATGATGGAATATTTGCACGGTGATGGTGCTGCTATAAATCTGTAGCAAAATTTCGTGTGTAAGATTACCAATATGTCCTGTAATCAAAAATAAACTTTTGATGCTTATCAAAGTTTGAGTAGTATATATCAGTGGGCTGGCTTTGTCGGTGTGCATTACGAAGACTTGCCCGTGCAATATACAAGCTTTTTCTTGAACAGTGAAAATTGAAAACTTTCTTTTGAAAACTGTTGATATTTTTGATACTTTTGTTTAATCGTGACGTTGATTGCGGGCGCACGTTATAACCGCCTCGGCGAGACGTTCAAACGTGTACCTGCAGTCTGTGTTTTGGAGGTAAAATAAGAAAATGGCATACCCCTGTGTACCCCAGTTTTACTTTATGGAGATGGGGTGTATGGGGTATTTTATTACACGGACTTGTCTTCTTGATGATGACAAAAAATCATATTAACTCAACACATTTTTGTCAGCAGAACAAAGTTGGATATTGTATTACGCCGGGCTTTGACAGATCGGGGGACGGGCGAATGTGTAAGGTCTCATGCACTGATAGTGTCCCAAAACTGTTTTGCACAGTTAAACATTAATAAAACTTAGGCGATTATAACACTAGATGCTTTCTAATACTGCGAGATTCACGGTTTTAATGCGAAATCGAGTTTCTTAAACTGATAGTGTCCCAAAAATGTTTGACACATTTAAACATTCATAAAACTTAGGCGATCTTGATAATACTGCGAAATTCGCGGTTTTAAAGCGAAATCGAATTTCTTAAACTGACAGATTAAGGCGTTCCTCGACCTGTCATAGTCATGTCTTAGAATTTGTCTATGTTTTGTAGCATTATGCAAACATACCCGTGCAAAATACAGAGATTTTTTTTCAACAATAAAAATTGAAAATTTCATTGGGAAAAAAAATTGATATTTTCAGTATTTTTGCTCGGAACATTGATTGTGGGTGCGGGTAAGGGCCGCCTCGACGAGGCGGTTCTAACGGGTACCCATGGTCTGTGTTTGGGGGCAGGAATGCGAGAAATAGCTGTACCCCTGCGTACCCCAGTTTTGCTATATAAAAGTGGAGTACATGGGGTATACATTGCACGGACATGTTATCGTGATGTGTGACAAAAATTTACGTAAGCACCGGGTTGTATAAATATCGAAAATATTGATACCCTTTTCAAAAGATTATGCATATTTCTGTTTATTGTATATGTGGGAATGTTTTTTTTTTTCTGACGATGGTAATTTGGCAACTGCGTCTCAGCGAGGTTGTTGGGTGAGGCTTGAGTTGCCCCCCCCCCCCCTCCCCCTCATGATATTGACATATAATATACAGCGGGTGAAGGGAAGCGGCTTGGACTCACACACATATAATGGTATTTGAGGTATTAGTGAAATGCGACGTGTTGAGCAGCGATCGCTTATCAAGTATACCTCTGAGACTAAGTCGCGAGCCATATGTGTAAGCCAACTTATGGGAGTAGGGTTGAGCATTTAGCAATTTATGTCCCAACAAGAATTATAGCAGTATAACGACTGCACAAATATATGTGCTTTTAAAATGGAAGATGCAAAGCTTTCACGTGAAATATTATTATACACTATAGGCTTGAAAAAGTGCGACATGCGATGACTCCGACGGGACTGCGGAAATGTTCAACACCTTCCTCCATACATTTATTTTGACTTCAAACTTATTTTGAAAAGTAGGCAAAATGGCACTGCCTATCGAGATGCCACCCATTGCTTATTATGTTTTCTTGCTTATTTGGCGACATCTTTATATTTTCATGCTTCGACAGAAATGTTATACACTTCTATATTTAAAACAATGGTTAAACTATGTTCATTCAACGTTAAAGGGCTAGGAAATAAGGAAAAACGACGAACAATTTTTCAATGGTTCAAAGACAAAAACGTTGATATATGCTTTATACAAGAAGCACATTATACAAACGCATGTAAAGACATATGGGTAAAAGATTGGGATGGGGATATGTAGTATTTTTTTTTTTTTTTTTTTTTTTTTTTTTTTTTTTTTTTTTTGGGGGGGGGGGGGGGATATGTAGTTTAGCGGTAATAATTCAAGAAGTATGGGTGTGGGTTTTCTCTTTAACAAAACTTTAAATATTAATGTTGTAAGCATAAAAGAAATAATTGAAGGACGCATGCTTGCTTTAGACATTGAGATAAACAAAATAAGAACTGACTTTAGTTAACATTTATGGACCGAACAAAGAAGATATCACATTTTTTCAAAAAAAAAAAAAAAAAAAAAAAAAAAAAGAAAAAAAAAGAAAGAAACATTTTGTAATGATAACGACAACTGCATTTTTGGAGGCGATTTTAATATAGTTTTAAATCCTGAAGTGGACAAAAGTGGAGGAAACAAAAATACTCATCCTCGCAGTAGGACCAAATTGAAAGAAATAATGGATACATTTGATTTAGTAGACGTGTGGAGAGCTTTCAATCAGGATAAAAAAGCTTTTACTTGGCATTCGAACACACGTCCAAAAATATTTTGCAGATCAGATTATTTTTTACTTAAAAAACATATGATGAGCACAGTGGATAAAGCTGAGATAAAGAACAGTGTTAAATCAGACCACACTGTAGTTTTAATATATACTCAGTACATAAAGAAACGCAAAAGGTATATTTTCTATCATAACTTGTAAAATTTAAAGATAACTGTTTCAAATTTACAGAAAACAAAGAATGACATGTCTCCTACCGGCAGACTGAATTCCATATTTTTTCGAACACGGAAACATTTTGTTTTTTGGCAAGAATTTTTGGTGATGGATACTCTTTTTTACCACTTTAAAAACCTCTTCTGTTCACTTTTTTGCCTTACAACGATAATTCATCAGTTTATGATTGCCTTTCATAAATCAGAATTGAGTTTGTGAGTCACTATGGCTATCTTTGGCTGTTATAGTCAACAACATGAATAAGTGGCCAAAATGCTCAAAACGATGGTCAATCTGGCACACTTAAAAATTTGTGTCATAAGTAAAAATTGGGCTTGGCTGCAAGTGATAAGAGTAAACACTTCTTTCAGAAGCATAATACTGTCTAAAACACAGCTGTATACTGTTCATAAAATGTAACGCACCTTACATTTTGACCAAAATTGGCAAAATTTGAAAAACGTCTAAAAATAGAATTCGCGGGACTAGCAAATTGCAAATTACGTTAAATTGTAGTAAAGTTTCATGCTATCAAATTCTAAATCCTTGTCTTAACCTTGATTTTATCACCAAGAGAAACTGTTTTCAATGAACCAAAAGTTCTGGAAAACGACCAGAAATTTTATCTGAGGGTAAGCTTTAAGAGGGTCACATTTATGTGAACTAACATTATTTAATCGAGATAGGGACATCATTTACCGAAAAGGAGACCAAAATGCCGAATTTCGAAAGAGATTGTTACTTTTCATAAAACGCATTTTTAAAAATCACAGCAAAATTTTTCTTTTAATGAAATTCAATTAATTTTGTGTTTTATGATTTGCTGGACCACAATGATCATACTCGAAGCAAAATTTTATTTAATTATTCTCTCAATTGTGTTTTTTAGAACAAAATGTTGATTTCACAAGTTTTCACCTAACAATTACGGCCGCTTTCAAATCGCAACGAAACTCAGTTGTGAAACTCTCATATGAATGGCAAATCCTCAGAACCACTTAGACTTTGAAAATATATTATACTAATGCGAAAAAATAAAAATCAAAACTTTGCGTTTCTCTTTATACTGAGTATATTTGAAAATAAACGAAATAAAACGAGGGCCAGGGATATTTAAACTAAATAACATGATAATGTTAGACGGGGCATATAAAGAAAAAATTAAAAAGGCTATAAGAGATATACAAGAGCTTATAGCCGCTCAGCTGAAATTCAAACAAGCCCTAAATCGTAAATAAAATTACCTCATCGTTCGGAAGGATGAATTTGGTCTCAAATTGAAGATAATTGATTGTTCTTTCAGAATCCGGTTGTCGTAGTGTCAAAAAAGTGTAGCGTCATATCAGAAAAAGGGGAGATAACCCTGTATTTGTTAAAATTAAGAATTGCCCATGGGGATACGAAAACGTCAAAAATATTTTTTTCGACTTCGGTTTCGAGTCTTTGATTATATTTTCGTATTGTACAATAGTTTGTCAACATAATGTGATTGATTTTTACTGTTTGTAATTTTTCAATGACGCTTTAACGGCCGGTAACGTATGTAACCTTGCAAAAAATTTGATTTCGACGTCTTGCGTTTTTTATCCAAAGAACAGTATTTTAGAAATACCAACGATTTTCTATCTATATAAGGCTCTGTTAATGGGCAACACGTAAGTGTTCTCATATTTTCGCTATGACATCTCTATATCTTGTAAGTGCGTTTTAAAGTGACCCACCCATTATTGAAAAATGCCGTTTTACGAAGTTAAATCTCTCATTCAGTAGAGAAAAACTTATTGATAAGCATGTATGCCTTTTAATTTACTACGAGGAATGGACATACTGGCTCAAATTACATTCTTTTTAACATTTTGGGAGAAATAAATAATAAAATAGGCTTCAGATGTATATGGTCACGTAGACTATATATATGCATACAGCAGACAAAACGCTAAAAATTCGGGCCCCCATAGATACACCCATACACGAACATGATTTTGAAACGAAACAATGCCTCATCGTCCAGAAGGAGACATTTCGTCATAAATTAAAGAAAAGTGGTTGTTCTTTGAAAAAAGTGTAGCACTAAATCAGGACAGGGCAGACAGATACCTCTTTATTTGGTTAAATCCGAAATGACACGATGAAATATTGGAAGGTTGAAATATCATTTATTCTTTTCCATTTTGATCACTGTGTTAAATTTGTTTCATCATACAATCAGGTGTCTACACATTGTTATTGGTTTAAACATTTTAAGAACGTACGCTACTGCAATAACGATGCGTAACATACGTAGCACATTATTATACACTGAATTGGCGCCATGCGATGCGATTTCTGTTTGAGATAAAATATTTCATAGCGAACTAAAATAAAATGTACACGAAGATGCTGTTTATAAGCCTTTGCAATGAATAATTTACTTTACCAATGATGTCATTTTTATATTGTTAGCCATTGTTAAATCACCCACCAGATTCTTGAATTATACCGTTTTACCGTTTTCTGTGTAGGCATGGATACTTCCCACTATAGAAAGTTATTAAATAAAAATGTTGGCCTTTACCAGATCAGAAAATTCGGACCACGGTTCGCGACCGCGACGGAGGAGAAAAAAAGGTGAAGTGTAAATTACAAAGTAGTCTTATTCAAATGGTTACGTAAACTACATTCGCATTAATACAACAGTTAAGCATTTCATACAGGTTAATTTCAGGATCAAAGTAAGTTTAAGGTCCGTTCGATCATTTCATGCCGTTTTTGTTTACCAAAATATATTTCTTTGATTCAAATGCAATCTCAGACTGTTGTTGTTGTGTTGTCGTCGTCGTTTCTATTTTCACCTACACCATTTTGTAGCACAAAAGTGGTTTGAAGACTTGTATAGCTTAACATAGAAGTTTAGACCCAAATAAAAGTATGTCTATAACACCTACATTTTATTCTTAGTTCTATAGGTTTTTTCTTCGTAATTTGGTTCTATTTGGAGTTCTATGAAACCGATATATCCTGAGGCAGCATTTTGTGTTACATACGTTACACACAAAGCATGATATGTTACATTTTATTTACTTTCTACACTGTTTGGAGTCATTGGAGTTGTTTAAAAATATTTAGAATAAAGTGTATTCATGTGCCCTTTCCAAATATAAGATTCATTGTTTCAATCTTAGGTTTACGGTGTGCAGTTATTGTTCCGTTTTTATCAAGAATGATAACAATCGTTTACTGTGCGCAGTTATTTCTAAGTGGCATGGCAGGGCATAATCAGCATCTAGAGGTATGGATATGACCATAGTTTCATATCTTTCTAATCTGAATCTAAGCCCACACTGTTACCATAATAGCGAAAACGTGAAATCATTTCAAAACGTACATTCAAAGAGATGTTTACTTAATAAGAGATATTTACTTAATAGATGTTTACTTAGTATATAATATTCCTATGCGTACGCGTATCGTAGATCACCTGGCACTGTTAATTGTTTACACATACATGTATTATAGCATACCAATAGAACCTTAAACTTGACTACAAAATAAGAGAAGCCACTTTGGGAACGATTTTTTCCAATTCCACTGACGTAAACCTCTTAATAACTTTGATTTTAGTCAATTTACTGAAGATAAAGTGAAGGTAACGAACAGTTATATGTGAAACAAGCAGTATTGAAATCGTATCAGCGACATCTCATTAACGTGTAACGCTTACTCTAAAGTATTGGGATGAAATTGTCGTCTCTGTGTAAGAATGACCTCTTATACATTAAATACGCTCCTAAAGTTCTCGACATGATTGTTAAATTGTACAAAACAGTACTGAATTATGTTACGTATGTTACACAATAATGATACAGAAACTTTTTTTTATTAAATGGTGCTATTGAATACGGATTCATATTTTATTGACTTTAATGAAATTGAGCAGGTATTTTATCTGTGTTTTATGTTTTTATATAATTTTAAGTAAAGCAAATGCATTGGAGTGCCGGCATAGAAGAATTAGCAAACGATTTAAAGAATAAGGAAAAGCCGTATGTGTTGTTAGTCATTTTTCACACAAATCACATTACTGAACGTCTCCTTCACGCTTTATACCATTAAAATGATACTTATTGCATTTCCCTTTAAGGATGTTCGCTGCCAATGAAAAAGTATTCAAACTTTTTTTCTAACCACTCTTTTTTGATTCCAAAATACAACATAAGACATTTGAAAGCAAAATAAATATAGGGTAGTGTGCATTTTTTCAAGCTACAGGCCTCTGAATGAGATCTCTGAGCATCATGTTTTAAATTTAGTAAAATCAATTTATTTTTTAATTCTTTGAAACAAACCTGTCTTGAACAAAAATACACCTAGAGTACTTTCAAAAGTCATAATATTTATGTAACGCAGACTATTTTGGACCAAACGCATAGACAAAATTGCAACTGGAAGTGGATGACAATTTTTTACCAGTATTTTTCCAACTCTACCCCCATACTTGAATAGTCGGAAAAAATCAATATTTTGAAATGTGCCAAACCCATATTTGTTTATTCAAACTTTTTCTTGTATTTTCACACAACATAGAACTTTGTAATATTGTTCGAATAAAAGAAAGAAACATATAGGGTAGTGTGCATATAAGAGAGAACCAACAACTTGAAAATCACAATTTTCAGCCTTTTTTCAGCTGTTTTGTTTCTTGAAGCCTATTTCATAAAACCACCTAAAATTTTAAAACCAGCACACCAAAGACACAAAGACTGACTTAGAAGACAATGTACACATATACTGCAGCTAAAATAAACAAAGAAATAGTGCAATTAATTCGAAAATGTGTAATATTCAAGTTTAATCTACCCTACCCCCTAACTTTCACTGAAAACTTATTTTTTCTGAAAAGTTGCAGAAAATGGGGTGAAAAAATGAAGTTTCTTAGATTGACAATTTTCATGGTTCGTTCAATGCATATCATCATTATGTATCCAAATATAAAATATTGGGAAAATATCTAGAACCGTTTACGAGATATTCAACAAAAGAAAAACCGGAAGTTCCGAAGTGTCAAATGTTAGCAGCGAACATCCTTAAATGAATATGACATAAAGTTGCTCTTGATGAAGCAGAATTTCACAATTTTGCAACACAACATACATTGTATGTAAAACCTTTTAAAGCAAAACACATATTGGTATAATAGCTTGTAACAAAGCATCTTTGGGAAAAATACAAACAGAAATTCGTCCCAATTTTGATACTCTCATGATACACAGAAAGGTAAAAGTAGGTAAACGGAAACCAAAAACCTACCTTTCATGTTTCCTGAAAGTTTTAGTATGTTAAGAAGGAAACTCATTCCCTTGATAACTATTATCAAGGCTAATATTATATACCATAATACGAGATCGCAAATTTGGATAACTTGATCAATTAAAATATCATTGTATCATTTATTTTTTATATATAAAATGAACTATCTTGGCATATGAAGTGACGGCTTCGTTTCAGCTCATAAGGAACCACCTTGTTGCTCTACAGTGTTTTAAGGAAAAAACGTAGTGAGACAATTATGCAATTCTAATAAATGTGTTATATACGTTACATTTTGAACATAAAGGAAAATATTAAAAAGATTGGGCTTTCATTTTTTTTATACTTAAGACAAAATCATTCTGCTAAAACGAATGAGGTTTCGGGGATAATATTTGAATACTGTGTGCAATACATCAGTGATACCAGTGGAAGAGTGTCATTTTTGGGAGGGGTATGGCTATCCAAAGATAAATACATGTAACTCAATGACTTCATATAAATATTATATGTTTACAACATTTAAAAGCAAATAAATTGTTAGTTGTTGGTGTCTATAAAATGGCAGCATTAGTCATTCCTAACTTGATATTAGAAACTAACTTAAAGTATCTTTGATATATATTTTGTAATCAGAACAACAAATTTGTACCCATGAGCAATTATCCTGAGAAGCAAAGTAGATCTTAATATCACCCAGAGTACATGTACATGTATGTTGTATATGCGTACAATTTACCTATAAATAAAATTCAATAACGTGTTTTCCTTCATTCTTACATTCTTTCTTTCATTCTTCCCCTCTTTCTTTAGCTGTTTATTTCATGTCATGTTATGATTTGTATTTGACATTTTACTTTATGGTGTTACGCGTGTTACATTTTCAATTTAATACGAATGCCGAGAAATCGATGTAATTATTCGGCTTTATCGAGTAAAATACACGCTGCCATTAAGTCATTATTCCTTAAACGTTATATAATATATTTCAAATCGAAATCTTTGCAAGCTACATGTTCTTTGATTATTCGCATGTGTGTATGATGTAGGCAAGGTTGATCCCGTTTACTCATTCTGCTTAAATCAAATTCGGTGTTACACATAGTTTTAGTTAAAACATTAAAATTTCCTGATAAATCGATATGATATATTTAGTAACAGTTTGTGTTTTTGCTAAATAGACGCATCCTATTGCGGGATACTGTATGTTCAATACATGCATTGATGTTAAGAAATTAAGAAATGTTACTTATGTTACATGGCGTAGCTCTTACTGAGATACGTTATTTCTCTAGGAGACCTCTTCCTTGAAATTATTTAAACGTTGTAAGAGAACTGTCCTAGTTTTACAAAGATGAACGATATTAAAAATAGCTCTTATTTGTGCAAAATGGTTGAAGGGCGACTTTAAATCTTCCAGCTTTTCAATAGGAGTCGAAGTGTTCAACGACATATTATAAAATATATATCAAAGACAGATTCGTAGTATTTTGTTTGAAATGTTTCCATTAAATCTAATATGTAACCGATACAACTGTAACACGAATACTAGAACAAATAAAAAAAACGCAAATTGTAAAAACTTTCAACTATTTTTATCGGCCGACCCCAGTCCTTTTTTATAAAGTAACATATGTAACATCTCAGAATGCACCTTGAAGCTCTATACATATTTCTCTATGAGTATATAAGAACATAAGTAACATTTCTTAATTTCTTAACATCAATGCATGTATTGAACATACAGTATCCCGCAATAGGATGCGTCTATTTAGCAAAAACACAAACTGTCAAGAAGAATTGGGAAGAAAATCCAATTTACGAATCGGTTTCAAATTGGTTTTGTAACCATGCACCAAAAATGAATACGCTTGAGAAAGAGATATGTGCCCATAATTGTCAAATTTCGCTACAATGTTTTTGGGCGCAAAACAACCAAATATTCGAGGAGACACCCATCTTTCATTTTAGACTAAACTTCCCCATCTGGACGATAAGGTTATGTTTCATATTGAACCCCGGATCAGCATAACGCCTTAATATGGGATGCAGAATTTATATTGTATTCACTAATTGTGTTTATATTTGTCTACAGGTACGTAGTCTACGTGACCATATACACCAAGAAGCCTATTTTATCATTTATTCCCCTTTAAAATGGAAAAATAAAATAATTCTATCGAGTTAATCAAATTTCTGTCGGAAATTTGAAAGATATACACGTGAATCTATAAGTTATTATCTATCAAATGGCGATTTAATGTCGAAAAAACGTTACTTTTAAAGAATGGGTTGGGTTTTTAAAAGCGTTCTGACAACATGGAGAGATGCAATATCGAAAAAATGAAAACATCTACACACTGCCCATTAAGTGAACCTTACATAGAAACAAAATTGTTGGTATATCTAAAATACTGTACTCTGTATAAGAAACGCAAGGCGTCAAAGTCAAAATTTCTTCCGTGTTACGTACGTTACCGGCCGTTAAAGCGTGTGTTAAAAAGCACAAAAAGTTCAAATCTAGTGCACTGTGTTGACACATCAATGTTCAATACGAAAATATAATCAAAGGCTCAAAATGGAAATGGAAAAAAAAAATATTTTGACATTTTTCCATCCCAATGGCTAATTCTTAATTTTACAAAATACAGAGTTATCTCCCCTTTTTCTGATATGACGCTACACTTTTTTGACACTACGACAACCGGATTTTGAAAGTACAATCAATTATCTTTAATTTGAGACCAAATTCATCCTTCCGAACGATGAGGTAATTTTATTTTCCAAATTCAGTTTCAGCTGAGCCACTATAATGTTTTGGGGCGAAAACAGTGAGGCAAACCCTGCAGTATTATGGTCTCTTATCAAAGGAACGACCAGAAATGAAACAATATCTTATTCAAGCAAAAAGCATAAAACCGAAGAGGAAAACTTAAGAAAGCTGGAACATGAAATAGATAGTTTGGAAGAACGCTTAATACAAGTTAACAACAATAGTAACAGCAGCAACAACAACAACAACAACAACAACAATAATAATAATAATAATAATAATAATAATAATAATAATAATAATAATAATAATGACAATAGTAATAATAATAATAATAATAATAATAATAATAACGTTCGACTGCAAACTCTTGAAAACAATATTAATAACGAGCTTAGAAATAAGAAAGAACAACTGGAAGAAATTTATAGAATAAAGGCTGGAATTTTAACAAGACTTAAGATAACGCATCTACAAGACAGTGAAAAAAAATTAAAATACCCAAAAAGTTTAGAAACGCATAAAGCCGAGAGTAAAATAATAAACCAACTTTGTATAAATGGGAAAACAGTGAATGATCAGAATGAAATTTTGGACGCGCAGATATCGATGCTATATTACAAGAAACTCTATGAAAAACGCAACAGCTGTGAACCGCCATACAACTTTTTTTTTCGAAATCATGGTCTACCGACATTAAACGAACAAGAAAAACAAAAATGTGAAGGCCTCTTAACCGACAAAGAATGTGAATCTGCGATAAAAGACTTGAAAAACGGTTAATCTCCAGGTTCAGATGGTTTTACGGTCGAATTTTATAAAATATTTTGGCAAGATCACAAAGACACCATGCTGAACTCATTCAGTCATTCTTTTCAAGTTAATTCAATGTCCGACATCCAAAAGCAAGGTCTTATAACTCTTCTTCCAAAAAGTAACAAGAACTTGACAAATCTTTCTAGTTGGAGACCAATAAGTCTTTGAATGTAGATTACAAAAAAATGAGCAAAGCGATTGCAAATGGAATAAAAAAGGTTCTCAAAATTTTGATAGACAGTAGTCAAACAGGTTTCATCAAAGGTTGATATATTGGCGAAAACATACGTCTCCTTTTTGATATAATCGAATATACGGAAGAACACGACTTACCTGGTATATTACTCCTCACGGATTTCGAGAAAGCTTTCGATAGCATAAATCACGAATATATTGAACAAATTTTAGACGTATTTAATTTCGGTCAAGATATTAAATCATGGGTAAAATTGTTTTATAATAACGCAACAAGCTGTGCCCTTTACAATGGATATTTAACCTCTTTTTCCCCATCTAACGAGGAGTAAGACAAGGGTGTCCCCTCTCGCCTTACACATTTATATTGGGTATTGAAATACTCTCAGTCGCTATTAGACAAAATAAAGTATTCATGGCAAAACAGTAAACACTACTTTGTTCGCCGATGACTGCACTGTTATATTGGATGGCTCTGAACAAAGTTACAATGCAACTATACATTTATTCGAAGAATTTGGTAAACTATCAGGATTAAATTTGAACTTTAACAAGTGTGTCCCATTAAAGCTCGGTTCCCTACGAAACGTGCACGATATAGTTTATAACAAAAGAAAGAAATCATATGGAACAAAGATACGGCTAAAGCTCTAGGAATACACTTCCATTCGCGAACTGAACAGATAATGGAGCTGAACTTTAAACCAAGAATAGAACAATTTCGCAGAGATATTACATCATGGAAAAAACACAAACTAACGACGATAGGCAATATTACCGTGTTCAAAACCTTTATTCTATCTAAATTAACATACTTGTTCTCATTTCTCCCTAATCCATCATCAGAAATTATAAAATCATTAAAACAGCAAAGTTTTGAATTCATATGGAATAATAAAAGGGACTAAATAAAACGAGATACACTCATAAAACCATATGAAGAAGGCGGTTTAAGGATGGTTGACTTGAACTGTTATGTAAATTCGTTAAAAATGGCATGGGTTAAACGCCTTATTGATGAACAAAATAAGGTAACATGGAAAATATTTTACGAAAACGAACTAAGCAAACATGGTGGGTCTCTGAATTTTGAAAGTAATCTAAAACCCTGCAGATTTAAAATATTTACACTTTAAAAACTTGTTTTTAAAGGATATCTTATATACGTGGTGCTATCTCAACTATGACAAAAACCCTCAGGAAATTAACGCGCAGATTCTTTGGAATAACAGTCATGTAAGAAATCAGTCAAAACCCTTTGTTTTTTTTTAACATGGATAGAAAAGGGCATTAATCATATTAAACACATTTTTGATAATCAATATAAGCGTTTTAAAACGTTTGCAGAACTACAGACTGAGTTTGCACTACCGCCAAATGAATATTTGAATTATTACAAGTTAATATCATCAATACCGAAAGAATGGCTAAGACAGTTAAAAGTGCAAACACTACAGATAAAACAAGAACCAGCTCTATTTACAGTCGTCAAAGCAAAAGATCAAAATAACATTTGTAAATACATTACAGACTTTCAAATTAAAAAAGTAATAGTAATGAAAAAACTAAAGCACAGCGTAAATGGGAATCGTACTTCCAAGATGTAACTTTTGACTGGAAATCTATATTTCGTAACATATTTGCCATTTGTAAAGAAAACAAACTCCAAAACTTTCAATATAACTTTGTACATCGTAACATTGCGACGAACAAGTACCTGTTAAAGTGTAAATATACAGAATCGAGCTTATGCTCCTTTTGTAACATGGCTATTGAAATTATCGATCATTTGTTCTGGGAATGCCATTTTGTACAATACTTTTGGAACAAACTCTTTGATTTCCTATCACAACATCATTTTATTGACATTGGGAATAATAACGAAGCATGAAGGCACAAAAATGGATGCATTGCTTATGTAAAAATGTTGTTGTTAAAAAAAAAAAAAAAAAAAAAAGGTCAAAAGGTACATGTATATCCCTGCATACGTAAAAGTGGAGTTCAATGGATATACATTACAGGAACATGATTTCCTGATGCCTGTCCGCATGTTATGCAATTTCATTAAAATAATCAGAAATCGAAAAAAAAAAAAAAAAAAAAAAAAAAAAAAAAAGGTCAAAAGGTACATATATATCCCTGCATACGTAAAAGTGGAGTTCAATGGATATACATTACAGGAACATGATTTCCTGATGCCTGTCCGCATGTTATGCAATTTCATTAAAAAAAAAAAAAAAAAAAAAAAAAAAAAAAAAAAAAAAAAAAAAAAAAGGAGAAAAAAAAAAAAAGCATGTTAACGTCTATCCTTGTATCCGATTGTCGCCTCTCCCGCTTGTTTTTGTTTCGTTTCTGTTATATCCAGTATGCAATAATCTAAAATTGTATTGCCCGAGCTCTTACTTCCGATTGCGGTCTGTTAAGGTTCATCGCGATAAGCTTCTTGACAAATAAGCAACACTTTCTCAGCTAATATTGTACGAATATCTGTCCCTGTCTGATCTATTTACTAGGAAATGAGGTAATTAAATGTGACTTATGTTACTCCGATGTCATGTTATTCATTGTATTTCCGCTATCATTCTCAGTAAACACGCTATAGTTCTTGGTTATAAATAACAATCAATTAGATAACATATAAATAATTGTAAGCAATACAGCTCCTGTGCATGCAAATGCATCAGGAAAACATGTCCATGCGAAGAATACCCCCTTAAACCCCACTTTTGTATAGTAAAACTTTGGTATACGTGGGTGATCCAAGAAGTAATGCGAACACAACTATATTTTAGTAACCAATGCAGATATATGTAAATAATTTGGCATGTTAACACGTGCATATATGTGCAGTAATTAGGTGTTATATCATGAAGTTCAGATGACGAGTCGAGATATAAGGATTATTTGATTTGTCGGCCCGAAGTCGACATGGACGCCAAATTGACTGAATGTCATTTTTGTTTGGGGTACAATGAAAGATTTTGTGCTCCAATTTATTAAATTGACATTAATATACACGCAAATCATATTCGTTGTGTTATGTTTGTCTTATGTTTTGGAAATAATATAGAAAACGAAATGCAAAGATCAGCAGGGTCTATTCTATGTTGCCTAGCAACGGCATCTGACAAAAATATCATGATTTCGACGAAGTACGACAAATACCCATAATTCATGAGTATATTTGACCCCGATCAAGATGTAAATGTCGACATTTATGCCCACAGCCTATCACAACGAAGAATTTCTATTCAAAAAATAAATATTGTATGGAATTTAACCTTTTTGGTTTAAGTAGAATAGGCGTTGATAAAAATGTGGCGATTTAGAGAGACAAAAATTGACTCAAATTCTAGGGGTACAGATAGCCAAACCTCAATAATTTGTGCTACGTTCAACTCATCAAGGTATGTACAGCAAGTTTATTTAAAGGGATTATTGTACTTGGGAATGAAACGATTATTGACGTAATGATGGTTTACATTTGACACTTCATTACATAAATAGAATCCATTTTACCCGTGGCCAAGGTCGTTTACCTTGCATTCTCTTGTTGCTAGGCTACGAGGGTTGCTATGTGATTCAGGCAAAATAGTAATCGGATCCGGAAAAATCGATAATGCATCATTATTCTGATGTAAACTATCTTGAAAAATGACAATGGTGAAAGAAATTACACATGAGTTCGCATTACTTCTTGGATCACCCTCGTACATGGGTGTACGTATTTTTCTTATTTTTCCTTTATAGCATAGATTGTGGGTCTCGTTAGAACTGCCTCGACGAGGCGGTTCTAACGTGTACACACGGTCTATATATGTTTTCAGCAAAAATTACAAAATTTTCGTTTTTTTCTAATGAAAATTTTCATTTTTTTTCCTCTTAGGAAAAAGTATGTATATAACATGGGCACATTTTCTTAATGGTATTAGGAAGATGACAAGGTGTAGCACGGTAGCTAACCTCATAATCCTGATTGTCTGGGGAACCTTGTGTAAATGTTTGTTACTTAAACGAGGCAGTTCAAAAATGCTGCAGGCAACTTTTCCTTATGGTATCACTAAATCTAATAGTAGTACCCTGATATCGGGATTTTGACGCTTAAAAAATTAGTTCTGTGTACTTTGGTTTTTACTTATCTGTCATTCCCAATATTTTTCAGGCCAGAAGCTCTCTTTGTGCCAGGCATCCCCAAGAAGTTTGAATAAAATCAGAGCTATTTTGACTGTGGGAATAAACCTTTGCCAACCCAGTGTATTAGAGAGCGTGAAAAGCGGTTTATTTGAAAATTCTGACGGTGTCACTCCACTGAGAGAATTTGTGAAAAACCAAGCTGGTCAACCCACACTCATTTTGATTTTATTTTGTTCTTCTAATGATTAGCAACACAAATAAATGCTATTCGTATGCCTGAAAAGTGCAGTTCATACATTTAGTTTGAGTTTTAAATGATTAAACACTGTTGAACTTCTATTACTATAGTGAGACCTTATGACTAAAACAAAGAAATCAAATACCCCTCCACAAAAATAGGTGAGAAATAATCCAACTACCAAAGTACTAACACAAAAGAAGAATCGGTCAGCAGGTAGCTTGCTGCTTATCCAAGCCACATTTAGTTAAGGTTTGATGACTGAGTGGCCACCATCCGAGAAATATCTACTCACTCTTCTATGATATGTATAAAGATTTTTAAGTTCACCCACCTGGTTTAGGAGGGACATTGGTCCTGATTGCAATAGTTCCTGGTTAAAGCTAACTTTTTTTCTTCATAAAAGTGATTTACCAGAAGGTAAACTAAACAGATTTTAAGATTAAAAAGGTAAAAGTAGGCAATGGCCAGGAAACGGTGCAATCGGCGTGCATTTGTGACTAGATTATTTAATTTTGATTGTATTTTATTCAATCACGCGGACGTTACATTTTCAGAACATTTTAATTGATGGGTACTCAACACAAAATTTCTACATCAAGATTAACAGTCAGTTAATAAGATTTCCACTGCATACGTGTTTGTGCATTTGATTTAAAAAAAAAAACAAAAAAAAACGTCTGATGTGTGGATGAGTACTGTGACATGTCAATGGAACTAGTGCCATCTCCGAAACATGGTCACTAGTCCAGTGCTTTTAGCCAAATTGTAATGAAAGCAAAGCATATGCGGTGTTTCATAAATAAGTATTTGAATGCTACGTCGTAAGGTCAATATAGTCGTCATCGTCGTCCACCTTTTACAAATATATTCTCCGAAACGTTTAAAGATAGCAAAGATCAGAAACTTAAATTATTATAGAAAACTAATGTTACGTCCAAAAACACATAGAATAGGAAAACCTATTACATCGCACAGTTTGGCATTACAGATTCTGGCTTGTTTATTTATCTTTCAAAGATTTATTATACAGACATAATCTTTAAAACGGTTTCAGTTGATTAAAATGGTGCTAGGAAACGCCTTATTGATTACACTGTTTCAGTATTTGTCTGTTTCAGTATTTGTCATTTAAGTATTTGTCTAGCTCTTTCACAATAACTCAGAACAGCTATGGATAATATATCTCGCATTCGATGCTTTTAGCTGATGACACGCTGTTGATTTTTCAAGATAATGACCGAGTGCAAAACAATTTAATTACAAGCATTTTATAGAAATCACTCCATAAAATAGAATTACGCTGTTAAATTAAGTGTTTATGTGAATCTCTCATGGGAATTATATCATTCAGACATAACGACTCGCGTAGTGCCTTGTCGCTTCTGTTGCAACTCATTAAAAGAACATTGGTCTGCATCCTTTTCAATTCATATAATGTACTGTATGGTTAGTTAATACTTTTTAAATGTACGCTACATGACATGACATCATAATATTTCTGTATTTATGTTTAATAAGTAAATACTGCCCAGTTTAAAAGGTGGAAATAATTAAAATAACAAGTCAAGAACTCCACAAAGAAAGATAAATTACAAAAGTAAAATAGCGCATGGTAAATGTCAGTAAAGAAATTAATATATTCCCTTTTGTCAAAACTTTTGCAAGTTATTCGAACTATTGTTCAAAGTGACCAGTAGGAGACCATACAATAAGGAACAAACTGACAACTATCATCGCTTGCGACAAAAACAATGAGTAACTTTCTATGTAAATTTGTTCTTCTTTGAGAGTATGTAATTAAATCCCAAATGTCTGTTGACGTAAAAGGCAGTTTTTCAACTTGACAATCTGTGTCACTTATATCGAACATAACGAAATAGTGTCACCAAGATTTTAGACAAAACTGATTTTTAGTGTGCGTAGACGCCGTACAATGGCAAACGTGTTTTGTACTTTTAAAAAGCGACTTGTATTGTTGTTCCATTTCTTATTTTCGGTGTTGTTTTAACTGTTTGTACCTTTTATGTGCTCACTGCTCTTAAAGGATCTCAGTTTTATACTAATTCATGTATAGTTGTTTAAAAAGCTAGGTGGTCATCTTTAAGGAAATATCTGTTCACCCGAATCAGGGTCTTAACTCCTGATATGCCAACTCAACCATTCGCTATAAAACCAGATAAAAGATAACAATATGCATCGAAACCTGTGACTTTGAATTTTGTTTTAAGTATCTCATAAAAACGTGACCGATTTCAATCCGAAATAAACGAAAAATTACAAGCATACTCGTAGCTTAAACGCTCAATTAACGCTCCTTGACCCTAAAATGTCACGTAAAATATTGTGTCATTGTGTCGGAAATGACTGATAAAAGTAAACATGGCGACCCCAGACGTGTTCTATAACTTTGCCGCATAAATTGTTGACATGATGTTTTTTTTTTTTTTTTTTTTTTTTTTTTTTTTTTTTTTTTTTTTTTTTTTGAAAACTAACATACTAAATTAAGAATATGTACAATTTCCTTCTTAAATCTGTCTTTGTATCCGGCAAAGGTCGTGTCTAATTCGTTTTGCTTGTTACCGCTTTTCATTTTACCACAGTGTGCAAATAATATGCACCCAGGATTACCTGTTACAGGGAACTCGGAGGTTCGGGGAACTCGGAGTTAAACAATGGAAGGCAAATCCGACTAGGGGCAGTATTTATCCCATATTATTTTCAATTTACGTCCACTTCAGAAATTTTACCATATCGCACATACAAAGTTTAGAAGACGAAACCCCTGCATGCACCATCAGTTTAAGCTGACACGTCAATTTTCAATCAAAATAAATAATGTAAACTGGAAATTGCATGATTGTAAAGCACTTTCAATTCGGACCACTTAATTTTGAGTATTTACGATATTTTCGCATTAAACAGCGGCCGGTTTCTAAAAATACAGTGTCTTAATGAGCATCATATATGCAAAATATCCAGTGTTTTTACCCAGGTAAATGTAGGAGGCATCACAATTTGGGTACGGTAATTATCGGAGGTATGATCGTGATAACTCGGAGGAACGTCAAATTTAGGATATGGGTAAAGTCGGAGGGTCAGTTCATTGAAAATGACTCGTGATTTTGCTTCTGGAGCAAACTAGACTTTAATTTTATGACATACAGTCCAGTTAATATGTAAAGTACCAAATATACATTAATATGTCACTCTAACCTACATGTATGTTACTCTAACCTAAATGTATGGCATGGACTTGTTATTAACATATTTAAGTGTATAATTATTTGGCATGATTTTTATGTTGTCGATTTCATTAAGCACTCTTAATCATTCAATCACTAACCGCATGTGTTAAATCCACCCTCGGGGTAACAAGTGGAGCAACCCAATTTCTGCTTGCGGGTGTGTCAGGAATTTATTCTGGGGTTCTCCCGTGGTCACCCAACCTATTGATGGAGTCGTCTCGATATGTCTGAAACAACCTTGTAAAGGTGAAAGGGATATCAGACAATAATAATAAAAATTGAGCGACCGCATCAGAAAACCGTCCCACAATTAGCTTAACTCGTCTGAAACATTTTTCCAAAATCTGTTATAATCTCATAATTCAAAAATGTCAAAAAGGGAGATCTAGATGAAAAAAGGTACAAGCTGGCAATGATCAGGAAAAGGCGCAATCAGAAAGAAATTCCGTCCTCAACGAATCCGAAGCAGGAAAAAACCAAATTGACAATTAGGTACTTATACTGAAAGAATATATCGTAAGCCGAGTGAGCAGCTATTGTCCAATAGGCGGCCACTCAGTTACCATAACTTAAACTAATACTATGAAAACGTACATAAAGTATCATCAGCTCTTGAAAGAAAACCCGTATTCTGTATTTTCAAGTAAAAACGTGTGCACAAGATTTTTCAGGTCAATCGAGTTCAAACGCAGACGAGGGCACTGACAAAATTATCCTCCTCCCAATCGTAAGTTGCCCAAGAAAATTTAGCATCAGCCGTTTTATAAGCTGTAAAATGACATTTTTTCATGTGCATCATGGAAAGATTCTACCGAGTACCCACAGTCGATAATGTGAATATAAATAATGCACACAAAATGGGATGTAAGGGGATTAGATTGCATATAGACGGTAGCTTGCTTGTTGATCATCTCCTTTCCTAGTATACATCAAACACCCCCTCCCCAATACGCATGTGCGCATACTTACCGTGTCACAACAATCAGAATAAACGTTTTGTGCTTACCTTTCCTTAATTCGTAGGCACATGGAAGTGATCCAAACAAATACACTCTCAGATAAGCATTATCAAGAGAAAAAGAGAGGAAAAAAGCTGTTTAAATGTTGAAATACCTCCGAATCTCCAAAACCGTCCCTCCGAGTTCCCAATATCACATTTCAAAATTACTCCGAGACTTCCCGTATCAAAAGATGTGACACCGTCTTTATGTTTTAAGCCTGTGGAGTTTATCCTTTTGTAATCATGCGCAAGGATGCTTAAACTCTCGAGGAGAAAGCCTAAATTTTGAAATGTAGCTACCAGTTTGTTGACAAATGTTATTGGTCGTCCACTATTTACCTGATAATACAGATTTTCTTGCTGCGTGAGCATAATTCTGAGTTCAAAATACTTTAGCATGTTAATTTGAGGACAAAGACGGCCACACTGTTCATAAATTGTTTGCTTATTATATTACCTTTTAGCCCAAAACACCAATAAGCTCTGATTTTACCATTATGTGATATTAAAATGATATTATACTGACCCTAGTCTAAGGCGCCTTCCATTGTTTACCTCCGAGTTCCCCGAACCTCCGAGTTCGCTGTAACAGGTAATCCTGGGTGATATGTAGATCGAACAATAAGAACGCTCGTATGTGTCAAACCGAATTCAAATGGATAATGACACTTTAAGACAACGGTGCAGTCTGTATTTGTTCCTTCCGACCAGGTTCGACTAGGTTTCAAATCGGCCTGTACAGTCACAGAAAAAGGTTACAAGCAGTGAACTATCCGTGAAGCGAAGCTAACGTCGCTGATCGATTGTGCAATTAGTATAAAACTGAGATCCTTTAAGAGCAGTGAGCACATAAAAGGTACAAACAGTTAAAACAACACCGAAAATAAGAAATGGAACAACAATACAAGTCGCTTTTTAAAAGTACAAAACACGTTTGCCATTGTACGGCGTCTACGCACACTAAAAATCAGTTTTGTCTAAAATCTTGGTGACACTATTTCGTTATGTTCGATATAAGTGACACAGATTGTCAAGTTGAAAAACTGCCTTTTACGTCAACAGACATTTGGGATTTAATTACATACTCTCAAAGAAGAACAAATTTACATAGAATTTGTCGCAAGCGATGATAGTTGTCAGTTTGTTCCTTATTGTATGGTCTCCTACTGGTCACTTTGAACAATAGTTCGAATAACTTGCAAAAGTTTTGACAAAAGGGAATATATTAATTTCTTTACTGACATTTACCATGCGCTATTTTACTTTTGTAATTTATCTTTCTTTGTGGAGTTCTTGACTTGTTATTTTAATTATTTCCACCTTTTAAACTGGGCAGTATTTACTTATTAAACATAAATACAGAAATATTATGATGTCATGTCATGTAGCGTACATTTAAAAAGTATTAACTAACCATACAGTACATTATATGAATTGAAAAGGATGCAGACCAATGTTCTTTTAATGAGTTGCAACAGAAGCGACAAGGCACTACGCGAGTCGTTATGTCTGAATGATATAATTCCCATGAGAGATTCACATAAACACTTAATTTAACAGCGTAATTCTATTTTATGGAGTGATTTCTATAAAATGCTTGTAATTAAATTGTTTTGCACTCGGTCATTATCTTGAAAAATCAACAGCGTGTCATCAGCTAAAAGCATCGAATGCGAGATATATTATCCATAGCTGTTCTGAGTTATTGTGAAAGAGCTAGACAAATACTTAAATGACAAATACTGAAACAGACAAATACTGAAACAGTGTAATCAATAAGGCGTTTCCTAGCACCATTTTAATCAACTGAAACCGTTTTAAAGATTATGTCTGTATAATAAATCTTTGAAAGATAAATAAACAAGCCAGAATCTGTAATGCCAAACTGTGCGATGTAATAGGTTTTCCTATTCTATGTGTTTTTGGACGTAACATTAGTTTTCTATAATAATTTAAGTTTCTGATCTTTGCTATCTTTAAACGTTTCGGAGAATATATTTGTAAAAGGTGGACGACGATGACGACTATATTGACCTTACGACGTAGCATTCAAATACTTATTTATGAAACACCGCATATGCTTTGCTTTCATTACAATTTGGCTAAAAGCACTGGACTAGTGACCATGTTTCGGAGATGGCACTAGTTCCATTGACATGTCACAGTACTCATCCACACATCAGACGTTTTTTTTTTTTTTTTGTTTTTTTTTTTTAAATCAAATGCACAAACACGTATGCAGTGGAAATCTTATTAACTGACTGTTAATCTTGATGTAGAAATTTTGTGTTGAGTACCCATCAATTAAAATGTTCTGAAAATGTAACGTCCGCGTGATTGAATAAAATACAATCAAAATTAAATAATCTAGTCACAAATGCACGCCGATTGCACCGTTTCCTGGCCATTGCCTACTTTTACCTTTTTAATCTTAAAATCTGTTTAGTTTACCTTCTGGTAAATCACTTTTATGAAGAAAAAAAGTTAGCTTTAACCAGGAACTATTGCAATCAGGACCAATGTCCCTCCTAAACCAGGTGGGTGAACTTAAAAATCTTTATACATATCATAGAAGAGTGAGTAGATATTTCTCGGATGGTGGCCACTCAGTCATCAAACCTTAACTAAATGTGGCTTGGATAAGCAGCAAGCTACCTGCTGACCGATTCTTCTTTTGTGTTAGTACTTTGGTAGTTGGATTATTTCTCACCTATTTTTGTGGAGGGGTATTTGATTTCTTTGTTTTAGTCATAAGGTCTCACTATAGTAATAGAAATTCAACAGTGTTTAATCATTTAAAACTCAAACTAAATGTATGAACTGCACTTTTCAGGCATACGAATAGCATTTATTTGTGTTGCTAATCATTAGAAGAACAAAATAAAATCAAAATGAGTGTGGGTTGACCAGCTTGGTTTTTCACAAATTCTCTCAGTGGAGTGACACCGTCAGAATTTTCAAATAAACCGCTTTTCACGCTCTCTAATACACTGGGTTGGCAAAGGTTTATTCCCACAGTCAAAATAGCTCTGATTTTATTCAAACTTCTTGGGGATGCCTGGCACAAAGAGAGCTTCTGGCCTGAAAAATATTGGGAATGACAGATAAGTAAAAACCAAAGTACACAGAACTAATTTTTTAAGCGTCAAAATCCCGATATCAGGGGTACTACTATTAGATTTAGTGATACCATAAGGAAAAGTTGCCTGCAGCATTTTTGAACTGCCTCGTTTAAGTAATAAACATTTACACAAGGTTCCCCAGACAATCAGGATTATGAGGTTAGCTACCGTGCTACACCTTGTCATCTTCCTAATACCATTAAGAAAATGTGCCCATGTTATATACATACTTTTTCCTAAGAGGAAAAAAAATGAAAATTTTCATTAGAAAAAAACGAAAATTTTGTAATTTTTGCTGAAAACATATATAGACCGTGTGTACACGTTAGAACCGCCTCGTCGAGGCAGTTCTAACGAGACCCACAATCTATGCTATAAAGGAAAAATAAGAAAAATACGTACACCCATGTACGAGGGTGATCCAAGAAGTAATGCGAACTCATGTGTAATTTCTTTCACCATTGTCATTTTTCAAGATAGTTTACATCAGAATAATGATGCATTATCGATTTTTCCGGATCCGATTACTATTTTGCCTGAATCACATAGCAACCCTCGTAGCCTAGCAACAAGAGAATGCAAGGTAAACGACCTTGGCCACGGGTAAAATGGATTCTATTTATGTAATGAAGTGTCAAATGTAAACCATCATTACGTCAATAATCGTTTTATTCCCAAGTACAATAATCCCTTTAAATAAACTTGCTGTACATACCTTGATGAGTTGAACGTAGCACAAATTATTGAGGTTTGGCTATCTGTACCCCCTAGAATTTGAGTCAATTTTTGTCTCTCTAAATCGCCACATTTTTATCAACGCCTATTCTACTTAAACCAAAAAGGTTAAATTCCATACAATATTTATTTTTTGAATAGAAATTCTTCGTTGTGATAGGCTGTGGGCATAAATGTCGACATTTACATCTTGATCGGGGTCAAATATACTCATGAATTATGGGTATTTGTCGTACTTCGTCGAAATCGTGATATTTTTGTCAGATGCCGTTGCTAGGCAACATAGAATAGACCCTGCTGATCTTTGCATTTCGTTTTCTATATTATTTCCAAAACATAAGACAAACATAACACAACGAATATGATTTGCGTGTATATTAATGTCAATTTAATAAATTGGAGCACAAAATCTTTCATTGTACCCCAAACAAAAATGACATTCAGTCAATTTGGCGTCCATGTCGACTTCGGGCCGACAAATCAAATAATCCTTGTATCTCGACTCGTCATCTGAACTTCATGATATAACACCTAATTACTGCACATATATGCACGTGTTAACATGCCAAATTATTTACATATATCTGCATTGGTTACTAAAATATAGTTGTGTTCGCATTACTTCTTGGATCACCCACGTATACCAAAGTTTTACTATACAAAAGTGGGGTTTAAGGGGGTATTCTTCGCATGGACATGTTTTCCTGATGCATTTGCATGCACAGGAGCTGTATTGCTTACAATTATTTATATGTTATCTAATTGATTGTTATTTATAACCAAGAACTATAGCGTGTTTACTGAGAATGATAGCAGAAATACAATGAATAACATGACATCGGAGTAACATAAGTCACATTTAATTACCTCATTTCCTAGTAAATAGATCAGACAGGGACAGATATTCGTACAATATTAGCTGAGAAAGTGTTGCTTATTTGTCAAGAAGCTTATCGCGATGAACCTTAACAGACCGCAATCGGAAGTAAGAGCTCGGGCAATACAATTTTAGATTATTGCATACTGGATATAACAGAAACGAAACAAAAACAAGCGGGAGAGGCGACAATCGGATACAAGGATAGACGTTAACATGCTTTTTTTTTCTCCTTTTTTTTTCCTTTTTTTTTTTTTTTTTTTTTTTTTTTTTTTTCGATTTCTGATTATTTTAATGAAATTGCATAACATGCGGACAGGCATCAGGAAATCATGTTCCTGTAATGTATATCCATTGAACTCCACTTTTACGTATGCAGGGATATACATGTACCTTTTGACCTTTTTTTTTTTTTTTTTTTTTTAACAACAACATTTTTACATAAGCAATGCATCCATTTTTGTGCCTTCATGCTTCGTTATTATTCCCAATGTCAATAAAATGATGTTGTGATAGGAAATCAAAGAGTTTGTTCCAAAAGTATTGTACAAAATGGCATTCCCAGAACAAATGATCGATAATTTCAATAGCCATGTTACAAAAGGAGCATAAGCTCGATTCTGTATATTTACACTTTAACAGGTACTTGTTCGTCGCAATGTTACGATGTACAAAGTTATATTGAAAGTTTTGGAGTTTGTTTTCTTTACAAATGGCAAATATGTTACGAAATATAGATTTCCAGTCAAAAGTTACATCTTGGAAGTACGATTCCCATTTACGCTGTGCTTTAGTTTTTTCATTACTATTACTTTTTTAATTTGAAAGTCTGTAATGTATTTACAAATGTTATTTTGATCTTTTGCTTTGACGACTGTAAATAGAGCTGGTTCTTGTTTTATCTGTAGTGTTTGCACTTTTAACTGTCTTAGCCATTCTTTCGGTATTGATGATATTAACTTGTAATAATTCAAATATTCATTTGGCGGTAGTGCAAACTCAGTCTGTAGTTCTGCAAACGTTTTAAAACGCTTATATTGATTATCAAAAATGTGTTTAATATGATTAATGCCCTTTTCTATCCATGTTAAAAAAAAACAAAGGGTTTTGACTGATTTCTTACATGACTGTTATTCCAAAGAATCTGCGCGTTAATTTCCTGAGGGTTTTTGTCATAGTTGAGATAGCACCACGTATATAAGATATCCTTTAAAAACAAGTTTTTAAAGTGTAAATATTTTAAATCTGCAGGGTTTTAGATTACTTTCAAAATTCAGAGACCCACCATGTTTGCTTAGTTCGTTTTCGTAAAATATTTTCCATGTTACCTTATTTTGTTCATCAATAAGGCGTTTAACCCATGCCATTTTTAACGAATTTACATAACAGTTCAAGTCAACCATCCTTAAACCGCCTTCTTCATATGGTTTTATGAGTGTATCTCGTTTTATTTAGTCCCTTTTATTATTCCATATGAATTCAAAACTTTGCTGTTTTAATGATTTTATAATTTCTGATGATGGATTAGGGAGAAATGAGAACAAGTATGTTAATTTAGATAGAATAAAGGTTTTGAACACGGTAATATTGCCTATCGTCGTTAGTTTGTGTTTTTTCCATGATGTAATATCTCTGCGAAATTGTTCTATTCTTGGTTTAAAGTTCAGCTCCATTATCTGTTCAGTTCGCGAATGGAAGTGTATTCCTAGAGCTTTAGCCGTATCTTTGTTCCATATGATTTCTTTCTTTTGTTATAAACTATATCGTGCACGTTTCGTAGGGAACCGAGCTTTAATGGGACACACTTGTTAAAGTTCAAATTTAATCCTGATAGTTTACCAAATTCTTCGAATAAATGTATAGTTGCATTGTAACTTTGTTCAGAGCCATCCAATATAACAGTGCAGTCATCGGCGAACAAAGTAGTGTTTACTGTTTTGCCATGAATACTTTATTTTGTCTAATAGCGACTGAGAGTATTTCAATACCCAATATAAATGTGTAAGGCGAGAGGGGACACCCTTGTCTTACTCCTCGTTAGATGGGGAAAAAGAGGTTAAATATCCATTGTAAAGGGCACAGCTTGTTGCGTTATTATAAAACAATTTTACCCATGATTTAATATCTTGACCGAAATTAAATACGTCTAAAATTTGTTCAATATATTCGTGATTTATGCTATCGAAAGCTTTCTCGAAATCCGTGAGGAGTAATATACCAGGTAAGTCGTGTTCTTCCGTATATTCGATTATATCAAAAAGGAGACGTATGTTTTCGCCAATATATCAACCTTTGATGAAACCTGTTTGACTACTGTCTATCAAAATTTTGAGAACCTTTTTTATTCCATTTGCAATCGCTTTGCTCATTTTTTTGTAATCTACATTCAAAGACTTATTGGTCTCCAACTAGAAAGATTTGTCAAGTTCTTGTTACTTTTTGGAAGAAGAGTTATAAGACCTTGCTTTTGGATGTCGGACATTGAATTAACTTGAAAAGAATGACTGAATGAGTTCAGCATGGTGTCTTTGTGATCTTGCCAAAATATTTTATAAAATTCGACCGTAAAACCATCTGAACCTGGAGATTAACCGTTTTTCAAGTCTTTTATCGCAGATTCACATTCTTTGTCGGTTAAGAGGCCTTCACATTTTTGTTTTTCTTGTTCGTTTAATGTCGGTAGATCATGATTTCGAAAAAAAAAGTTGTATGGCGGTTCACAGCTGTTGCGTTTTTCATAGAGTTTCTTGTAATATAGCATCGATATCTGCGCGTCCAAAATTTCATTCTGATCATTCACTGTTTTCCCATTTATACAAAGTTGGTTTATTATTTTACTCTCGGCTTTATGCGTTTCTAAACTTTTTGGGTATTTTAATTTTTTTTCACTGTCTTGTAGATGCGTTATCTTAAGTCTTGTTAAAATTCCAGCCTTTATTCTATAAATTTCTTCCAGTTGTTCTTTCTTATTTCTAAGCTCGTTATTAATATTGTTTTCAAGAGTTTGCAGTCGAACGTTATTATTATTATTATTATTATTACTATTGTCATTATTATTATTATTATTATTATTATTATTATTATTATTATTATTATTATTGTTGTTGTTGTTGTTGTTGTTGCTGCTGTTACTATTGTTGTTAACTTGTATTAAGCGTTCTTCCAAACTATCTATTTCATGTTCCAGCTTTCTTAAGTTTTCCTCTTCGGTTTTATGCTTTTTGCTTGAATAAGATATTGTTTCATTTCTGGTCGTTCCTTTGATAAGAGACCATAATACTGCAGGGTTTGCCTCACTGTTTTCGCCCCAAAACATTATAGTGGCTCAGCTGAAACTGAATTTGGAAAATAAAATTACCTCATCGTTCGGAAGGATGAATTTGGTCTCAAATTAAAGATAATTGATTGTACTTTCAAAATCCGGTTGTCGTAGTGTCAAAAAAGTGTAGCGTCATATCAGAAAAAGGGGAGATAACTCTGTATTTTGTAAAATTAAGAATTAGCCATTGGGATGGAAAAATGTCAAAATATTTTTTTTTTCCATTTCCATTTTGAGCCTTTGATTATATTTTCGTATTGAACATTGATGTGTCAACACAGTGCACTAGATTTGAACTTTTTGTGCTTTTTAACACACGCTTTAACGGCCGGTAACGTACGTAACACGGAAGAAATTTTGACTTTGACGCCTTGCGTTTCTTATACAGAGTACAGTATTTTAGATATACCAACAATTTTGTTTCTATGTAAGGTTCACTTAATGGGCAGTGTGTAGATGTTTTCATTTTTTCGATATTGCATCTCTCCATGTTGTCAGAACGCTTTTAAAAACCCAACCCATTCTTTAAAAGTAACGTTTTTTCGACATTAAATCGCCATTTGATAGATAATAACTTATAGATTCACGTGTATATCTTTCAAATTTCCGACAGAAATTTGATTAACTCGATAGAATTGTTTTATTTTTCCATTTTAAAGGGGAATAAATGATAAAATAGGCTTCTTGGTGTATATGGTCACGTAGACTACGTACCTGTAGACAAATATAAACACAATTAGTGAATACAATATAAATTCTGCATCCCATATTAAGGCGTTATGCTGATCCGGGGTTCAATATGAAACATAACCTTATCGTCCAGATGGGGAAGTTTAGTCTAAAATGAAAGATGGGTGTCTCCTCGAATATTTGGTTGTTTTGCGCCCAAAAACATTGTAGCGAAATTTGACAATTATGGGCACATATCTCTTTCTCAAGCGTATTCATTTTTGGTGCATGGTTACAAAACCAATTTGAAACCGATTCGTAAATTGGATTTTCTTCCCAATTCTTCTTGACAGTTTGTGTTTTTGCTAAATAGACGCATCCTATTGCGGGATACTGTATGTTCAATACATGCATTGATGTTAAGAAATTAAGAAATGTTACTTATGTTCTTATATACTCATAGAGAAATATGTATAGAGCTTCAAGGTGCATTCTGAGATGTTACATATGTTACTTTATAAAAAAGGACTGGGGTCGGCCGATAAAAATAGTTGAAAGTTTTTACAATTTGCGTTTTTTTTATTTGTTCTAGTATTCGTGTTACAGTTGTATCGGTTACATATTAGATTTAATGGAAACATTTCAAACAAAATACTACGAATCTGTCTTTGATATATATTTTATAATATGTCGTTGAACACTTCGACTCCTATTGAAAAGCTGGAAGATTTAAAGTCGCCCTTCAACCATTTTGCACAAATAAGAGCTATTTTTAATATCGTTCATCTTTGTAAAACTAGGACAGTTCTCTTACAACGTTTAAATAATTTCAAGGAAGAGGTCTCCTAGAGAAATAACGTATCTCAGTAAGAGCTACGCCATGTAACATAAGTAACATTTCTTAATTTCTTAACATCAATGCATGTATTGAACATACAGTATCCCGCAATAGGATGCGTCTATTTAGCAAAAACACAAACTGTTACTAAATATATCATATCGATTTATCAGGAAATTTTAATGTTTTAACTAAAACTATGTGTAACACCGAATTTGATTTAAGCAGAATGAGTAAACGGGATCAACCTTGCCTACATCATACACACATGCGAATAATCAAAGAACATGTAGCTTGCAAAGATTTCGATTTGAAATATATTATATAACGTTTAAGGAATAATGACTTAATGGCAGCGTGTATTTTACTCGATAAAGCCGAATAATTACATCGATTTCTCGGCATTCGTATTAAATTGAAAATGTAACACGCGTAACACCATAAAGTAAAATGTCAAATACAAATCATAACATGACATGAAATAAACAGCTAAAGAAAGAGGGGAAGAATGAAAGAAAGAATGTAAGAATGAAGGAAAACACGTTATTGAATTTTATTTATAGGTAAATTGTACGCATATACAATATACATGTACATGTACTCTGGGTGATATTAAGATCTACTTTGCTTCTCAGGATAATTGCTCATGGGTACAAATTTGTTGTTCTGATTACAAAATATATATCAAAGATACTTTAAGTTAGTTTCTAATATCAAGTTAGGAATGACTAATGCTGCCATTTTATAGACACCAACAACTAACAATTTATTTGCTTTTAAATGTTGTAAACATATAATATTTATATGAAGTCATTGAGTTACATGTATTTATCTTTGGATAGCCATACCCCTCCCAAAAATGACACTCTTCCACTGGTATCACTGATGTATTGCACACAGTATTCAAATATTATCCCCGAAACCTCATTCGTTTTAGCAGAATGATTTTGTCTTAAGTATAAAAAAAATGAAAGCCCAATCTTTTTAATATTTTCCTTTATGTTCAAAATGTAACGTATATAACACATTTATTAGAATTGCATAATTGTCTCACTACGTTTTTTCCTTAAAACACTGTAGAGCAACAAGGTGGTTCCTTATGAGCTGAAACGAAGCCGTCACTTCATATGCCAAGATAGTTCATTTTATATATAAAAAATAAATGATACAATGATATTTTAATTGATCAAGTTATCCAAATTTGCGATCTCGTATTATGGTATATAATATTAGCCTTGATAATAGTTATCAAGGGAATGAGTTTCCTTCTTAACATACTAAAACTTTCAGGAAACATGAAAGGTAGGTTTTTGGTTTCCGTTTACCTACTTTTACCTTTCTGTGTATCATGAGAGTATCAAAATTGGGACGAATTTCTGTTTGTATTTTTCCCAAAGATGCTTTGTTACAAGCTATTATACCAATATGTGTTTTGCTTTAAAACGTTTTACATACAATGTATGTTGTGTTGCAAAATTGTGAAATTCTGCTTCATCAAGAGCAACTTTATGTCATATTCATTTAAAGGGAAATGCAATAAGTATCATTTTAATGGTATAAAGCGTGAAGGAGACGTTCAGTAATGTGATTTGTGTGAAAAATGACTAACAACACATACGGCTTTTCCTTATTCTTTAAATCGTTTGCTAATTCTTCTATGCCGGCACTCCAATGCATTTGCTTTACTTAAAATTATATAAAAACATAAAACACAGATAAAATACCTGCTCAATTTCATTAAAGTCAATAAAATATGAATCCGTATTCAATAGCACCATTTAATAAAAAAAAGTTTCTGTATCATTATTGTGTAACATACGTAACATAATTCAGTACTGTTTTGTACAATTTAACAATCATGTCGAGAACTTTAGGAGCGTATTTAATGTATAAGAGGTCATTCTTACACAGAGACGACAATTTCATCCCAATACTTTAGAGTAAGCGTTACACGTTAATGAGATGTCGCTGATACGATTTCAATACTGCTTGTTTCACATATAACTGTTCGTTACCTTCACTTTATCTTCAGTAAATTGACTAAAATCAAAGTTATTAAGAGGTTTACGTCAGTGGAATTGGAAAAAATCGTTCCCAAAGTGGCTTCTCTTATTTTGTAGTCAAGTTTAAGGTTCTATTGGTATGCTATAATACATGTATGTGTAAACAATTAACAGTGCCAGGTGATCTACGATACGCGTACGCATAGGAATATTATATACTAAGTAAACATCTATTAAGTAAATATCTCTTATTAAGTAAACATCTCTTTGAATGTACGTTTTGAAATGATTTCACGTTTTCGCTATTATGGTAACAGTGTGGGCTTAGATTCAGATTAGAAAGATATGAAACTAAGGTCATATCCATACCTCTAGATGCTGATTATGCCCTGCCATGCCACTTAGAAATAACTGCGCACAGTAAACGATTGTTATCATTCTTGATAAAAACGGAACAATAACTGCACACCGTAAACCTAAGATTGAAACAATGAATCTTATATTTGGAAAGGGCACATGAATACACTTTATTCTAAATATTTTTAAACAACTCCAATGACTCCAAACAGTGTAGAAAGTAAATAAAATGTAACATATCATGCTTTGTGTGTAACGTATGTAACACAAAATGCTGCCTCAGGATATATCGGTTTCATAGAACTCCAAATAGAACCAAATTACGAAGAAAAAACCTATAGAACTAAGAATAAAATGTAGGTGTTATAGACATACTTTTATTTGGGTCTAAACTTCTATGTTAAGCTATACAAGTCTTCAAACCACTTTTGTGCTACAAAATGGTGTAGGTGAAAATAGAAACGACGACGACAACACAACAACAACAGTCTGAGATTGCATTTGAATCAAAGAAATATATTTTGGTAAACAAAAACGGCATGAAATGATCGAACGGACCTTAAACTTACTTTGATCCTGAAATTAACCTGTATGAAATGCTTAACTGTTGTATTAATGCGAATGTAGTTTACGTAACCATTTGAATAAGACTACTTTGTAATTTACACTTCACCTTTTTTTCTCCTCCGTCGCGGTCGCGAACCGTGGTCCGAATTTTCTGATCTGGTAAAGGCCAACATTTTTATTTAATAACTTTCTATAGTGGGAAGTATCCATGCCTACGCAGAAAACGGTAAAACGGTATAATTCAAGAATCTGGTGGGTGATTTAACAATGGCTAACAATATAAAAATGACATCATTGGTAAAGTAAATTATTCATTGCAAAGGCTTATAAACAGCATCTTCGTGTACATTTTATTTTAGTTCGCTATGAAATATTTTATCTCAAACAGAAATCGCATCGCATGGCGCCAATTCAGTGTATAATAATGTGCTACGTATGTTACGCATCGTTATTGCAGTAGCGTACGTTCTTAAAATGTTTAAACCAATAACAATGTGTAGACACCTGATTGTATGATGAAACAAATTTAACACAGTGATCAAAATGGAAAAGAATAAATGATATTTCAACCTTCCAATATTCCATCGTGTCATTTCGGATTTAACCAAATAAAGAGGTATCTGTCTGCCCTGTCCTGATTTAGTGCTACACTTTTTTCAAAGAACAACCACTTTTCTTTAATTTATGACGAAATGTCTCCTTCTGGACGATGAGGCATTGTTTCGTTTCAAAATCATGTTCGTGTATGGGTGTATCTATGGGGGCCCGAATTTTTAGCGTTTTGTCTGCTGTATGCATATATATAGTCTACGTGACCATATACATCTGAAGCCTATTTTATTATTTATTTCTCCCAAAATGTTAAAAAGAATGTAATTTGAGCCAGTATGTCCATTCCTCGTAGTAAATTAAAAGGCATACATGCTTATCAATAAGTTTTTCTCTACTGAATGAGAGATTTAACTTCGTAAAACGGCATTTTTCAATAATGGGTGGGTCACTTTAAAACGCACTTACAAGATATAGAGATGTCATAGCGAAAATATGAGAACACTTACGTGTTGCCCATTAACAGAGCCTTATATAGATAGAAAATCGTTGGTATTTCTAAAATACTGTTCTTTGGATAAAAAACGCAAGACGTCGAAATCAAATTTTTTGCAAGGTTACATACGTTACCGGCCGTTAAAGCGTCATTGAAAAATTACAAACAGTAAAAATCAATCACATTATGTTGACAAACTATTGTACAATACGAAAATATAATCAAAGACTCGAAACCGAAGTCGAAAAAAATATTTTTGACGTTTTCGTATCCCCATGGGCAATTCTTAATTTTAACAAATACAGGGTTATCTCCCCTTTTTCTGATATGACGCTACACTTTTTTGACACTACGACAACCGGATTCTGAAAGAACAATCAATTATCTTCAATTTGAGACCAAATTCATCCTTCCGAACGATGAGGTAATTTTATTTACGATTTAGGGCTTGTTTGAATTTCAGCTGAGCGGCTATAAGCTCTTGTATATCTCTTATAGCCTTTTTAATTTTTTCTTTATATGCCCCGTCTAACATTATCATGTTATTTAGTTTAAATATCCCTGGCCCTCGTTTTATTTCGTTTATTTTCAAATATACTCAGTATAAAGAGAAACGCAAAGTTTTGATTTTTATTTTTTCGCATTAGTATAATATATTTTCAAAGTCTAAGTGGTTCTGAGGATTTGCCATTCATATGAGAGTTTCACAACTGAGTTTCGTTGCGATTTGAAAGCGGCCGTAATTGTTAGGTGAAAACTTGTGAAATCAACATTTTGTTCTAAAAAACACAATTGAGAGAATAATTAAATAAAATTTTGCTTCGAGTATGATCAATGTGGTCCAGCAAATCATAAAACACAAAATTAATTGAATTTCATTAAAAGAAAAATTTTGCTGTGATTTTTAAAAATGCGTTTTATGAAAAGTAACAATCTCTTTCGAAATTCGGCATTTTGGTCTCCTTTTCGGTAAATGATGTCCCTATTTCGATTAAATAATGTTAGTTCACATAAATGTGACCCTCTTAAAGCTTACCCTCAGATAAAATTTCTGGTCGTTTTCCAGAACTTTTGGTTCATTGAAAACAGTTTCTCTTGGTGATAAAATCAAGGTTAAGACAAGGATTTAGAATTTGATAGCATGAAACTTTACTACAATTTAACGTAATTTGCAATTTGCTAGTCCCGCGAATTCTATTTTTAGACGTTTTTCAAATTTTGCCAATTTTGGTCAAAATGTAAGGTGCGTTACATTTTATGAACAGTATACAGCTGTGTTTTAGACAGTATTATGCTTCTGAAAGAAGTGTTTACTCTTATCACTTGCAGCCAAGCCCAATTTTTACTTATGACACAAATTTTTAAGTGTGCCAGATTGACCATCGTTTTGAGCATTTTGGCCACTTATTCATGTTGTTGACTATAACAGCCAAAGATAGCCATAGTGACTCACAAACTCAATTCTGATTTATGAAAGGCAATCATAAACTGATGAATTATCGTTGTAAGGCAAAAAAGTGAACAGAAGAGGTTTTTAAAGTGGTAAAAAAGAGTATCCATCACCAAAAATTCTTGCCAAAAAACAAAATGTTTCCGTGTTCGAAAAAATATGGAATTCAGTCTGCCGGTAGGAGACATGTCATTCTTTGTTTTCTGTAAATTTGAAACAGTTATCTTTAAATTTTACAAGTTATGATAGAAAATATACCTTTTGCGTTTCTTTATGTACTGAGTATATATTAAAACTACAGTGTGGTCTGATTTAACACTGTTCTTTATCTCAGCTTTATCCACTGTGCTCATCATATGTTTTTTAAGTAAAAAATAATCTGATCTGCAAAATATTTTTGGACGTGTGTTCGAATGCCAAGTAAAAGCTTTTTTATCCTGATTGAAAGCTCTCCACACGTCTACTAAATCAAATGTATCCATTATTTCTTTCAATTTGGTCCTACTGCGAGGATGAGTATTTTTGTTTCCTCCACTTTTGTCCACTTCAGGGTTTAAAACTATATTAAAATCGCCTCCAAAAATGCAGTTGTCGTTATCATTACAAAATGTTTCTTTCTTTTTTTTTTTTTTTTTTTTTTTTTTTTTTTTTTTTTTTTTTTTGAAAAAATGTGATATCTTCTTTGTTCGGTCCATAAATGTTAACTAAAGTCAGTTCTTATTTTGTTTATCTCAATGTCTAAAGCAAGCATGCGTCCTTCAATTATTTCTTTTATGCTTACAACATTAATATTTAAAGTTTTGTTAAAGAGAAAACCCACACCCATACTTCTTGAATTATTACCGCTAAACTACATATCCCCCCCCCCAAAAAAAAAAAAAAAAAAAAAAAAAAAAAAAAAAAAAAAAAAAAAAAAAAATACTACATATCCCCATCCCAATCTTTTGCCCATATGTCTTTACATGCGTTTGTATAATGTGCTTCTTGTATAAAGCATATATCAACGTTTTTGTCTTTGAACCATTGAAAAATTGTTCGTCGTTTTTCCTTATTTCCTAGCCCTTTAACGTTGAGTGAACATAGTTTAACCATTGTTTTAAATATAGAAGTGTATAACATTTCTGTCGAAGCATGAAAATATAAAGATGTCGCCAAATAAGCAAGAAAACATAATAAGCAATGGGTGGCATCTCGATAGGCAGTGCCATTTTGCCTACTTTTCAAAATAAGTTTGAAGTCAAAATAAATGTATGGAGGAAGGTGTTGAACATTTCCGCAGTCCCGTCGGAGTCATCGCATGTCGCACTTTTTCAAGCCTATAGTGTATAATAATATTTCACGTGAAAGCTTTGCATCTTCCATTTTAAAAGCACATATATTTGTGCAGTCGTTATACTGCTATAATTCTTGTTGGGACATAAATTGCTAAATGCTCAACCCTACTCCCATAAGTTGGCTTACACATATGGCTCGCGACTTAGTCTCAGAGGTATACTTGATAAGCGATCGCTGCTCAACACGTCGCATTTCACTAATACCTCAAATACCATTATATGTGTGTGAGTCCAAGCCGCTTCCCTTCACCCGCTGTATATTATATGTCAATATCATGAGGGGGAGGGGGGGGGGCAACTCAAGCCTCACCCAACAACCTCGCTGAGACGCAGTTGCCAAATTACCATCGTCAGAAAAAAAAAACATTCCCACATATACAATAAACAGAAATATGCATAATCTTTTGAAAAGGGTATCAATATTTTCGATATACAACCCGGTGCTTACGTAAATTTTTGTCACACATCACGATAACATGTCCGTGCAATGTATACCCCATGTACTCCACTTTTATATAGCAAAACTGGGGTACGCAGGGGTACAGCTATTTCTCGCATTCCTGCCCCCAAACACAGACCATGGGTACCCGTTAGAACCGCCTCGTCGAGGCGGCCCTTACCCGCACCCACAATCAATGTTCCGAGCAAAAATACTGAAAATATCAATTTTTTTTCCCAATGAAATTTTCAATTTTTATTGTTGAAAAAAAAATCTCTGTATTTTGCACGGGTATGTTTGCATAATGCTACAAAACATAGACAAATTCTAAGACATGACTATGACAGGTCGAGGAACGCCTTAATCTGTCAGTTTAAGAAATTCGATTTCGCTTTAAAACCGCGAATTTCGCAGTATTATCAAGATCGCCTAAGTTTTATGAATGTTTAAATGTGTCAAACATTTTTGGGACACTATCAGTTTAAGAAACTCGATTTCGCATTAAAACCGTGAATCTCGCAGTATTAGAAAGCATCTAGTGTTATAATCGCCTAAGTTTTATTAATGTTTAACTGTGCAAAACAGTTTTGGGACACTATCAGTGCATGAGACCTTACACATTCGCCCGTCCCCCGATCTGTCAAAGCCCGGCGTAATACAATATCCAACTTTGTTCTGCTGACAAAAATGTGTTGAGTTAATATGATTTTTTGTCATCATCAAGAAGACAAGTCCGTGTAATAAAATACCCCATACACCCCATCTCCATAAAGTAAAACTGGGGTACACAGGGGTATGCCATTTTCTTGTTTTACCTCCAAAACACAGACTGCAGGTACACGTTTGAACGTCTCGCCGAGGCGGTTATAACGTGCGCCCGCAATCAACGTCACGATTAAACAAAAGTATCAAAAATATCAACAGTTTTCAAAAGAAAGTTTTCAATTTTCACTGTTCAAGAAAAAGCTTGTATATTGCACGGGCAAGTCTTCGTAATGCACACCGACAAAGCCAGCCCACTGATATATACTACTCAAACTTTGATAAGCATCAAAAGTTTATTTTTGATTACAGGACATATTGGTAATCTTACACACGAAATTTTGCTACAGATTTATAGCAGCACCATCACCGTGCAAATATTCCATCATTTTTTCGTGTTGCCTGCGAGCCCTTCTCGCAGACTTGCAGGAACAATGGAAACCCCCTGGAACTGAAGTTGTCACTGCTGCCTACCCTATCCAATTCTGTCATTCATCCCCTCTTACTGGTTCATTCAACTGCAAAACTGTTTTGATAATCGAAATGTCGATACTTTTGTGTCTAAAAAGCACTTTTGGAAAATTTCAGAAATCTGTGATTTTTGGTTAAAAACACGATTTTTTACCAAAAAAATTTTTTTTCGCTTAAAATGTTGTCCTTTGCATGGCAAGCATGAAACTGAAAACCGTTTTCGAATACGCACTCTGGTTAGCTCAAACCAGCGTTTTTAAAATTTGTTGTCAGATGTTTTAATCACATAATGCAAATTTCCATTAAGAAAACGTTCAGTCCAATGACAAATGTTTTAAAACGCTGTAAAATCTAAACCGATGCCCATAGCTCAAATCGGTTTTCTGTTCCATACTCGCAGCCTAAAGGGCAACGTTTTAAGCGAAAAAAAATTTTTTTGGTAAAAAATCGTGTTTTTAACCAAAAATCACAGATTTTTTAAATTTTCCAAAAGTGCATTTTAGACACAAAAGTATCGACATTTTGATTATCAAAACAGTTTTGCAGTTGAATGAACCAGTAAGAAGGGGTAAATGACAGAATTGGATAGGGTAGGAAACAGTCAATGAACAATGGCAACTTTAATTTCAGGGGGTTTCCATCGTTTCTGCAAGTCTGCGAAAAACGCTTGCAGGCAACGCGAAAGAAAGATGGAATGTTTGCACAGTGATGGTTCTGCTTCATATCTATAGCAAAATTTCGGGTGTTAGATTACAAGTATGTCCTGTGAACAAAAATAAAGTTTTGATGCTTATCAAACTTTGAGTAGTATATTTGCTTATCATTGACAAAAGACTGTACTCTTAAGTATGAGGACATTCAACTATGGTCTCTGCGTTGCAACTAACTGGCTTGAACCTGAATTGTGCATGCTTTACAAGACAATTCGTCTGTTTGGTGTTTGACCTGGCCGGTCGAATTGCACAAATCAAATATGCATAAAAGCGTCTTACAGGTGAAAACCGTTTGCACATACATGTGCATGTATGTCACACAAAACAACATCAAGAAGAGATCGACGGTTGTTTACTTTTAAAGTCGCCTCTATGTTTTCCGATCTGTTTTAACACAAAAAGGTCTGTGAACAATATATTTGAAATTGCGTTGGCATTGTAATATTTTTTTCTATGATATACAGATAAACAAGAAACAAAAGAATCTCAGTAGTGACTGAGTACATGTAAAAAGTGTTTTATATATGGCGAGCAAACTTGGTTCTAAAATCTTCTAATAACTGCTGGACTGATTTTATTCCTCCAATATTGGCGTATGGACAATATATTTACGCAATCTGCAGGTCGTCGTGACGTACATATTGAAAACACGCTGGTCAAATGTACCGTTTCCAAGTTTACGCGTCTAATTCGCTCCTTTAGTATTATAGATTCTGCATCTGTTGTACTCGTCAAATTTGAGCCGCCTCGTGGGAAAACCAACGTTGAGGTTTCCGAACAGGTCCGACACAAACCGGACTGCACAGTAAAAGAAGACAGCTAGAAGCATGGAATTTCGTATTTAGGAAGTAGAGGGATTGTACTATCCATGTAGCGAAAACACAGACGCTGATCAGCTTCGCGTTTACCGCGAAGCTGATCTGCGTCTTTGTTTTCGCATATGCAGATTGTTGGTTTTCTCATGAGGCGGCTCATTTGGTTTTCGATGATGCTAGCCATGGGCTACCTTATTAGGAAGGAGTTTGTCTACTTACTTTTCATGCGTGGTGTCGAATTGATTGTGGTGTGTTTTGTGCTGCTCGTTCTTTCCTACCTCTAGTCCGGTTGGGATTTGAAGTTTAATTGTATAGGCAACTGGACCTTACATTCTTACTTAAAGAACGAGTATTAGAATGATGTGCATATTTATTATCATATTTTGCAAAATGTTTGCAATTAAGGGCAATACAGAATTGAATATTTAATAATGATTCTTCGTTTCATCATATTGTCGTAATAAACTTACGACTCGCATTAGTTCTAGATTGTTTTACATGGTTTTCTCATAGCTTTTGACATGTTTTGATATTAAACTTTAGACATCGTACGAGGAGCCGTGAAATGAATAAAACAATAATTCTGAAAAGCAAATAAATAAATTGCCATTGATATGCAAATCATACACAATGTGTCATTTTTGCTGCATTATCCTGTATTTGTGAGTGATGAAATGACCAAGCTAGCCAACTTCATCATGAAAAGTTGTTTTGGTTTAATATAAGACCGGTTTCACGTATTTTGAAACACTTGTACAACATCCTTTAAGGATGTTCGCTGCCAATGAAAAAGTATTCAAACTTTTTTCTAACCACTCTTTTTCGATTCCAAAATACAACACAAGACATTTGAAAACACAATAAATATAGGGTAGTGTGCATTTTTTCAAGCTACAGGCCTCTGAATGAGACCTCTGAGCACCATGTTTTAAATTTGGTAAAATTAATTTAATTTTTAATTCTTTGAAACATACCTGTCTTGAACAAACATACACCTAGAATGCTTGCAAAAGTCATAATATTTACGTAACACATACTATTTTGGACCAAAAGCATAGAAAAATTTGCAACTTAGAGTGGATGACAAAATTTTACGATTCCTTTTTTCAACCCTACCCCCATACTTGAAAAGTTGGAAAAAATCAATATTTTGAAATGTGCAAAATTCATATTTGTTGATTCAAACTTTTTCTTGTATTTTCACATAACATAGAACTTGGTAATATTGTTCGAATAAAAGAAAGAAATATATAGGGTAGTAAGCATATAAGAGAGAAACAACAACTTGAAAATTGCCATTTTCAGCCTTTCTTCGGCTGTTTTGTTTCTAAAGGCCCATTTCATAAAACCACTTAAAATTTTAAAACCAGCAGACTAAAGACACAAAGACTGACTTAGAAGACCATGTACACATATACTGCTGCTAAAATAAACATCGAGCTAGTGCAATTAGTTTTAAGATGTGTAATATTCAAGTTTAATCTATCCTACCCCCTAAATTTTACTGACAACTAAAATTTTCTGAAAAGTTGCAGAAAATGGGGTGAAAAGTGAAGTTTCTTAGATTGACATTTTTTATGGCTCATTCAATGCATATCATCAATATGTATCCAAATATAAAATATTAGGAAAATATCTGCAACCGTTTACGAGATATTCAAGAAAAGAAAAACCGGAAGTTCCGAAATGTCAAATGTTAGCAGCGAACATCCTTAAATGTGTGAATCACAATGACGTCACCAATGTAGCTTACTTGCAGTTTAAACCTGCGAGCACTTGAAACATAAGCATTTCAAAGATCATCGGAGAATTACATTCTCTAACCGGCATGTGTAGGCATTCGTGGCATTGTCACTGATGTCATGGGTTACAAAAACCGACCTGCAGAAACTGAGGGACAGGTTAGGCACATGTAAAATCGATTTAAGCCCCCAGTAATTTTATATTACTGATCGTTCCAAGGCGATACCTCTGTTCTGGTTTCATTTGTTTTATGTTTTTGAGTCGAATTTTCGTGCTGTTTGAACCTTATGTACGTTTTCATATTTTTATTTAAATTTGGGTTCCCGAGTGGCCGCCTTTTCTTGATCATTGCCTAATTGTACCATTTTATGCCACTTTTTGCAATGTTTGTACAAAGGTGTTTGTACAAACGATCGGCGTTACTTTTTCTTGTTCCCCTTTTATAGATGCTTAATGCAGTTTTTGGATTTCCGTATAACTGACAGGATGTGTTTTAATGTTTGGACTATTGATTTACAAAATTTGGAAGCGGTTTTTGATGTGTATTAATTATGCATTTCCTAAAGTGATATATACACATTTTAAGAGCTCTGATTTGTAATACTCTTATGGATCTTGATTTCCATAATCCGACTTTTTTATTCATTATTGGCAAACCACAGCATATATGATTTGACTTGACGCCTCCCTTTTCACTGAAATGTTTCGACCTAGGACTTGTTAGATTACGAAAACATATGAGCCTCGACGCGAGAAAACCGGTCTTCGGGGTTTCCGACCAGGTCCGACACAAACCGGCCTGTACAAGCTCAGAAAAGAGCTAGAAGCTTGAAATTTCGGATTTAAGTAGAAGAGGAATTGTACTATCAGAGTAGCGAAAACAAAGGCGCTGATCAGCTTCGCGGTTACCGCGAAGCTGATCTGCGCCTTTGTTTTCGCCTAGGCAAAAATCCGGTTTTCTCACGATGCGGCTCAATTATTTCATCAATATAGTGCAGATCATATTTTTCTTTTGATCCTTTGAGATCAGCGAGGGTATTCTGAGGAATCAGAAATTCATTGTCGGTTTAGATTCATTTTCTAACCAAAGTTTCATATATTTGGCTCTGTTTATATAATATTAGTCGTTGTATGAAAGTTGCAAAATTACAGTATTTCTCTTTTGCTCCATTTTTGCCAAATCTAAAGGGTCAGTGAAGAGGCTTAAGTAGCCGAAACCGCGGTATGACCCATATCTATTCTCATAATATGCTCACTGCTCTTAAAGGCTCTCAGTTTTATTTTTATTTGCTATTATTGCGACTGATGTTGTGCCTCGTGGCGGCCCTAACAAGTCTCCCATTATCCATATAGTGCAGATTATATTTTTCTTTTGTTCCTTTGAGATCAGCGAGGGTATTCTATTCTGAGGAATCAGAAATTCATCATTGGTTTAGATTCATTTTCAAACCAACGTTTCATATATTTGGCTCTGTTTAGATTATACTAGTCCTTGCATCGACTATCTCGTTGAAAATTGCAAAATTACAGTATTTTTTTTGCCAAGTCTAAAGGGTCACTGAAGAGGCTTTAGTAGCCGAAACCGCGGCATGACCCATCTCTTTTCTCATTAATATGCTCACTGCTCTTTAAGGATTCCACTTTTATTTTTATTCATGAAACAATGATTTGAAATTCTACAATGGGACAGCTTAAAATGCAAAGTTTGCAAAGATGGCTTAACGTAATGCAATCGACGTATGCAAACCGGCTTAACGGGTGCATGCTGGTAACAACTTCGCATTGAATCTGCTTAATATGGCCCGTTTGATGACAATTTGAATTAATTCACTTTTGTATGCCTAGGTGGATTAATAAAATCTACAAATCGTAAAATTGATAACATTGCTCATTACACCTTTAATAACAACTGCAATAACACCAACTGAAGCGATTTTAGATTGCATGATATCAGCATGAAACTTGTGAACGACACTTTATTGCTTTTCAATTATTCAAACCGTACATGTTATTATATTGCAAAATCTAAAAAAGCTCGTTTGAAGTTTGAAAAAAAAAATGTTTTAATCGCATGACCAAAGTGTTGTTCTTTTTCTGTTTTTCTTAATTTCAGTCTCCAAACAAATGTGTATAAGTGGTTATCACTGATAAGAGCTTCCTGTTGTAATACTACATGTATGGTGCTTCTGTTTGTTAGCTCACCTGAGCCGAAGGCTCACAGGTGACCTTATAGTATACCCATGTTCCGGCGTCCGTCCGTCGTCCGTCGTCCGTCGTCCACCATTTTCAAAGATCTTCTCCTCTGAAACCACTTGGCCAGTCAAAGCCAAACTTCATGTGGAGCATTCTTAGGAAGGGGGAACGAAAGTTTATATAAATGGTCCAGGTCACATGACCAAGATGGCCGCCATAGCTATAAATAGCAAAAACCTTTAAAAATCTTCTTCTCCAGAACCAGTGGGCCGATTTCCACGAAACTTGGTATGTAGCATCGGGGACGCGGGCCCATCATAGTTTATATAAATCATGACCCTAGGATGACCTTGACCTATTTTATGGCAAGGTCAACTTAGGTCGCCAATGCATTTGAATGGGAAAAAATGGTAAAATGCTATTTAATGGGTAAAACTTACTGGGAATAGGCAAATGGACAGAAGATTAATGTTAATGGAAAATTTTAGCCCCTGGGGGGTTGTCTGCCCCTGCCCTGGGGCTATATACATGTATATGACCATAATATTCAAACATCTTCTCCCATAAAACCGCTAGGCCAATCAAAGCCAAACTTCATGTGGAGCATCCTTGGGAAGGGGGAAAGAAAGTTTATATAAATGGTCAAGGTCACATGATCAAGATGGCCGCCATGTCTATAAATAGAAAAAACCTTTAAAAATCTTCTTCTCCAGAACCAGAAGGCCAGTGATTTTGAAACTTGGTGTGAAGCATCAGTGACTGGAGCTCTACAAAGTTTATATAAATCATGACCCTGGGATGACCTCGACCTATTTTACGGCAAGGTCAACATAGGTCGCTCATGCATTTGAATGGGGAAAAGTGTTAAAATGTCATTTGTAGGGAAAAACTTGCAGGAAATGGGCAAATGGACTTATGATTGATGATTCTGAAAAAATTTGGACCCCAGGGCAATATACATGTGTATGACCAAATTATTCAAACATCTTTTTCTCTGAAACCGCTTGGCCAATCAAAGCGAAACTTTATGTGGAACATTCTTAGGAAGAGTGAATGAAAGTCTATATAAATGGTCAAGGTCACATGATCAAGATGGCCGCCATGGCTATAAATAGCAAAAACCTTTAAAAATCTTCTTCTCCAGAACCAGAAGGCCTATGATTTTGAAACTTGGCATGAAGCATCAGGCAATGGAGCTCTACAAAGTTTATATAAATCATGACCCTGGGATGACCTTGACCTTTTTTACAGCAAGGTCAACTTAGGCCGCCCATGCAATTGAATGGGGAAAAATAAGAAAATGTCAATTAATGGCAAAACCTTGCTAGGAATGAGAAAATTGACAGACTATTCATGTTTATGAAAATGTTTTTGGCCCAGAGGGTTGTCTGCCCCTGCCCAGGGGCTTTATACATGTGTATGACCATAATGTTCAAACATCTTCTTCTCTGAAACCGCTTGGCCAATCAAAGCCAAACTTTATGAGGAGAATTCTTAGGAAGAGTAAATGAAAGTTTGTCAAGTTGGTCAAGGTCACGTGACCAAGATGGCCGCCATGGCTATAAATAGCAAAAACCTTTAAAAATCTTCTTCTCCAGAACCAGAAGGCCTATGATTTTGAAACTTGGCATGAAGCATCAAGCAATGGAGCTCTACAAAGTTTGTTTAAATCATGACCCTGAGATGACCTTGACCTTTTTTACGGCAAGGTCAACTTAGGTTGCCCATGCATTTTAATGGGGAAAATTGTTACAATATCATTTGAAGGGCAAAATTTGCAATAAATTGGCAAATGGACTGATCATGAATCTTTATGATTTAAAAAAGAAATTGACTCCAGACGTTGCTCTGACCCTGCCCTAGGGTTATATACATGTATATTACCATTCTAGTCAAACAAGTTTATTGGTATATATCTCAGGTCTCAGGTGAGCGTTTACAGGACCATTGGTCCTCTGGTTTCATGTATATGGTCGAAAAATTCATACGCCAAAAAGCACGATCAAATGCTATATGGATCTACATGTATTTTACATTTGGAAAATCATTTGATGAAATTGGTCACCTATATATGAACCGGATTTTTGTCTATGCAAAAACAAAGGCGCAGATCAGATTCGCAGTAACTGCGAAACTGATCAGCGCCTTTGTTTTCGCTAAAACCGAATTTTCAAGCTTTTAGCCTTTTTCAGAGATTGTACAGACCGGTTTGTGTCGGACCTGAATGGAAACCCCAAAGACCGTGGCTTATATAATGTGATGTGGTACCGAGTGTTGTGAACTAATACTTCTAAATTTTGTCGCAATATGCAAGCATTTGCTTTAAAACACACCTGAAATACGATTGTGTAGACACAATCACAATTATTGTGGAAGTTACAATCGAAACAGTTTTTAAGAACAGCGCTGTGTATTCCATCGCCGTGGTACGAAATCGAAAAGCCTGAAAAAAAATGTAATTATATTAATACAAACAAGCTCGTTTTGACGAAAACTGAGCCGCCATTGTGATCACTAATTGCTTTTTACCAGTGGAATTGTGCAATTTATCACTATAGCAACATTATAAATCAAAGGTCGCAATTTAGTTTCGAAGTGATTTCACAAATTTAGGGAAACAAAAGCCGCTTTGCAGATTATTTAACATCTCCATATTGCAATGCCGACGTTAATTGCATTCCAGACGCTCCTACTAAAAGCATTTCATTATGGTTTGTTCTGTATGTCTGTCGAAAGGAAACGCCTACGTAGGTTCGAATGAATCATAAATGAGTACAAAAATTAGCCATAAGCTATTAGTACATGTTCTGAAATCGCATCAGCCCCAGTGGCACACTTTTTAAATCGAAAGAGGAGGAATATTATTTTATGTTGGGATAAAGTCATTAAGAGCACATTTCCGTAAACCTTGGGTGATTTTCTTGCCTTATATCCCAGTTATTTTAAACCAAACATTTTGCACACATTGAATACTTGTATTATTGTTTGTCTCAAAGCACACGTATGACAATGGTAAATTAGAACATTATCTCCGTGATATTTTTATCCTTTAGCTACTTAAAACATGTATCTATGTATACCTATCGTTTTGATTTGGATAGAGGAAATGTTTCTATACTAATGTGGACACAGACCACAATTGATTTTACTATATAGTTTAATCATTTGTTTCACCTCACATCTTCTGTACTGACATTGCTGGCTTTGTTTTGAAGTCTTCACTGTGTGGCAGTACTTTTAATCAAGATTAAAATATGGGTTGACCTGCTCCTTTGGGAGATATCTGCCAATTTCTATACCTACCGGTGTTTTTGTCAATTATCCGCCTGTACAAGAGCCCGGTATAGGAGCAACCGCATAAGGAGTGGTTCGGTTGGCACTTAAATGTCTGAAATGACAAGATATCTCCACTAATTTAACATTTCCTGTAAGCTAAGACAATTATACTCTAACCAGAATGATATAAATAAGAGCAATTTAATATGATCTGTCAACTTTACACCCAGTAAACTATTTTTGTGTGGAAATAAAAACAAAACTTAGGTCCTTTAAGAGCTTTGAACATATTAATGAGAAAGGTGATGGTCAATACCGTATATCCGTACCGTACAACGAATCAGGGGAATTAATTCCATTGAATCTATCTGACATGAAAAAAAAAAAAAAAAAAAAAAAAAAAAAACAATACCGTTCTGATAAATCCTCTTGTCTATGTTTTAGCACGACTCTCTAATGTATCAGAGCGATTTTAACACCAAAATCCATCAAATTCTGGTTTATTTGATTTGGTGTCAGGTAATCAAATGTCATTTGTGGTTAGAACTTTGAGATGATGCATTAGAAAACCGTGCACTTATCACATTTTAAAAGGACTGCGTCGCGAAAAACAATGCCCAGTGTGCATAAATGGACAAAGGCACATAACAGTTTTCAAGCAGCTAAGTACCCTATTTTATGGCAAGCCATTTGCACAATAAGTCGAGAAACTAAGGTTCATGATCGGGGAACTTAGATTTATGCGAGAAACCTAGGATAGTAAATCACTATCCGTGGTTTCTCATCGGTAAACCCGGGTTTCCCATCGGCTTTCCTAGGTTTCTCAATTTCACTTCGATACAAAGTCAGTACAATTCCAATATATTTTAAGCTACACACTGTATAATCATTCCAATGGTTCGGTAGCTACATAGTAAATCTACCGGCGCATGTAGAGGGAGAGGGTAACGGGTCGTTTCGGCCGTGAGTCGTTTCGGCGAGTCGTTTCGGCCGTGGGTCGTTTCGGCCTGGGTCGTTTCGGCCTGAGTCGATTCGGCCCTGGGTCGTTTCGGCCAATTTTGGTGAGTCGTTTCTGCCTGGTTTTATTCAATCCTATAATATACTTTATGCAAGATGTATATGTTATACGACGTTAGTTTAACATGCAGCCAGTCTTGCAAGGGTACTTGGGTCTATTACGGGGTGAAAAAATGCACCATTATTCCATTAAACGATAGAGAAACTACAATGGTAATTTCTATGGCGTCATGGTTTATAAAACAAAGAAGCACAAACAGTTTAATTTCATAATTTTATTCGAGGGTAACGGGTCGTTTCGGCCGTGAGTCGTTTCGGCCTTGAGTCGTTTCGGCCGTGGGTCGTTTCGACCTGGGTCTTTTGGGCCTGAGTCGATTCGGCCCTGGGTCGTTTCGGCCAATTTTGGTGAGTCGTTTCTGCCTGGTTTTATTCAATCCTATAATATACTTTATGCAAGATGTGTATGTTATACGACGTTATTTTAACATGCAGCCAGTCTTGCAAGGGTACTTGGGTCTATTACGGGGTGAAAAAAAATGCACCATTATTCCATTAAACGATAGAGAAACTACAATGGTAATTTCTATGGCGTCATGGTTTATAAAACAAAGAAGCACAAACAGTTTAATTTCATAATTTTCCTTACATTTTCTCATCTAACTAAACATCATTTTGAAAACTTTAGAAATTTCTGGAGTAAAATCGGTAATGCCTGTAGAAATGAAACCAGTTAATGCAATCTAAGCTTTACATGTACAATGCAAAATGCAACTTAACAATCCCATCTCAGAGAATTCTAAGAAGACTATATAAAATCTGTAAACATAGTACATGTATCTATTCAAACTTACAAATTCAGCTGTAACAAAATTGAGCTGTTTCGTAACTTTTTAAAGTTATTATGTAAACGGTATTTAAAATTTCTTTTCACTTTAATCCGACCAAAGTCGCATAAAAAAACCAACAATATGCATAGGCGAAAACAAAGGCACAGGTTACTGCACAGCTGATCAGCGCATTTGTTTTCGCTACAAAGATAGTAGAATCCTTCTTCTTCTTAAATCCGAAATTTCAAGACAATGGCCTGCTTCTGTGACTGTACAGGCTGGTTTGTGATGGACCTGGTCGGATTCCAAAATGTTCGTTTTCTCATGCGTAGACTCAAATTAAATTGAAAAACACACGTTTTCACACTTTAATTGAGTATACTAATATAGTCAATCACCATGGATTAGCCTTTCTGATTACAGACACGAGTTGAAATCACACCTTGATAATCACCCTTAAATTAGATCACCGACAGCCGGTACATCACTGAAAAGTTTTCCCTTGCAATTGCCGATGACTTCATAACTACTACATGTTTAGTTTAATTGTACAATCTCTCTCTCTCTCTCTCTCTCTCTCTCTCTCTCTCTCTCTCTCTCTCTCTCTCTCTCTCTTCATTCTATTTATTCAACCCTATCATTCCTTTCTATCGCCAGTACCAATCATTAAATGTTAAAGAGGACTTTTTTTCTGAGACACTAAGAATATGTGAGGCTGGAACTGTGACTACAATACTTTCAAAACATCCCACATGCATGCATCATTTATATGTCCTTGAAAACGAATGTGCTCAAGAAGATTAATTTATCTTCGTGTTATTACTTACCTGAAGATTTCCATATAATTTGGCCGAAACGACCCAGGGCCGAATCGACTCACCCAGAAAATTGGCCGAAACGACCCAGGCCGAAACGACCCAGGGCCGAAACGACCCGGATTCAGGGAGAGGACCTTAGCCGACGGGTCTATGCCTTTAAGGCTATATCTTCAATGCTATATACAGGGTGTCCCAAAACAAAGCAACTGCTACTGAACAGTGCATAACTTTAATAATACAGATATTAGTAAGATATTTAACACAATATAGTTCTATTATATTTGATCCTTAATCTGACACACGTTTTACCAGGTGGTTCTTCAACAGTACGTGACGTCATATCAAATCTGTCACTTCCTGTTGTCTGCTGCAACTTGCATTCCTATAAAAATGCAAAGCAGTTAACACAATACAATGTCCAACAGTTCTCAAGTCTTTATTCTCTCTTAAAAGTGGTTAAAAGCTAGTTCAAAAATGGGCATTTGCTAAATTTCAATGAAAATTATATTCCAAAATAGGAAGTGAGTGACCATCAAATTTGAAATACTCCAAAAGCAGTCATTTGTAATAAAGTCGGTCATTCCGGTGTAATACGTAATAACAATTCTTGTAAATCTGAAGACATTGTTTTGAAGCATACTGCTGCTAAGTTTGATTTAGTTATCTGTAAAAATGAAGTAAATAGAAAACAGGCATTGTAGCGGGTACATTCTTGTGGGAAATTTTACATGAGACTTTTGGTCTTTGATGGTCATGCACTTCCCATTTTGGAATAAAATTTTGCATTTTCAGCAAATCCCGTCCAGTTTTGAATGCTCCCTTAATTTTCAGATGATTATGGCAACTTCATCCACATTTTATCCATTTGAGAATTAAGACTTGAAAACACTTGAAAATTGCATTTTATTAACTGCAGTCCATTTCCAGGATTGCTAGTTGCAGCAGACAACAGGAAGTGACATCACATACTTGCTATGATGCCACTTTCTGTTGAAGAACCGCTTAGCAAAACGGGTGTCAGATTAAGGATCAAATATAATAGAACTACTATTGTGTTAAATATCTTATATCTATATTATTAAAAACGTTATGCACTGTTTAGTAGCGCTTGCGTTTTTGGGACACCGTGTAGTTATTTAGGCAGAGCCTTACTGGGACAACATCAAAATCCACTCTAGTGACCATAAACACGCGTGACATCTGTGCTTAATTGAAGAAGCCGAAGAACCTGGGGAAACCAGCAGCCTTGGACGGACGGAAGACCACTACACTGCCACACATACCTTGACCTGAATTCTCAATAGGACCGCACACGACGCTATCCAAAACCCCTTATATAGCAGGCCAGTGAATATTCGCGCTAATTGTATATAAAGGTCAGTCATGTCCTTTAGAAACTATGCACATGTAGGACTCAATTTTATTTGATGTTGTTCTTGTTACACATAAAACATTTGTTGACCAACCTTGTGTCGTCAAAGGCCATCGCAAACAGTTGGTTCTCCATGATTTTAATGTATCGGTGCAGCAAATCTATATTTACTGATACATATCTCGCATTTGGATAACTCGCAGAAAGAGAATCGATTCCTGTTCCTTATCATGTGGTTATTAATGCGACGATGGCAATAAAAAAAGAAAGAAAAATGAGAGAAACAGTTACAGGACAACAATGATCAAGCACTGGTGCAATCAGAATGAATTTACTCTAAATTAAGTAAGAAATAAAAAAAAATCAAATAGGTGCTGAAACAGCCATAGAACGTACCGTCACGAAAACATGTCCGTGTAATGTATACCCCCCTGAACCCCACTTTTATATAGCAAAACTGGGGTATGCAGAGGTATACCTATTTTTAGCTCACCTGAGCCGAAGGCTCACAAGGTGAGCTTATAGGATGGTCATGCTCCGTCGTCCGTCCGTCGTCCGTCCGTCCGTCCACAAATTCAAAGATCTTCTCCTCTGAAACCGCTTGGCCAATCAAAGCCAAACTTCACATGGAGCATCCTTAGGAAGGGAGAACAAAAGTTTATATAAATGGTCTAGGTCACATGACCAAGATGGCCGCCATGGCTATAAATAGCAAAAACCTTTATAGCAGGGCGGATATGTAACAATTTTTTGGTGAATCGTGCACTTTTTGATAAAAGCATGAAACTTGGCACAGGGGTAGATCTATAATTATAAGAATTTTTGAGGGTCAGTGCCACGTAAAATTTGCCCTGTGACGGCCGCCATCTTGAAATTCAAGATGGCGGCATTTTTCATTGAAAGCATAATACAGATAGATATCAGTTCCAACTGCTTCCTTCTTTAAAAGTATAAAAAGCCAAATTTCCAATACTTAAACATATCAAGATATCTTTTTATGCATGTTAGCTCATACATTTTCCAAGATGGCCGCAATTGTCAAAGATGGCCGCCGTTTAACCCAAAATAAATAAAGAGAGATGAAAATATGACACAGTTAATGAAAAGAATATTTTATGAATATTTTAAATATTTCCAAGCATAAACTAGGCCACAAAAACAGCTTAAAAGTATTTGATATTAAATAAAAATAGGTTAAGTGCCAAAATGTCTTGTAATGGCCTTCGTCTTTTCTCTCTTTTTTTCAAAATGACTACATATGTTGAGCTTCCGTATTATTAAGCCATTATTTAGTTGCAGAAAATCAATCTTTCTTCATTTAATGTTACATAAATTGCAGTTATTTACACTCTAATACACCAAACGCTCAAGATTAAAAATATCAAGAATGATACTTATTTTCAAAATGGCCGCCATATCATCATAAACAGTGAAATTTTATATTATATGGATACTATACAATTATGATTTTAGATAAATGATTCTTCTACTGAATAGGAATATTTTAACCAGATTCTAGCCTGTCTGTGTTATTTTAGATGCATATTTAAAATCAGCATGGTGTTCAAGATGGCTGCCTAGAAAAGAAAAAAGAAAACAGAAACATGTTTTACTTTCATTTGGAAAAGCGAATTGTATTGGAAGATAATGACTGGAATGGTGAAGATTGCCATTATCCTAGTATATTTCTGTTTAAAAGGTACAATTAGGCAATAGGCAGTGATCAGGAAAAGGCAGAATCAGAAAGTAATTCCCACTCCAAAAACCGAGACGGGAAAAACTAATTTAACTGTCTTTTAATGAAATTACATTAAATATAGCATTCAAGATGGCAGTCAAATACATACAATTATGGTCATCAGTTGTGATTTTGCGATGGTTACTATTTCCAGTCTTGTACCTCATGTTTATTATGTATAATATAAACGCCCCATGTTTAAGTTTTGATGCTTTGTTTGTTAATACTATAAAGACATTTGCATACATTTATCAAACAAGCTATCAGTGAGACAAATGCAGCAAAATTATACATTCCTGTAAAACTCAATCATTGTATGTTTTCCGAAAATTTAATTGAATTCTGTCTACATTCACCATTTCAGTAGCACAGCACAGATCAGGTTGTGCATGCTAATTCTAATGGCAGCCTTTAAATGCATTCTAGCATTAGTCCTGACATCTGTGGCATGACTTTCCACTACATATAGTGATGGCTAAAAACTTCAGGTCCTTCAAACTGCTAAGAGTTCATCTTATTACATGTATATAGTACAGTGACCTGTTGAATCTGTATTGTCAAAGGTTGCTATTCAGAAAATAGATCCGAAAGCAGCAACTATATATTGTCTTAATAAGCAAACAGTATATGGCAATCAGGATATCATGGTAGCTAAACCTGTCAGGAATGATGATGACCAACTTTTGTTAAATTAGAATGCAAAGCAAGAGCAGAATGAAACTCTCTTAAATGATGAATTCCCATTGAATCCTGAGACCTTGCTGAGAAGACCCAGGTTGAATGCTGAAAGCTATCTGCAAAATGACACCTGGCAAAGCAGTCCGACTATCAGGTATCATCACTGAAATGCTAAAGCCACTTAGAGAAACTAGAACATCTAAGATGCATGATCTTGTTAAGGACATCATCTCAGATGTTTGCTTTCCAACTGACTGGCTGGATAGCAACTTCACCCATCTGTGCTTGGGGCAAAGCAGGCACTCTGCATAGAGGTAAGTACAGGTGTTTGAAGCAGATTGAACAAGTGATGAAGGTGTTGGAGCATGATGAGAAGGGCTCATTCGGCAAAGAAATGCAATTGATGAAATGCATTTTGGCTTCAGATGAGTTGGTGACTCTAAAGGTGCAGTTTTTATTGTAAGGGAATACTCAACTGCTAATAAGCTTCTCAACATGACCTTCATTGACCTAGGCAAAGCATTTATTTGTATCCCATGGTATGTCATCTGATAGACAATTCACCAGTTTTTGCATTATCTGCTTGTTTCCTGCTTACAAATTATCAATATTAGAAATAAAGGTATCCAAAATTTCCCTTGGAGAAAATCAATAAACCAATGTTGATTGGTTACCTGTATTTCCAATATTGATTTTAGTAAGCTGGAAACCAGCACATAATGCAAAAAATTAAAATGGTGCATACGAAAACTGGAGATCGATGAGATAATATGACTCCTTGTCCAATCCATGCACATGTACGAGGATGTGAGAAGCACGGCAAAAGTGGGCATTGGATACAGTGTCAAAGTGGATGTTCACCGGGGCTAGGCCCATAGCCGACTATTCTTCATCACTGCGCAATAGGCTTTTTCTATGGAGTTCTGCAGGCTGTCTCTCCTTTAGAATGTTGTATGTATACGCCTTAACAAATAATCAGTGCTGATTATGGGGAGGATCTGCAGTTAACATACGCTGAGATATATAGAAAGCTTGGACGCACAAGTGCTTCTGGATGAACATGGAGACGATAAAGATCATGGTCTCTGGTCTCAATTTGGACCTTCTGAAAAAAATTTCGGCAAGACACCTGTGACATCTGTCAGACAGATGTAGGAAGTATTGTCATTTTTTGTGGTGGTGGCTTGTGCTAATTCCACAAGAGATACAGTGAACTAGAATGCCTCTTGCACCGTGAGCTGACTTTGCCGATGTGCCCGATGTCTAGAAAAGTCACTTCCCATTTATTGAAGAATAGTGAAGGGTAATGAATTTAGCAAGAGGACATCCTTTCTGCTTTTAATCAGCTTTAAGCAATTTGCACTGTCTGCTCAAGAACGGCAGGAACAACCTGCTGCTTCGGACATGTGGTGGAGTGTGTTCAGCCAGTGTAAGAAGAGTAATGTGAAAAGTTGATGAATAGGACAAACGTCTTCATAGGCTTTTGGTAATGCTAAATGCAGCGGAGTTTAATTCAATGGCTGTGGCTACACTTAACCCCTTGTGGTGCAATTTTCATGCAATGACCTGCTGCATCTGTATTGGCAAGGCAAATGATAAAGCAAACTCAGATTCTCATCTCTCAAAGCTTGGACATCAGGTGTGGTTCACCACCTCAGCAGAATGAGATGGTTTTGGGGCACACGGACCACACCAAAAGTCAGATTGCTAAGCAAGCGAAATGTAGTTGTTCAAAAGAGACTGGTGATGAAAACATGGGTTGAAGTGTTGTTTGATGAGAGAAAAAAAACTTGGAGTGAAGACTGCAGATCTTAAGAATCGTTATTATGTAGAGGTCAACTAAGAAGATAACTTGTCAGCCAAGTAAACCCCTCAGTAGAGCACAAAAGTATATAAATGATGATGATGAAGAATTGTTATTATGTAGCAGTCAACTAAGAAGGTAATTTGTCTGCAAAGTAAACCCCTCGGTGGAGCACAAAAGTATATAAAATGATGATGATGATGATGATGATGATGATGATGATGATGATGATGATGATGATGATGATGATGATGATGAATTGTTGATTAATTTAGTGTTCAAAAAGTGTTTGACTTTTGACTTAAACTAACCTAGACACATCAAATACATTTTAATGATCTTAATTTAACTTGAAAAAAATTGTTAAAATGAAAAACATGTTAATACTTTCCTACTTTGGTAGCCATTTTGGATGTCATCATTAATCAGTTAAATTCACTTTGCATAATGCTAACTTACATTTCTCTTGCATTTGTCAAGATATATGCTTGAATACATTTTTACAATGATTCCTTCCATTGATTAAAATATCATGTTTTATCACAATAATTCATGCTAGTTTGGGTGCATTAATGGCGGCCATTTTTACAAAGAAGCCGCCATCTTAGAAAATGAAAGGATTTATTTTTATAGTATTCTGTCTTATAATGTTTATTATTAGATCTGTGGCTTTTCATACTTTTTAAGAAAGCGACATTGATGCCTGCTTGTCAAGGTTGTTAATGGAAAAAAGCCACCATTTTGAATTTCAAGATGGCGGCCGTCACAGGACAAATTTCACGTGGCACTGACCCTCAAAAAGTCTTATAATTACAAATCTAGCTATGTACCAAGTTTCATGCTTTTATCAAAAAGTGCACAATCATTTCACATATCCGCCCTGCTATTAAAAATGTTCTTCTCCAGAACCAGTAGTCCGATTTCCACGAAACTTGGTATGTAGCATCGGGGACGCGGGCTCATTATAGTTTATATAAATCATGACCCTAGGATGACCTTGACCTATTTTACGGCAATGTCAACTTAGGTCGACAATGCATTTGAATGGGAAAAATGGTAAAATGCTGTTTAATGGGTAAGACTTACTGGGAATATGCAAATGGACAGAAGATTAATGTTAATGGAAAAGCTTAGCCCCTGGGGGTTGTCTGCCCCTGCCCCGGGGCTATATACATGTATATGACCAAAATATTCAAACATCTTCTCTGAAACAGCTGCGCAAATCAAAGCCAAACTTCATGTGGAACATCCTTGGGAAGAGGGAATGAAAGTTTATATAAATGGTCAAGGTCACATGACCAAGATGGCCGCCATGGCTATAAATAGCAAAAACGTTTAAAAATCTTCTTCTTCAGAACCAGAAGGCCTATGATTTTGAAACTTGGTGTGAAGCATCTGGGAATGGAGCTCTACAAAGTTTATATAAATCATGACCCAGGGATGACCTTGACCTATTTTACGGCAAGGTCAGCTTAGGTCTCCCATACATTTGAATGGGAAAAAATAGGAAAATGTAATTAAATGGCAGAAACTTGCTAGAAATGAGCAAATGGACAGAAGATTTATGTTTAAAAAATATTTTGGGCCCAGGGGGTTGTCTGCCCCTGCCCCTGGGCTATATACATGTATATGACCATAATATTGAAACATCTTCTTCTCTGAAACCGCTAGGCCAATCAAAGCCAACTTTTTTTTTGGAGCATCCTAAGGAAGAGGGAATAAAAGTTGGTATAAATGGTCAAGGTCACATGACCAAGATGGCCGGCAAAAACGTTTAAAAATCTTCTTCTTCAGAACCAGAAGGCCTATGATTTTGAAACTTGGTATGAAGCATCTGGGAATGGAGCTCTAAAAAGTTTATATAAATCATGACCCAGGGATGACCTTGACCTTTTTTACGGCAAGGTCAACTTAGGTCGCCCATGCATTTGAATGGGAAAAAATAGGAAAATGTCATGTAATGGCAGAAAACTTGCTAGAAATGAGCAAATGGACAGAAGATTTATGCTTATGAAAATTTTTTAGGCCCAGGGGTTGTCTGCCCCTGTCCCGGAGCTATATACATGTGGATGACCATAATATTCAAACAGCTTTTTCTCAGAAACTGCTTAGCCAATCAAAGCCAAACTTTATGTGGAGCATCCTTAGGAAGAGGAAATGATAGTTTATATAAATGGTCAAGGTCACATGACCAAGATGGCCGCCATGGCTATAAATAGCTAAAAAAATCTCCTTCTTCAGAACCAGAAGGCCTATGATTTTTAAATTGGCATGAAACATTAAAGAACGGAGGTCTACAAAATTTGTATAAATCATGACACTCGGATGACCTTGACCTTTTTCACGGCAAGGTCAACTTAGATCGCCCATGTATTTGAATAGAGAAAATTGTTAAAATGTCATTTGAAGGACAAAACTTGCAGTTAATTGGCAAATGGACTGAATTTTTATGATTTGAAGAAGACATTGACTCCAGGAGTTATTCTGACCCTGCCCTAGGGTTATACACATGAATTGTACCATTCTAGTCTAACAAGTTTATTGGTACATGTATATGTCTCAGGTCTCAGGTGAGCGTTTACAGGACCATTGGTCTTCTGGTTCTTATTTTTGCTCCAAAACATATATTGTGGGTACTCGTTAGAACCGTCTCGCCGACGCGGTTCTAACGTATACCCTCAATCTATGTTATGGGCAAAAATAAGAAAAATATCAGAATTTTTCTCAGGACATTTTCAATTTTTACTGTTGAAAAAAAATCTCTACAGCTGTATATGTTGCATGGGCACGTTTTTGTATTGGGTAAGCCGAACGGGCAGCGATTTCTTTAAAGGTATCCACCCAGCCTACTGAACTTATCTGAATATACGAAAACGCACATAAAAGGCAAAATGAGAACACCACAACAGAAGTACCAAGTACCGCCATAGAACGGCTAGCAATATGAAATAATTACTGTAACAGTGGAGTTGAAACGTTTGACGACTTAAATAAAAATAAAAATAATAAAATAAAACTGATATAGTTTGTTGGGTCCGGAGCTTCTTGTCTATTGCTTTGCCCACCGGGACTCAGCTGGTGTTTTTCTTTTGCTCCGGGTTTCAGTAAGTTATTCGGCGCCCAGGGATCTCCATCGTCGTGCAGCTTACTGAATCTGTTGAGTCCTCGTTTTTGATTTATCGGGATGTTCATCTTGATTTATTTGTTTTGTTCTTGATGATTCATTGACTAGATTCACCACGAGGACCGAACAACTAACTAAGTGTTGTGAACCACTGTAGAAGCTGAGGGTGAGGCTATGACCATATAAAATCGATCTGAGCCCGCCAGTAATTTTATATTGCTGATCGTTCCAATGTGATACTTCTGTGGTGGTACTTATTGTTTTATGTCTTGGTGTTGAATTTTTGTGCTGCTAGCACCTTATGTTTGTTTTCATATTTTTAATTAAGTGTGGGTGGTTGAGTGGCTACCTATTGAGAAAATGGCTGCCCATTCGGCTTACAATATGTTTTTTAGAGTAAGTACCTGGGCCCAGAATTACAATGCTTCCTTAAAATTAAGGCCCACCTTAGTTAAGGTGACAAATTTTGACTCGTCATTTTACAGTTAAAATTAATAACTAATTTTACAAAAATATACAGGTGTGTAAAATAAAAAGTTCTTTAAATAATGAAACCGAAAAATGTTATTGCAATTTTAAGAGCTGAAATTCGCCGCCTTACCTACGGTCTACCTTAACTTTATGGGGGCATTGTAATTCTGGGCCCAGATTGTTAATTTAGTTTTTTCCCACCTTGGTTTTTGGAGTGGGAATTTCTTTCTGGTTGCACAATTTCCTGATCGTTGCCTGCTTTCACTTTTTGGCAGCCTCTTTTGTTTTATCCCTGCTATGATCTGGACAAACATACAATTATCTTCTCGATTAAAATTTTATTGTTTGAGCTCTTATTGCCGATTGCAAAAAAAAAAGGTACAAGTAGGCAACAAGCAGGTACTTATACCATGAAAATACATCGTAAGCCGAATGAGCAGCTATTTTCCCAATAGGTGGTCACTCAGTTACCTATATGATAACATACATAAGGCGCCAACAGCACGAAATATTTTAAACACCAAGACATAAAACAATAAGAACCACCACAGAAGTATCGCCTTGGAACGATCAGTAATATAAAATTACTGGCGGGTTTAAACCGGTTTTACAGGTACCTAACCTCACCCTCAGCTTCTAGAGATAGGAAAATACAAACTGATTGCAAGCAAGAATTGGAAAAATAAGAACATTAAATGGGTGTACGGGGAGACTTTTTAGGGCCGCCACATCATCATGGCACAACCACAAGAACTCTGATATAACCTTTTCAACTCGATTCTGCTTTACGGTTCATCGCGATGTGATTCTCTTGACAAATATACACCGTTTTCTCAGCTAATATTGTACCAATATAATGTCCCTGTCTGATTTATTTACTAGGAAATGAAGTAATGAAATGTGACTTGTGTCATAGAGATGTCGTGTAATTCATTGTATTTCTGTTATCATTCTCAGCAAACACATTATAGTTCTTGGTTATAAATAACCATCAAATAAATGTATCGTAAGCAATGCAGCTCTTGTGCATGCACATGATATGCGATGGATGACAGTTCAACTGTGTCACAATAAAGTACCTATAATGCCATTTTGTAAACCTGTTGTGGCAAAGGTCATATTGGTTCCGTTTTCCGTTAACTAAACAATAAAAAACGGGATTCAGTCGGTCACGAGGAGGTGACAATAAACAATGCAGGGATTCTAACTGTCTGGGTAATCATGTGAGCCTGTGCGTGAGAAAACCAACAATTTGGGTACCGACCAGGTCTGACACAAACCAGCCTGTACAGTCACAGGAGCAGGCTAGAAGCTTGAGTTTGTTTCATAAGTAATGGCATAGCAGTACCAGTACTTGAATCTTGGCCAAATTTTATTGAGTGTTTGCAGATTTGAACGGATTTCGCTATGTTTAACCTAATACATAGAACTATTCACTGATTGTAACATTTTAGATTTTGATCGATCAATTTATAAATAGTAACACATTAAAATGACAAGCAAAATATCATAACTTTCAACTTTAACATTGATTTCATACACTTCAAGAACTTCTTGAAGATTAAACCAAAACCAGATTATATTGTCACATTGGCATATCACCAGGTAGACTACACCTAACATAATATTGGGACTACCCTGTGTATATTCAAGTTTATTGAAGCTTGAAATATTGTACCCTACTAGCCGTGGTACACCATAGTATACAATCAGTCAGCGTTTGATACGTAATAACACATACAATCGTTTGTATTTACAAATAACACTGGTCAAACAGTTACATGTAATTATTTGATCCCAAGGACAGCGCTCGAAAAGGAACTGGGATACAAAATGGCGAAAAGACAGTCCAAACAAGGTATGGCAGTCTCGTAGGATGCAAGAATTCAAGCTACGATAACCTCAACTAAACATAGGGTAGACCAGATTGTTGTTAAGTTGTAGTCTACTGAACGCTTTAGTTCAAACTTTCCTGTTGTGTGAGAAATCAATGTTAACATTGACATTCTGTGTCACAGATGTTATGTTATTTCGTTTATTATATTTTATGGCTATTATCTATTTATAAATCGATCAAAGTCTAAAGTGTTACCGAATCAGTGAATATTTCTATGTATTAGGATTGGCTTAGCCTGGCATTCAGGCCTTGTATTTAGATATTTGACTCTACCACATATTCTTCTTACTTAAAGGTACATAACCAATGAAGGGCTATTACCATGGTACTTTATTACTTCCCCATTAGCTGAAATACATGGCCCACTAAATCTGACTTTGATAGTGAATAAAGGCATTCTGAATATGATGGACATTTTTTTTACTTTTAATTGTTTGTCAAAGTATATTGTTTCATTTAGTGGACTGATACCAGTCTAGGATTGGCTTAGCGAAATCCGTTCAAATCAGCAAACATCCAATAAAATTTTGCCAAACTTCAAGTACTGGTACTGCTATGTCATTACTTATAAAACAAATCGCTATGTTCTAAACTTATGAAACGGAGCTGTATACAAACGAAGCACTTTTGCAGCTTTTTCGTAATAACCAAACAAATAAACAAACAAACACCCCACATAAAAATGTGAGAAATAACCAAACAACCAAAGTACTGATACAAAAGAAGAATCGGTCACCAGGCCCCCAGGTTATAAAACTTTATTCATGCTCAGCTCAGCTGAGACTAAAATTTATCCTGCTCATAAATGTTAAAATGCCAACAACTGTTGGCATTTTAACATTTATAAGCTGGATAAATTACAGGCTTTGGAGATCTAAACCTGAAATTTCAATTTATTTGGGCTATTTTGGCATTTAGGAGTAGTTGAAATTTTATGCTCAGCTGAGTTGAGCATGAAAAAAGTTTTATAACCTCGGGACCAGGTAGCCAGCTACTTATCAAAACCACCGTATTTAGTTAAGGAATGGTAACTGAGTGACCACCTTTCTACTAACACTTCGAAAACAGGAGTTTTAGAACCACAACAGAAGTACCGCCTTGTATCGGCCATGCAGTAATATGATATAACAGGAGTCCATGAAGCTGGAGTAGTTCTATCCCAGACCATTACATATCTTCATTTAAATAAAATGTCTTGCAACTTGCACGGTGAAATACTGAAGCTCCATGTCTACAATAGGTATCGAAGGATATTTATTCTAATCATTTCAATGCTTAAGAACCTCGTGTCTGTTAATATACGCTACCAGTCTTGTCAATGGTAAGGGAAATAATGGATGCGTCTATCTAATTATAGGATTGTCTGATTATAATGTATCAATGCCATCTACCAATCTAACAATTTACATTAAATGATACATATCTCACATTGTTAAGCACTTGGATACATTATCGATTCCGGTAGCCCATTTTGTGCAAATGATTTGCGACGCACTAAAGCGTAGGTCTCGTCCTTGCGTACAGACGGTAAACTACCGTCTTTCATATATGAACTACTCACGTGAAAAACGCAAGGCAACCTTTAGTGCACGCGCGTTATTTTATCTCGTGCACAGACATTACGATTGCAATTCTTGACATTGGGTGCATTATACAAGTTTATGACTTCCAAGTTGTAAAGAAAATTAGTAACAACATGACAATTCTATAGTCATTATATGAAAAGGAATATATTTATTACATCATTACTTGAACATAAAATTGAAAATGGAAACTGGTTAGGTTTAATATTTATAACTTTTGGGTTTTATATACAAATTAATATGATTTCAAAGGAAACGAGTTTGTTTTGCTCGTTTATTCTCAAATAATGGGAAATATGAAATGAATGGCATTTGCACGTTTGGTGACTAAAAAGTGCATGCTTTGATTACAATAAAAACAGGCATTACCATCACATTGAAAGAGTTAAATATACTGCGCAAAAAAAAGAGTTGGGAAGGTTAAGTTACCGAAAAATAGTTAAACAATCAAATTTCCATGGGAAAGAAACATAAGTCGAATTTTTCATCAGGAAAACACGTCCGTGACATGTATACACCCTTGAACCCCACTTTTACATAGCAAAATTGGGGTATGCAGGGTATGCCTATTTTTCTTATTTTTGATCCAAAACATACATTGTGGGTATTCGTTAGAACCGCCTTGCCGAGGCGGCTCTAACGTGTACCCACAATGCATGTTTTGAGCGAAAATATTAAAAATAACAATTTTTTTTCTGGCGAATTTTCATTTTTACTGTATATTGCATGGGCAAGTTTTCGTAATGAGTAGTTGAAAACCTTAAAATACTGTAATACTCAGAAATACTAAGCTTTTTGTTTGAAGAACATGTGTCATTTCATTCTTTATCACATGAAATATGCCTAATGGGAAATGCGTAATCAGTGGAAATACATGTAAATTCCATTGAGACTTTTTAAGACATTGTAGCTTCAAAACTCCTTAGAGTAACAGTAGTGAAGCTGCAAATGAGCCGCGTCGTGAGAAAACGGGATTTTTGCCTATGCGAAAACAAAGGCGCAGATCAGTTTCGCAGTAACAGCGAAGCTGATCAGCACCTTTCTTTTCGCTACACGGATTGTACAATTCCTCCTCTATGAATATCCAAGATTTCAAGCTTCTAACCTGCTTCTGTGACTGAACAGACCGGTTTGTGTCAGACCGGGTCGGAACTACCGAACACCGGATTTCTCTCGTCGCGGCTCAAATAGTACCTACACTGCCGCTCGCGTATTTGTACTCATCGTTTACACGTAACATATGCGAGTAATACGCGCGAATTACGCGCATAATTTATACGCGTGTATGTCCATAACCAATAAGAACTCAATTTAAGTTACGCGTACCATGGAAGTAATGCGCGTATATTTCACACGATAACTTTAGCCATTTAGCGACCAAATCGTTAAGCTGGTCATTACGCGTAATTTAGAGTATTATACGCGTATATACGCGTATTGTTCCAACCACTCAGGAGTAAAACAGTCAGACACACACAAGCTACGCGTAATATAACAGCCCGTTATGTTTAGATTCCATTGTTGCATCAAAATAGAAATGAACGAAGAAATAACATGTCAACACCTTTCCTCGAGAAATTCTGAATACTTAGGTCGGTACATTACTTGATCGCTCAAAGACTAGTGCTTCAATATATTGTGCCTGCGGGATTATTTCGAAGGAGAGCACTTTCAGACACTGTGTAAAATATATACATGCATATATATAAGAAAAAGAAATCAAACCTGCCTTCACGAATGAGGAACAGCAGAGTTTGGAACAATTTATCCATCGCATAACAGGTTAAAAGTAAAGTCTCACCAGTGTCACCATCACGATATATCAGTATAATTCCTTAAACTTGCACTTGATTTTCACTACAATACACGTAACAACATTAACCCTCCGGTACTTTAGCTCTTATACCCAGTGTCAATACGCGTATGATGCGCGTAATTACGCGTAGGCGTATTCACACTGTGATTGGCTTATCAGTCATACGCGTAATGAACGAATCTTACGCGTATTGACGAATTAATGTATGCTTATGAATATTAATGAGATACGATACGTGTATATACGCGCATGTTACGAGTATGTTGCGCATAATTAGGGAGACGTACGTCATACGCGCGTATTACGCGTATGATACGCGTAAATGGAATACAAATACGCAAGCGGGAGTGTAACACTCCCAGAAAGAAACATGAAACTATCACATCTAGCTCAGTCAGAATACAGTAATTTAACCAATTTTGTTTTATTCTAAATCAACTTAAAGTGAGGTAGTAACAGGATTCTGAATATTTGAGTGGTTATTTATCCAGACTGTAGTGGAATAATTTTGCTAAGATGTTCAAGTTTTTCTATCACTGGCAACAACCCCTAAGGCCAGTGCACTGGACGTCTGAATATTTAAAAAAAAAAAGAAAAACTAAAATAAAAATAAATCAGTTACTACGGCGATGTGTCCAACCAATTTAATTATATTAATTTACCAAGAAATGGCGATCACAAAGTGATTCATGGGTAAATGTTTAGGCAATCCATGCAAAAGTTTTTTTTTAAATACTTACATACCTTGTCTAATCATGGTCTAAAAAGTACAAGTAGGCAATGATCAGGAAATGGCGCAGTCAGAAAGAAATTCCCACTCCACAAACCGAGGGGTGGGAAAAAACTAAAATGCAACTTAGGTACTTATACCAAGAAAACATATCGTAAGCCAAGTGAGCAGCTATTCCCCAATATAGGGCGGCCACTCAGTTACCCGAGCTTAAGTAAAAATATGAAAACGTAAATAAGGCTATGAAAACGTACATAAGGCTTATACAGCACAAAAATTCGACTCCAAAGCACAAAAAATTAGAACCACAACAGAAGTATCTAAATATTTTTCTTTACTTTTATTTGCAACGCCTCAATGATTATCTGGTTAAATCGTGTATGATATTGAATTGACCGATGCTACATCCTGGCTAGCTAGTGAAGATTCGACAAAATCGTTTCGGCGTATAAATTCTCGCTGGACAATTTGTGAGGAAAGAAGTTTCATTAGTAGAAACAGATTAAGTTGAGGGAAATGGATCACATGTTGCATGTCGTTACAAATGGAATAAATGTGTTCAGTGTCAACAGTGCCAATTACTTTATTGCCAATACAAAGATGTATTGCAGTTGCTGAGAGTTTAAGACACCGAGTGAATCCCAGTCAGTCAATGTTACAATTAGAGAACCATAGGTCCTGAAGGAGAGCTTGAATCCTAGAGGATCATGGGTCCTGAAACGTTCACCTGGCACAAAGTCAGTGAAAATAGGTTTAGGTTATTCCAGTCTTTTTAGTGAGAATTTCTTTCTGATTGCGCCATTTCCTGATCATTGCCTACTTTTACTTTCATGGCGTTTATACATTTTGTAGAGATTGTCCATGGTGCAACATGGCCTCTGGTTCTGGAAATTTCTTAAGATTTTTTTACCATATTTGATTATGGCAGCTATCTTGGTCAAGTAACCTCGCCTGAACTTTATTTGATTGGCAAAGAGTTCTAAGAACAGAACAGAACATTTAACTCGCAAATTGAACAATACAACAAATGAGATAATGCATACACTGATCATGGACAAAAAGACAATAATAATTAAAGATACGTGCACAGTTTAGCGGAGACACCACATTTGAAATTGATACTATAAATAAATACTTGAACCTGTTTAAACATGCGTAAAACAATAGCTACAAAATCACTTAGTTTCTTCAAAAGTTTAATGTTATTAGTTGACAGTAGGACTCTCAGAGATGTTTGAATGCAACATTGTATTTAGCCCCGGGACAGAGGAAGACGCCGCAAAACGTTCACTTGTATATTTTTTCCAGATTTTTAATTAACTTTCTGTCCGTGGTCACAAATCCTGTAAGTTTTACTTGACTTTGTCAAATTTATATATGCGGATATATAAGGCTTATATGACAAAAAGTGGCCATGTGTAAAACTAAATGGGTAAAAAAGTACAAGTAGGCAAAGATCAGGAGAAGGCGCAATCAGAAAAAGACTCCCACTCCAAAAACCAAGGCGGGAAAAAACCAAACCAACAATCAGGTACTTATACCATGAAAACATTTCGTAAGCCGAATGAGCAGCTATTTTCCCAATAGGTGGCCACTCAGTTACCTTAACTAAAAATATGCAAACATACATAAGGCGCCAACAGCACAAAAATATTTTAAACACCAAGACATAAAACAAAAAGAACCACCACAGAAGTATCGACTTGGAACGATCAGTTCATTCAAAGGTCACGATTTATATAATCACACGATTTATATATGATTCATATTTGGGCATAGCGCCAATCTTGGTGATGTGAACTGTAGTTTATATAAACTTTCAATCCCCTTCATATTATGGCACCATTTCAATCAGCAATTTCAGAACCCTTTTGAAAGATGCACGACGTATGCCGAACAACTGGTATACATGTTGGTAAGTAGCTTTGCCTTATTGCTCAAACAGACCCGTCTATTTTTCACAGTCCCTTAAGCGGAAGCAATCAAAGAAACAAGAAAATATATTCTCAAATAAAAATAACACTACTTATGTGTGCAGGCTGATGAATACCTTTGCTACTCATGTGATGCAGATCAAGTGCATTAAAGTGGCCAAGTGTTTAATTCGTTTTCGTTATTTTTTTTTATATTCCATGAAATATTAATGCATTTGCCGTTTTCGCAAGTGCAAATTAATGCCATAATAAAAGTATGAGCCGCCTCATGAGAAAACCAACAATCTGCATAAATGCATTGTGAAGTTCATGTCTAGCATCTCTTGAAACGTAAACATTGTTTGCATCCATGTTTATTGAGTATTAATTTGTATTTAATAAGTATAACATGGTTATTTACTCTGAAACTCTGTATAATATTGTATGATGTTGTTTGCAATATATTTACCGCATATTGCCATTGCAATAATGGACTGAGGGTAATAAAGATTTGACTTGACTTTGACAGTTAAAGTTGCTCTTGTAGTACGTGATTTCAATTAACAGTGAAGGATGATGATCGAGACAAGCCACTTTTATCCCAGCTATGAAATTAGATTTCCAATTTCTCAACATCCATGAGATGCCTCTTAAATACGCCGTACAAGTGGTCTTGAAGAAAACATGATTATGTGGCATTCATAGTATTGCAATACATAATGCTGCCAACATATTTTAGGACCACTATGGAAGTTCTGTATATCACAGTGATAAAATTGTTTGATTGTATAATTTTAAAGCCCCCCAAAAATAGTGTATGAATGTTTCCGCTTGCGCAAAAAGAGATTTCTTGGGAGATGTAAAAAAGAAACACACACTGTTTGAATTTTCTTTTTATTTTCATTCATCTTTCCTCTCTTGTATCAACTATGTGTAATACAATAAAATTACTTCAAACACTATGCACCAAACAATGTAAAATATTCATTTACAAAAATCTTTTTACCATCTAAACAATAAAAGCTGGTTTACTTTTTTAAACTTCAATGAACTATCTTTCCTGTAATAATCAGTTTAACCTTCAGTTTTCTCAAATCCAGGATGGAAAAAGCCTCACAGGACTAAAAGCAAGAAATCTGTTTTTTTGTCAATTCATGATTGGAAAAATCAAAGAGATTGAACACAAATCACTTTCATAAAAATTGTTAGTCTTTAAACTTCAGGGACCAATCTATTTATCATACTCCAGATCTTTTAAGATTCCAATCATACATGTCACATTACAAGGAAATAAGAAATAAAAACTATCAAACATTTAAAAGAAAAAAAAAATATCCTATTCCTTCAATGTACAGTACTATGAACTTGAAGCCGTCTGTATTAAGATTTTATCATAACTAATTTAGAATGTTTCATTCAATTTTATATGGGTAATATTTAGAAAATAACTTAAGGAAAAAAAATTGAGGCAATTTTGAAAATTCTAGAATTGAGGAACAGAATGAAACTTTTTCTACATTTCATTGTATTACAAAAACTCCGGAGAACAGACTGGTAACTCTTTTCTAAACAAAAGTTTGCAGTAAGTTATGCTAAACAAAACCCTTATATCAGAAACTTCAATCTATTCATAAACTCATGCTGCAGGGGTCTAGTGGATAGATGATTGACCTTGAACCAAGTTTGATTCCCGGCCAGTACATGCCAGTCACATTGAAGATGAATCTCAGTTCACCCCGACTTGAACTGCTTACTTATACACTATTCTCTCATCAGGAAAACATGTCTGTGTAATGTATACCCCCTTATACCCCACTTTTATATAGCAAAACTGGGGTATGCGGGGTATATCTATTTTTCTTATTTTTGCTCCAATCCATAGATTGTGGGTACTCGTTAGAACCACCTCACCGAGGCGGTTCTAGGTGAGGCGGTTCTAACGTGTAACCACAATCTATGTTTTGAGCAAAAATAAGAAAAATATTTGAAAAAATCCAATAAAAGTTCCAATTTTTACAGATGAAAAAAAAATCTATGTATATTGCATTGGCATGTTTTCTTAATGTCAAGGAAGTAAAAGAAAAAAATATAAGAATATGGCACATGCATACTTTGCTATTATGTCATAGTTATTCCACAATATTTAAAAGAAGAAGCACTAATTCGGTAAAAGTTACTCATACGAGGTGCATAAAATAGGCACTACATAAACAAAACATATAATTCTTAACCAAGCTTACAGCACACAACATTCTAACTGGTCTAAGAACATGTCTTCATTACATATGTATACTGAACTGAAAACAATGGTAAGCAATAAGAGATGTTTTCTGAAGAAGGGGAAACAAATTCATCTTGATCAAACATTAAAATAGTTTCTTTGTTTATTCACCTTGGAAACATCATATAAAATGAAAGAAGCAACCAGCAAATTGACTATGGAAGTTAAAACACTGTTTAACTTCCAGGTCAAGAAGTTTGGGACCTGCAATTTCTCATTGTTGGTCGCTGTTTTCCCCCAAATTAAGAGTCTAAGCATCGATTTTCTTAGTTGTGCGATTCGCGCCAAAACGATTCGTACTTTACTTGAAAATTTCTTTTCTTGAAACTTTTTGGCCTGAGAGCTGACAAGCTTTTGGACCAGAATTTGTTCAAGCTTCATTGACAGTGACATTGAACGGCTCTAGCAGGGCTGCAACGATCTGTCATAAAAGTTAAAGAATCTGAATAGTTTTTCTGGTTTGACCTTCCCCCACCCACTTTTTTTTACATATAGTGATTGAAGGTCTTTTTGTTTAATCATTTGAATTGGAACTCATGGCTTCAGGTTTTGTCGGTCCAACTGTGGGGCGGTTGACTTGTCGGGTTGGAAAAGAGCTGGTATGTTGTTTCCATACACCGAAGTCTTGTCCGCTGCTCCTCAGGTTGGCTCTGTTGTTGGTTTTCGGGCTCTGTGTTTGGAAGTGGACAACATCAGGAGATATTTTGGATGCAAACCAGGACTGTAGTATAGGATTTGGAAATTCAGTTGGTAGAATTGCTCAGAGTTTGGCCTTTACAAGGAAAATTGGTAACCGAAGAGGCTCCGAAGGATTACGCAGTTTCAATCCTTCACAGAGAACAAACTTGTTGATTCTTATTATTTTGGCTGGAGATATCGAAATGAACCCAGGCCCCAGGTTCCAGTGCCGCACGTGCAAGAAGTATTGCAAGGCGGCTGAGAAAGCAGTTAAATGTGAAGATTGCGAGAAACGCTTCCATGCGTCTTGCGTAAATCTTGGTCCCGTTGAGTTACAAAAGATTGAGTCGGATAATGATTCTTGGTATTGTCCAAACTGCAAAGCTGAGTGCAGCCTATGCAGTGGTGCGGTTTTGAATTCCCATAAGGCTGTCCAGTGTGACAAATGTGAAATGTGGGTGCACAATAACTGTTCTTTTATGTCAGACTCAGAGTATGAAACAATGCAAAACTCAAACTGTACATGGATTTGCCCAAAATGTGACTTTTTCAATTTCTCAGACTCTTTTTTCAATGAACAGTTTAACTTGGAAAGTGAAAATAGGTTTGACCTACTTGCAAAAGGTCATGAAACCAAGTCCACTGAAACCTTGACTAGCAAAAACAGTTATATTAGTGGTCTGAAATTTTCCAGTATCAACATAAACAGTATAAGAGGCAAAAAACTTGAGTTGTTGGCCTTCATTGATTTTCATCAATCTAAGATTTTAGCGATTCAGGAGACAAAAATTGACAATTCTATATTAACGTCTGAATTATTTCCGGAATCTTTTCCATACAGCGTGTACAGAAAGGATAGAACCTTAAATGGTGGTGGTGTGATGCTCCTTGTGCACAAGGACATCCCACACATGCCCCTCACAGAATTGGACAATGACTCAGAGTCAGTTTGGGTCAAACTTTTTGTAAATAAGAAAACTCACTTTGTGGCTAGCTGGTATCGACCACCTGTCGATGGTCATTTACCAGTATCGGACAATGGAAATGACTTATTGAATTCCCTGGAAAAGTTTGACAATTTATTTAGAGAACAGCTTGACAAAATCAAAAATATTAATAAAGGCAACAAACCCCCCTTAATTCACGTTTTAGGTGATTTCAACTTTAGAGATATTGTATGGCCGGACAGACTCAGCAAATCTGGGTCATCATTGAGTCAGACGGAGGGTCAGATTTTGATAGATATCATGAATGACCACGGTTTGGAACAATTAGTCAAATTCCCCACCAGAGAAAGAAATACTTTGGACTTAATTTTGACCTCTCTTCCTGGTCAGTTTGCAGATATTCATTCCCCGGATAAGCTAAGTGATCATGACATTGTTTCTGGCACTTTGAAAATTGCTATCCCCCCAATAAAGAAACCTAGGAGAAAAGTGTATCGTTATCAGAAAGGTGATTATGAATCTATGAGAGCAGAAACACTTAAATTTGCAAAGGAAAGATACTTCAACGGTTACTCAGATACTCGGTCGGTCCAGGCAAATTTCAATCTTATTACATCGTTTATTCAGGAATCGGCAGATAAACATATCCCCTCAAAAACTAGTCGCTCAGTTTCCTCTGTCCCTTGGATAACACCTGAGATAAGGAGGAAGATTCGCAGAAAAAATGCAACTCATGCAAAAGCTAAAAAGACTGGTAGTGCAAAATTTAGATCTAAATTTGAAACTTTACGGAAAGAGATCAAAGCTGATATCAGGAAGCAGCATGATCTTTACGTGAACAACTTGGTAGGAGATGTTAAGGCTAATCCTAGAGATTTTTACAGGTACATAAACAGTCAGAAAAAAGATACCCAAGGTATTCCCCCGTTGAAAAAGAGAAATGGAAGTGGAATTGCACAATCCGAATTTGAGAAGGCGGAAGAATTTAATGGTCAGTTCTCGGATGTTTTCACTAAAAGTGAATACAAACAGGTCCCTCTTATGGATAGATCTGCCCCATTCATGCATGATATTGTGGTCACAAAGGAAGGGGTGACCAAACTTCTCAAAGGTCTAAACCCGTCTAAAGCCTTAGGGCCTGATGAGCTTCATCCCAGAGTCCTAAAGGAACTGGCTGTGGAATTAGGGCCAGTATTCGCCCATCTCTTCCAGCAGTCAATTGATACAGGTGAAATTCCTAAAGAATGGTCTCTTGCTAATATTTGCCCCCTGTTTAAGAAGGGCGACAGGTCACTTGCCCGCAATTACCGCCCTGTTTCTTTGACATGCATTCCTTGTAAGCTTCTTGAACATATTGTATGCTCAAATATTATGGCCCATCTTGATGAACATGAACTCTTGTCGGACAGGCAACACGCATTTAGGAAATGGCATAGCTGTGAAACTCAGTTGACTACAGTGATAAATGACTGGGCCAAAATCTTAGACAAAAAAGGCCAGGTCGACACTTTTATACTCGATTTTGAAAAGGCTTTTGATACTCCTCCCCATGAACTCCTTAAAAGCAAATTGTTTAGCTATGGAATAGGTGGAACAACACTGAATTGGATAAATGCTTTCCTTTGTTTCCGACAACAAAGGGTAGTGGTTAATGGTATTAAATCGGATTGGGCACCAGTTGTGTCAGGTGTCCCTCAGGGCACCGTTCTCGGCCCCTTGCTGTTTTCCTTGTATATAAATGACATCTCGGCAGACATTGAGTCTGAAATAAGACTCTTTGCTGATGATTGTGTTTGCTATCGTGAAATCAAGAATGAAGAGGATACATTGAAACTTCAGAGAGACATTGATCGTTTAGGCAGTTGGGCTAGGAAATGGGGAATGAGATTTCAACCCGTCAAATGCAACATGATGCAGCTGACAAATAAACGGTCTAGTAAGATACAGGCTAACTACACCCTTGAGGGCACTGTACTGGAAAACGTTGAAAACATAAAATACCTGGGTGTAACTATCACAAATGATTTGAAATGGAATACTCATATTTCCAATGTCTGTACAAAGGCTAACAGAACTCTCGGATTCTTAAGGAGAAATTTGTATTCTTGTCCCCCAGATGTGAAAGAAGCAGCTTATAAAGGACTGGTGCGGCCGGTCTTGGAATATGGAAGCTCAGTTTGGGACCCTCACACTCATGGCCTCCAGGAAGAACTGGAAAAGGTACAAAATCGTGCGGCAAGGTTTGTGACGGGAAATTATGTTTTTGAAACTGGGAGCATGACTGGAATTTTAGGTCAACTGAAATGGGAATCTCTTAAGAAAAGGAGGAAGGATAGTAGACTTATATTGCTATACAAAGGTCTAAAGGGTAAAGCCAGAATACCCACAGATGACCTTATCCCAAAGAATAGGCGTTGTAGAAATCAACACTCTTTGGCTTTTCATATACCTTCAGCTAGCAAAGAAGCGTACAAAAGTAGTTTCTTTCCACAGACTATCAGGGACTGGAATGACCTCCCTGATTCACTTATCTCCTCTGCTGAAATGTCTGATGACTGTGTGTCCAAGTTCGCTACACTCGTGCGTTCAAGGGACTAGTTTCTCCCCCATCCGAACCCCCTGGTGAAATAATGTCATTTGGCGTGTCACCAGTAAACTATTCAGATTCAGATTCAGTTTAAGTGTGTTCCATTTCCATTTACGAAAGTTTGTTTTTTATGTTTGTGTGGTTTCTTTTCATGTTCAGTATACATTTATGAAGGCATGAACTGAGCTAAGCGTAACCTGCTAATTTATCATGTTCACACAAAACAAAAATAAAATAACAATGACTCTCACATAGTAGTATTTACACATGATCTAAATGGAAATCTAACAAGCATCAATTCAAAATAGAGAAAAAAAAGTCAAATATAGACTTGCTTTGGACCTGATACAATTTTCAAATATTCTCATTTTTGCACCCCTTGCAATTCTTTCTACATTGTAAAGTAGGGAAAATATTTGGACATGCTCATGGATGGCAGACCTAAAGAAACAGCTTTATTGAATCTGTGTATTTAAATGTGTCAATAAGAAATAATAAGTACTCTTGGACCTTCCCTATTCCTTTCTTGCACTTTGTGTTCTTACTTCAAACATATGTCTTGTACACAAATTGCAAAGCCAAAAGATTTTAGAATTCCATTTTGATGACATTACAATATATTATAAAGTTGTTGAATATAATTTTTCAAAGGGTCGTTGAAAATTACAAAAGATGTCCCTAATCGTAAAAGCATCTTATGAAAGTCACTGATTTATCATTGGACTAGAGAAGGGAGTATTTGAAGATAATGAAAGGATAATTTTGCTTACTGCTTTATCAAAACACATGTTGTGGGTGCTGCTCATGTTGTTGTTGTTGCTTGTAAAACCCTCCTTCACCAATACCACATTGATGGACAATGTGTTAGTCACTTATGAGGCTTAATACTTTCACCCTACCAATTTTAGGCTTTGATGAACCTTATTTTTAAAAGTTTTTCCCTATGAAACATGCAACCACTTTCAACTTATGTACACTAGTATATACATGTTTATTTCATTTCAGTTTTAGTTAGGTAGTGCATTTCTGAGGTTTTAATGGAGTAATAACAAAACATCTTTCATTTATCATCACTGAAATACTCCTCTAAACTAGTCCTCTGACCATTTTACTACTGAGTTCTTTTCTTATGCCGTATCACATTTCTATGATCTTTTTAATACAAGAAGACGAAGCATGAAGCGACGATGATGGCCATGGATAGACAGAACCAGCCGGTCTTGTAGAGGCGCTGCAGTCCGAATCCCCAGGACCAGTCCCAGCACTGGAAATAAAATGTGAGCCTGTGCGTGAGAAAACCAACAATTTGTGGTTTCGACAAGGTTCGACACAATCAGGCTGTACAGTCACAGTAGCAGACTAGAAACTTGAAATTTCGGATTTAAGAAGAAGGATTGTACTATCCGTGTGGCGAAAACAAAGGCGTTGATCAGCTTCCCGGTTACCGTGAAGCTGACCTGCGCCTTTGTTTTCGCTCAAGCATTTTAATGTTTTTCTTATGCAGTGGCTAATATATAAGATACACTTCAACCACAAAATAACGCGCCTCACTATAGCAGGGTTCTCAATATAACACAGCCATGCCATAGCTCACAAAATTATTATTTTGCTATATGTCTACTGTACATAACCTCAATATATCACTGTTCACTTATAACACAGGCGGCCTGTATGGCCGAGTGGTTAAGAGCCCTGATATTTTGTTACCACTCTTAACCTTTTGATCATCATCGCTGGAGTGGGTTCGAGCCCAACACGAGCACGTGAGACGAGCCAAGTTCTGCTTGTGGGTGTGTCAGGTGGTTTTTCTCAGGGTTTTGGCCCCACCTATTAATTGGCCCTTCTCATATGAGCTGAAATAATTTTGAAAGGGACTTTAAACTGAATCAAATAAAAACTTAAAACACAGTCTGTTAAAAACTTTTGACACAGTCTATTTCCATGGACCCCCAAAGATAGTGTTATAATGAGGTTGAAGTTTGAGAATTTCTACTCATTGACTTAAAATTGAGACTGAGAGGTATAGTAAGCTGGATAGGTCAGAAAGGCTGTTGCCAAATATTCTACAGGTGCAATAGATGAGCAGCACTTTATGATTGAAATCTAAAAGTTTAATGAATTCAGATCTGCTAGTTTATCTTGAAACAGTAGAAAATCTGATTTCTTTGTCTTGCCACTTTATACCAAATGTCTGATTCTGTTTATATAGTGGTAAAAAATGGGGAACCCTAGGAGGTATTTCACCTCATCCCAGAGAGAGATCGTTCACCATACATGTGATAGCTCATGATTTCAGAGGGATCTCCCTATTTTTGAGCAAATCTCCTTATTTGGAATTTCAAAATTTCCCTGTAAAACTTGTACTTCTGAGTTCTCCCTATTTCAAATTTCAGATCTCCCTATTTGAAATCAACTATTTCCTTCTTTGTTTAATCATACTCCCTGTTTCGAAAAGTAAATCTCCCTATTTGGCTTTTCAGATGTATCACATGTATGTCTTTCACCATGTTCCATTAGTTAATCAGGTTAAGTGCCCATTCTTTCACTTCTGACTCGCAATTATCTGCCGCTTACCAGATGTCTTATTCCATTTATATAGTGGTAGCAAACGGGGAACGCTAGGAGATATTTTGCCCCGATGATGATAGCCGGTCCTAGCGAGAGATCTTTCACCATGTTCAGATAGTGTGTGAAGTCCCCGGGCAGAGCAAGCAGGGCTATACTTGTCATGCTGACAGCTGAAATATCATCACAATATTTATAACATGGTTAATATAATATGAGCCGCATCAGAAGAAAACCAGATTTTTGCCTATGCGAAAACAAAGGCGCAGATCAGCTTCGCGGTAACCGCGAAGCAGATCAGCTTCGCGGTAACCGCGAAGCTGTTACCGCGAAGCTGATCAGCGCCTTTGTTTTTGCTACATGGATAGTAGAATCCCTCTTCTTCTTAAATCCAAATTTCAAGCTTCTAGCCTTTTTCTAAGACTATACAAGCCAGTTTCTGTAGGACCTGGTCAGAAACCCCGAAGACCCATTTTCTCCCATGGTTTAACATTTTGGTTTCGAAACAACATGGGTAAAGACCAGATCATTTGAAACATACTATTCAGTTCTAGAGAATATGACAAAGTGGTCATTTGCAAAGTACATATGCAATAACAATAACATGAATAATTGGTAAAAGCAGGATAGGCAGTTCTCACCTTTTGAACGGGTGGAAAATGTTATAATCAAAGGCAAAAGTTAAGGACAGGCCAGGAAAATTGAACTCTACTTCATTTGTCTTGGCGTAGTTGACTGTTTTTGCATTACCGGCTGGCTTCCAGCTTATAAATAATCAATCTAGGAAATACAGGTAACCAAAACCTACCTGACCCTCTGTGGTTTTTGCTTACTTGTACATGTATTTCCAATATTGATTTTTTGTAAGCAGGAAACCAGCTGATAATGCAAAACTCAAGGACATTGCTATTTCTGTAGCTCTGTGGCAAAGTGACAATTTTGGCCTTCAGTTAACATCCTCTTCACCCCCACCCCCTTGCCGATGTTGTACTTACTCAAGGCCATGGCAATTCCTGTAGCTCTGTGGCAAAGTGACAATTTTGGCCTTCAGTCAGTTAACATCCCCTTCACCCCCCATCCCCACCCCCTCGCCGATGTTGTACTTATTCAAGACCATGGCAATTCCTGTAGCTCTGTGGCAAAGTGACAATTTTGGCCTTCAATCAGTTAACATCCCCTTCACCCCCATCCCCACCCCCTCGCCAATGTTGTACTTACTCAAGGCCATGGCAATTCCTGTAGCTCTGTGGCAAAGTGACAATTTTGGCCTTCAGTTAACATCCCCTTCACCCCCCCATCCCCACCCCCTCGCCGATGTTGTACTTACTCAAGGCCATGGCAATTCCTGTAGCTCTGTGGCAAAGTGACAATTTTGGCCTTCAGTTAACATCCCCTTTTCCTCCCATCCCCACCACCTCGCCGATGTTGTACTTACTCAAGGTCATGACAATTCTGTAGCTCTGTGGCAAAGTGACAATTTTGGCCTTCAGTTGCAGGCACAGTACTTGCATCCCCCTCACCCCCACCCCCCAGCCCCACCCCCTTGCGGATGTTGTACTTACTCAAGGCCATGGCAATTCCTGTAGCTCTTTGGCAAAGTGAGAATTTTGGCCTTCAGTTAACATCCCCCTCACCCCCCAACCCCAACCCCATGCCGATGTTGTACTTACTCAAGGCCATGGCAATTCCTGTAGCTCTGTGACAAAGTGACAATTTTGGCATTCAGTTACAGGCACAGTACTTGCATCCCCCTCACCCCCCACCCCCACGCCGATGTTGTACTTACTCAAGGCCATGGCAATTCCTGTAGCTCTGTGGCAAAGTGACAACATAGAGGTCAACTGTGGCCTACAAGTTTAAAAAAGTTTAAATAAGCCACCTCGTGGGAAAACCAACAATGTGGTTTCCGAACAGGTCCGACACAAATCAGGCTGTGCAGTCACAGAAGATGGTTAGAGGCAGGAAATTTTGGATTTAGAAAGAAGAGGAGCTGAACTACCTGTGAAGCGAAAACAAAGGCGCTGATCAGCTTCGCGGCTTCCGCGAAGCTGATCTGCGCCTTGGTTTTCGCATATATGCAGATTGTTGGTTTTCCCATGAGGCGGCTCAAATGTATAAACTATTATTACATCTAATACAAACTAGAATTTGTTTTCTATGTGAAAACTGATGTCTCCCCCCTTTCTACGTGCATGTCCAAAATATGCAAGCAAGAGTTATAGTTCTTGTGCATCACATATCCTGTCATTCTGTTTTATAAGTGTACCAAGTTTCATTGAAATATCTCTTACGGTTTTCAAGTTATAGAGGGGGCACGAAAGTCTTTGGAAAATAATCAAAGGGAAATAACTCCGAAGATATGAAAGCAAGAGTAATGATTCTTGTGCATCATGCTTTATAAGTGTACCATGTTTCATTGAAAAATCTCTAATGGTTTTTGAGTTATAGAGCAGACACGAAATTGAATGAAAAATAATCAAAGGGAAATAACTCCAAAGATATGCAAGCAAGAGTTATGGTTCTTTAGCATGACACATCATCTCATGGTGCTTTATAAGTGTACCAAGTTTCATTGAATTATTTCTTATGGTTTTCAAGTTATAGAGTGGACATGAAATTGTATGGAAAAATAATCAAAGGGAAATAACTCCAAAGATATGAAAGCAAGAGTTATAATTCTTGTGCATGACACATCGTCTCATCATGCTTTATTCATTGAAAAATCTCTAATGGTTTTTGAGTTATAGAGCAGACATGAAATTGTATGGAAAATAATCAAAGGGAAATTACTCCAAAGATATGCAAGCAAGAGTTATGGTTCTTTAGCACAACACGTAATCTCATCGTGCTTTATAAGTGCACCAAGTTTCATTGAAATAACTTACGATTTTCGAGTTATAAAGCGGACACGAAATTGTATGGAAAATAATCAAAGGGAAATAACTCATAAAATACTCAAGCCAGAGTTATGGTTCTTGTGCATGACACATCTTCTGATCATGCTCAAGTTTTATTGAAAAATCTTAAACAGTTTTCAAGTTATACAGCGGACACGAAATTGTATCGAAAATAATCAAAGAGAAATAACTCCAAAAATACTCAAGCCAGAGTTATGGTTCTTGTGCATGACACATCGTCTCGTCGTGGTCTACAAGTGTACCAAGTTTCATTGAAAAATCTTTAACGGTTTTCAAGTTATACAGCGGACACGAAATTGTATCGAAAATAATCAAAGGGAAATAACTCCAAAAATACTCAAGCTAGAGTTATGGTTCTTGTGCATGACACATCGTCTCGTCGTGGTTTACAAGTGTACCAAGTTTCATTGAAAAATCTTTAACGGTTTTCAAGTTATGGAGCGGACACGATTTGTGACGGACAGACAGACAGACAGACGGACGGACGGACGGACAGACGCACGGGGAAAAACAATATGTCTCCCGACCCTGTCGGGGGGAGACATAATTACTCACAAAATCTTCCTAATGTAAAAATTGCTCTTCTGTATATCATGTATATCTTAGTTCATGAATTTCAGTAGCATCAAAAGCCTAACTAAAGGTACGTACATTGTACATGTATTTGGAAAAAAGCATGTCAAAGAAAAGTTTTTACAAGTTCACGGTTAAAAAAATCACCATCAAGACTTAAAATACAAATTCAGTAAAATTGCTTCTAGTGAAAATTCTTTCAACTTTCAGCCTCTTGGGTATCTAAAGGCTAATAATTTCATGCCAACTTCAGATTAGTGTAGAGGAAAAGTTGGGGCTAGGTCTTACTTGTATATAGAGAGATGGGGAGACAGGGGTCGCTGTAGCTATCTGTTACAGTTAGGCAAGAAAGAATTTTAACAAAATCTCTGGGCTAGGTCTTACTTGTATATAGAGAGATGGGGAGACAGGGGTCGCTGTAGCTATCTGTTACAGTTAGGCAAGAAAGAATTTTAACAAAATCTCTGGGCTAGGTCTTACTTGTATATAGAGAGATGGGGAGACAGGGGTCGCTGTAGCTATCTGTTACAGTTAGGCAAGAAAGAATTTTAACAAAATCTCCGGGCTAGGACTTACTTGTATATAGAGAGATGGGGAGACAGGGGTCGCTGTAGCTATCTGTTACAGTTAGGCAAGAAAGAATTTTAACAAAATCTCTGGGCTAGGTCTTTCTTGTATATAGAGAGATGGGGAGACAGGGGTCGCTGTAGCTATCTGTTACAGTTAGGTAAGGAAGAATTTTAACAAAAGCTTGGTGCTAGGTCTTACTTGTATATAGATTTGTTTGTTTGAATTGATACTTTACATCCCAGTCAACAGCAAAGGTCATGTCGGGACGCTGCCTCCATTTTATGGGACTTTTACCCACCATTAGGATGTCATGACACTCAAAATGTGCTTCATATTAACCACCCAACTAAGCCAAAAAGGTTTGTATGTATGGATGGTTTGACTAAACCACTTTTCCTGGGCAGGCTCAGACTTGAGTGGTTTACCAGTAATCATAGATTAGAAGCTTTGCCTGGAGGCACAAGCAGTCCATCTATTTCTACAAGACCCTAATGGGCAGGGGGGGGGCATATTCCCACCCGATCACTCTTTGTATATAGAGAGATGGGGAGACAGGGGTCTCTGTAGCTATCTGTTACAGTTAGGCAAGAAAGAATTTTAACAAAATCTCTGGGCTAGGACTTACTTGTATATAGAGAGATGGGGAGACAGGGGTCGCTGTAGCTGTCTGTTTTTCTTCCAATATTCATCCATCTGTTTGTAAGGGTCGATATAATTCACCCCCGTTGCAGCAGCACTGAAATATAAAATCAGTGGTGTTAATCATGTTATGACATGGTTTTTCCTGACCTTTTGGGGAAATTTTTGGTACAGATGAAATAAGGAAAATTATTGCAATTTTGGGAAAAAATAGTGCATTTTTAGCCAACTTGGAAAAGTTAACCTTTTAAATGTGGAATTTTCTGCTAATTGGGAACATTTCAGGTTAAATGGGATTTTTTTCAGCCAATTGGGAAAAATTTGAATACCGTTTCAATACAACACAACCATGTCATGTCTCCCAAATTGATTATTTTGTTATACATCTATTGTTAACACGTAACCTCATTAAAACACAGCTTCACTTACAAAAGATAGATTGTGGTTGCTGAGGCGGTCTAACAAGTACCCACAATCTTTGTTTTGTGCAAAAATTCAATAAAATATCAAAATTTATCCAATGAAATTTTCATTTTTTTTTTCATATGAAAAAAATCATTGTATATTGCATGGGCAAGTTTTTGTAATGGTAAAGAACAAAACCTACATGTGCAGATCCAGAAATTTTCATGAGAAGGGGTCCAACGAAAATGGTAATTTTTGGTCACAGAAGAGGGGGGGGGGTCCAACCCCCAAAAAATCCCGAAATTACCTTTTTTAGGTTAATTTTCAAATTCCAGGGGGGGGGTCCAGGACCCCCGGTCCCCCCCTCTGGATCCGGGCATGACCTACCTCTTGTGAAACAATGCCACTGTTTGTCTCCCTGCCACATTCTGTCGGCATATTGTTCTGAAAAATATATGTAGAACAGTAACTCGTGATTCGGTAATGATGGGCATAGATGAAAGAAATCTCTGAGAAGGGAACCTTAATAATACCTAGGGTCTTGGGATACAGGCTAATTCAAGAAACACTTTGAAGTAATAGGAGGACCCCATTTGCATTATTTGCTATTGTTTATTAAATTGAGCTCTGAGATAAAGACAAATCCCAAACATGAAAGGATGATTTCAACTAAATTATGTCTGAAACCACCCTAACTGTCTCAAAACAAGGAAACTGTAGAATTATTCATAGTTTTGAATTTAGTCTTTCAAAATATTTAAAATGGATTTCTACAGCTTAGCTACAGTTATACACTGTAAAACTAATTGAATTTAGTCAACTCTTGATATGTGAGGACACTGGCTATCCGCACGACCGTCGTGCCGATAACACCACTTATCGGCACAACTGTCGTGAGGATAAGCGGCATTATCCACATGACAGGGAAATCGATATCCAAATGTTAGAAATGATAGAAATTGATACATTTTAAGTTACTAAATATCATACACTGGCTTCAAAACTGAAACAGAATGTTACCGGGTATACCCATGCAGGAATTTTTTACTTTTTAATTGACAAACTTATTATCTTGCTGAAATAAGCTTACTCCTGTGAATTTACCTACAGGTAAAAATCAGCCATGCATATGCGTAATTGAGAAAGTAATTAGTGTAACCTAAATGATAAAAGAATGTGATAATCCAAAAGAATAACCAGAGGACCAATGGTCCTGTAAACGCTCACCTGAGATCTGCAGCATATACCAATAAACATGTTTGAATATTATGGTATTTAATCCCAGTGCAGGGGCAGATGAAGCCCTTGGGCCATTTTCTTTTTCAGAATAATCAATATTTTGTCCATTTGCCAATTTCCTGCTGGCTTTTTCCTTCAAATGACATTTTAACGGTTATTCCCATTCAAATGCATTGGCAACCCATGTTGACCTTGCCATAAACTGGGTCAAGGTCATCACAGGGTCATGATTTATATATACATTGTAGTACTTGAGCCATCGATGCTTCAAGCCAAGTTTCCTTGAAATCTGTCCACTGGTTCCGGAGAAGAAGATTTTTGAGAGATTTTTACCATATATGGGCCTGGCGGCTATCTTGGTCATGTGACCTGGATTATTTATATACACATTGATTACCCCATCCTTTAGATGCTTCACATAAAATTTGGCTTTGATTGGCCGAGTGGTTTCAGAGGAGCACATGTTTGAATATTATGGAGATATACAAGTATATTGCCCCGGGGTGGGGGCATATGAGCCCCTGTGGTCCATTTTTTGTCAGAATCATTAATAGTCAGTCCTTTAGCCCATTTCCTGCAAGACTTTCACTTTAAATGACATTTTAAAAGTTTTCCCCATTCAAATGCATTGGTGACCTATGTTGACCTTGCCATAAAATAGGTCAAGGTCATCACAGGGTCATGATTTATATATACATTGTAGTGCTTTAGCCATCGATAATTCATGCCAAGTTTCATTGAAATTGGTCCAACGGTTCCAGAGAAAATGATTTTTGAAGGGTTTTTACCATATTTGGGCATGGCGGCCATCTTGGTCATGTGACCTGGATTATTTATATACACATTGGTTATCCCTTCCTATTGATGCATTACATAAAATTTGGCTTTGATTGGTCAAGTGGTTTCAGAGGAGCAGACGTTTGAATACAGTGAAAATATACATGTATATTGCCCCGGGGTGGGGGCACATGAGCCCCTGGGGTCCATTTTTTTTTCAGAATCATTAATATTCAGTCCTACTGCCCATTTCCTGCAAGACTTTCACTTTAAATGTCATTTTAAAAGTTTTCCCCATTCAAATGCATTGGCGACCTATGTTGACCTTGCCGTAAAATAGGTCAAGGTCATCACAGGGTCATGATTTATATATACATTGTAGTGCTTTAGCCATCGATGCTTCATGCCAAGTTTCATTGAAATTGGTCCACCGGTTCCAGAGAAAAAGATTTTTGAAGGGTTTTTACCATATATGGGCATGGCGGCCATCTTGGTCATGTGACCTGGATTATTTATATACACATTGGTTCCCCCTTCCCATAGATGCTTCATGTAAAATTTGGCTTTGATTGGCCAAGCGGTTTCAGAGAAGAAGATGTTTGAATATTATGATAATATACATGTATATTGCCCCGGGGTGGGGGCGGATGAGCCCCTGGGGCCCAATTTTTTCAGAATCATTAATATTCGGTCCTACTGCTCATTTTCTGCAAGATTTTTCCTTTAAATGACAATTTAACAATTTTTCCCATTCAAATGCAAAGGCGACCTATGTTGACCTTGCCGTAAAATAGGTCAAGGTCACCGCAAGGTCATGATTTATATACACATTGTAGTACTTGAGTCATCGATGCTTCATGCCAAGTTTGGTTGAAATCGGTCCACTGGTTCCGGAGAAGAAGATTTTTGAAGGGTTTTTACCATATATGGGCATGGCGGCCATCTTGGTCATGTGACCTGGATTATTTATATACACATTGGTTCCCCCTTCCCATAGATGCTTCATGTAAAATTTGGCTTTGATTGGCCAAGCGGTTTCAGAGAAGAAGATCTTTGAAAATGGTGGACGACGGACGGACGGACGGACGACGGACGACGGACGGACGACGGACGACGGACGGACGGACGCCGGATCGACATGGCCATCCTATAAGCTCACCTTGTGAGCCTGACGGCTCAGGTGAGCTAAAAAACCATTGATTTTAACGATGGCGTATTGAAACATTTCAGTAACAAAATTAATAAGAGCTGTCGCAGGACAGAGTAGCTCGCCTGACTTGTGCTTTGCCACTAAATTTGTTAAAATCTATGACCCGTGACGTTGACCTTGCCTGTAGATGCATTTTGTATAGGGAGCTATTTGCATAAATAAGCTAACAATGAACACATTGATCTATTGCCAAAATGTTTAGCAGGAGATATGGTTCTGCTTGCCTTTATCTCGTTCATGGGATGCTATGCTTAAATATAATACATGTCGAAACAGATCGAAAACAGCCAAACTACTGAATAACTATAATGTGTTGATGAGGTATGTGACCATCCATTGCATTTTAAAATATAGGTCAAGGTCAGTAGGTCAATGTGGGTGCAGAGGCGGGACATCTAGGAGAAGCCATATGCAAGGTTTGATGGTTGTAGGCTTTATAGTTGATGAGATATTAAGGGTTGGCTTAAAAATGACAAAGTCATTAGAGCACGAAATATAGATCAAGGTTACTAGGTCAATGTGGGTGCCGAGTCGGGACATCGAGGAGAAACCATATGCAAGGTTTGATGGTTGTAGGCTTTATAGTTGATGAGATATTAAGGGTTGGCTTTAAAAATGACAAAGTCACTAGCGCACGAAATATAGGTCACGGTCACTAGATCAATGTGGGTGCAAAGTCGGGACATCGAGGAGAAGCCATATGCAAGGTTTGATGGTTGTAGGCTTTATAATTGATGAGATATTAAGGGTTGGCTTCAAAAATGACAAAGTCACTAGAGCACCAAATTAGGTCAAGGTCACTAGGTGAATGTGGGTGCCGAGTCGGGACATCGAGAAGTCATATGTAAGGTTTGATGGTTGTAGGCTTTACAGTTGATGAGTTGTTAAGAGTTGGCTTCAAAAATCACAAAGTCACTAGAGCACGAAATATAGGTCAAGGTCACTTGATCAATGTGGGTACAGTCGGGACATCGAGGAGAAGCCATATGCAAGGTTTGATGGTTGTAGGCTTTATACAGTGGTATTATGGCTAAAAACCCAAATTAGCCGTTTTAACGGCTAATTTGTTAACGGCTAATTGTAAAATTTCGCGGCGAAATTGTGTGTAAAATAAAAGTCAGCGCGGAATTTCGCCGCGAAATTCCGCCGCGAAATTCCAGATTTCGCGGCGAAATTTCGCGGCGGAACACGGCGAAAAACGTATACCTGTCATTACGCATAAAAATCAATTGACCGGCGTTTCGCGGTGTTTCGCGGCGAAAAATACGACTGTTCTTTTTTTTTTTTTTTTTTTAAATATAATTTTAAATTGGATGTTTTTATTTCAGTTGAAGTTGTATCAATATTTTGTTTGCGTCACAATTTTGTATAATTATCGTTTTAGTCCCGACAGTCACAACAGTTTTATTGTTTCAATTTCATTTTAATTTGTATGCATCGATTACTTTTCAAGTCGAATATATATATATTTTTTCTCAATTTTGTATAATTATCGTATTTTATTCGTGTCTTAACTACTTTGAAGTTTCTGAGACCCTGATTATTGGCTTTTTTTTTCATGCTTCTTTTTCAGATTAATCAGACTTACCTGATAATATTAGATCCTGTTATCTAGCTTAATTAACAGAAAAAAGCTCATAGCGACATAAGCAATTTTCATGGTATGACTGCCCACAGATTTGTTTGTTTGTATTGAGGCTGAACGTCCCAGTCACCAATTTTTAGTCATGCCTGGACGGAGCTAACGTTTCCTGGGTATTAAGAAGTACTGTGGGTAGTCAATGTGCCTTGCTCAAGGACACAACACGGTGTCGCCAATGCGGATCAAACTCAGGACCTCTCGATTCGGAATCTGATGCAACTATGCCACCGCGATCCCAACACACATATTTATACAAGTCTTTGGATTCAACATGATGAAGCTTCAACTCTGTTTTGGACATTTAATCGCCTGTGGCTAATGACACTGCTCAAAGCATCAATGATTTTCGATTACGTCAAGTGGATTCCGTTTCGTTGAAATCAATTTAGTCTAAACGACATTTGGTCGCATACAACCTTCACCGGGTCCATACGATATTCGGTCGAATACGAGCAATACAGCAACATACATGTACAAAATTGTGTCGAAACTGTTGGATTTTTGCTAACCGTTTTGAGTTGTGTTCCTTCCAAAACCCACACGTACGGATGGCTTGGAACACGTACATGCATATCAAATGACAAAATCCCATTGTATACATGGCACAATACACTAGAAAAGGGAGGATACTATGTTTAAAACAAAGTACTGACGTCAGTATATAAGGTTTTCAGTTTATTTTGGAACACGTATATACAGTAAAGGCCGTGTACGCACCGTGGCAATATGAGCGCATGCCGCATTAGATTAATTAGAACAAAGTTGAGCGCAGAAGCCTAGTGGTGGATTAAAGGAATTGACCGGAATCAAAATGTCCTGTGTTCGATTCCTATATTCGTTGGGTTTCGTACTTGAGCAAAACCGGTATACATGTATTACCCTGAAAGTGTTGTCACCATGGGACTGTTGACTGTTAAACTGATCTTCGCTAGTTGTACTTCTACAAGGCAAGTATAATGTATAAATCGATATGATTGCGATTAGTCTTGTGCTGGCATTCATAGAGGGTGATCAGAGTGGTAACCAGTAAGCCCAAATGTCAATATGCCTCTTTTTGTTTTGTCGTTTTACATGGTTGAGCTCAAATTAAGTTATCGTAGTTCACACCTTAAACGCTATAAAGTGAAACAATTGAGGAAAATTTACAAAAAAGAAAGCAAGGAATCTAACTGTTTGTGCTACAACACAAGGCACAAAGTTAGATGGCCCCTGCCCATTGGGACCTTAGGAAATATATAGGCTGCTTGTGCCTCCAGGCAAAACTTAAACGCTATTGACAGATCATCTGATTACTGGTTTACCGCTCAGGTCTAAGCCTGCCTAGGAAAAATGGTTTCAAGTAAAACCATCCATACATATAAACAGTACTGGCTTAGAGGGATCGTTATATTTCAAACACTTGTTAGATATCATGACGTCCCATAAAATGGAAGCAGCGTCCCGAGATGACCATTGCTGTTGATTACGACGTAAAGCATCTATTCAAACAAAAAAGCAACAAAGTAAGATTCAACAAGCTGACGCATTACGTTATAAATATTTTTGTCTATCCGTGATTTCGCTATCGTACCACCTACGTAATACCAATGGAAAAGTCGCGTTATGCACGTTTTGCATTTCTGTACATGCATAATCGTACATATTATTATGTGCACGTAAATAACGATCTATACATGGAACAGATGAATCATAGTGTGGTCATTAAATTAAAAATAAATAATTTTATGTTAACATTTACAGGAATTTCGCCGTGTTTCGCGGCGAAATAGGAAATTTTAACTTACCTGTTGTAAACGTTAAAAAACGAATTTCGCCGCGAAACACGGCGGAATTTCACCGCGAAAATCCGATTTTCGCGGCGAAAAAATTAACCGATTAAACGTTTAAATTTTCCCTTGGCCGGTGAAATTTCGCGGTGGTTTCGCCGCGAAAAATCACAAGTGATCAGCGCGAACTATGCAAAAGTGGGTTTTTAGCCATAACACCACTGTAGTTGATGAGATATTAAGGGTTGGCTTAAAAAATGACAAAGCCACTGGAGCATGAAATATAGGTCAAGGTCAGTAGGTCAATGTGGGTGCCGACTCGGGACATCGAGGAGAAGCCATATGCAAGGTTTGATGGTTGTAGGCTTTATAGTTGATGAGATATTAAGGGTTGGCTTCAAAAATGACAAAGTCACTGGAGCATGAAATATAGGTCAATGTCAGTAGGTCAATGTGGGTGCCGAGTCGGGACATCGAGGAGAAGCCATAAAAGTAAGGTTTGACAGTTCTAGGCTTTACAGTTGATGAGAAACTAACAGCATCTGAGCATTGTACAAAGGTGTTCTAGATATTGATCTCTAGCCCCTCCCCCAGGCACGACCCCACGGGTCCCTTCACACTAAATCACAGAGGACCCTCATATGCAGCAACGTTCCAAATATGAATGATTTCTGGTCAGTGACTATCAAGATATAACAATCTTAAAAACTTTAAGCGAAAGTGTGACGCGGACACAGATGTACACGTAAACGCGCACGACCGAGGTGACAACAATAGCTCTGTGCACTTTGTGCAGGCGAGCTAAAAAGCATTTACAATGGTTACATGTATATGTAAATTTTTCTCCGCTGTTAGAAATTTACTGTGATCCTGTTAACATCAGCTAGAAACAAATCAAACTAGTTTTCGTATTCATAATTAATTGTTTATTTCGATTGTATTTCAATAGCTAAACACATTATTAATTTTTTTAATGACAAGTTAATAGTTTAATGCATACATAAGCTTGTTAGAAAATCTTATACCCCGTCGTGCAGATAACCAATGCTATAAGCGGCTTTATCCGCATGACTGTAGTGTGGAAAGCCTCATCCATATGTGAGAGCTTAAGACTAACCCCTCCTGTCAAGCCTCATCCCCCTGGTGTGGTATTCAATTGTGAATTTGACTTCACACCAATACATTATTCTGATTTCTAAAGCTTTATTATCGATTGCTACATCATTCTCTTTTTTTTTACATTTTTCACAAAATATGATAGAATTAATGATAGTAGAAAAAAGCGCGAGCGTCTATCATCCCAAAATTAACGCCAAACATGAGTGTTATAATTTGATGTCTGAGCAGCAAGTGCTTAACTAGAAGTATCACATTGATTGTTTTCATTTTCATATTAAAAATTCTGATAAGCACAGAAACACATCAGCAATTAATCTTATCAGAAACACATCAGCAATTAACAGATTAATGTTTTAAGACATGACAGCCAATCAATCTCCGAACACCTCAGATGTGGGATGGGTGGAAACCATCCAAATATTATCTTTCCTCATGTACATGGACAATAAATATTAAATCAAAACATAAACAGATAAATAAAATAAAAGTAAACAGGATTTATTTTCCTAGGTCAAGGGCAGCTCGTGCGCGAAAGAAAGCACCCTGTCAAGGACACCTGATTTTAATGGATTACACTTGAAACCAAGTATTTGTCGGCTTTATTTTAACTTGAAATTCAAATTTGTGTAAATTACAGTATTCTTGCATTCATTTTTAGCAATTTAAATAGGAAATGACAGATTAAAGCCCATAAAATAAAGCACAAATTGGGATTACCTCAACAACAACGCCATTTTGGTTCACGTTAGGTAACCTTCGGTCATTGCCGTTCAGAAGAATCCGGGACGTTTCGCCCCAAAACCATTTCGCCCGCCTAGTCGTTTCGCCCCCCAAGACGTTCCCCCCGTAGTCGTTTCCCCCTAGTCGTTTCGCCCCCCCCCCACTAGTCGTTTCGCCCCCTAGTCGTTTCGCGATTTAAAATATATCAAAATTTATCCAGTGAAATTTTCATTTTTTGTCTTTTTTTCATATGAAAAAAATCTCTGTATATTGCATATGGGCAAGTTTTGTAATGGTAAAGAACAAAATCTACCTCTTGTGAAACAATGCCACTGTTTGTCAGAACGTCAGAACGTCATATATGACGTCAGAAATGTCACGTGAGAAAGTTCTGGAGAGCCGCCATCTTCTCCGGGCTTGTGGCGAAATTTTGCCACACAGTATCGATTTTGCGTGGAAAAGTTGTTTTTCACACACGTAAGTCAATTTTACGTGTTTTTTTTTTTTTTTTTTTTTTTTTTTTTTTTTTTTTCAGCTTTTCGTTTGGGGTGTGCAAGTGTCTTTGAATATTTATAATGCAAGTATGCGAGCAGAATGTTCAACGTGCGAGTTGCAATATCACAAGTTCATTTTTAAAGGAACTAGTTTGCATCAGTTGTCTACCTTGCTTAATGTCACGTGGAGGTGGTTGGGGCAAGTTGATACAATAAGCATAGGGTACATTGATTCACTGTTCCAACTTGCCCCGTTGTCTTTCTAGACAATTGCGATCTACGGAACCATTTCGTACTAGTCGACTTTTTACTACTTTTTGTCATGATATTGTAAGGCTGATCGACATTCTGTTTGCCTACAGTTCAGAATGGTGAGAAACTACATTAAAAACAACTAGGGCGGAAACACCAAGGCATATAATCATGGAAACACCAAGGCATAATCCGACAACCTTATTACATGCAATGCACAGATCAGACATTATAGAGAATTCAATGATGAATGATGCTTATTGAATTTGAACATCTTATATACTCGATAATCGGTCTATTAAAAGAAATCGCTGAATAAAAGATTAGATTTAAAATTCCTATGAGTCATTAAGTTCTTTTAAAAACAAAGCCTGTCGCACGCCGACAAAACCATATGATTCGGCAAGCAATCCTTGATTAAAGAATCTATTTTTCACACTTTAGTTAATCATCCTTCAGAAGTCGGTGTCAATAATTAATGACATTATGACATTATGGATTAATTCTCCGCATTATTATACCGCAAGTTTTTCACACCTTACCACACCAAACCATCTATCTATCTATCTATCTATCTATCTATCTATCTATCTATCTATCTATCTATCTATCTATCTATCTATCTATCTATCGATCTATCGATCGATCGATCGATCGATCTATCTATCTATCTATCTATCTATCTATCTATCTATCTATCTATCTATCTATCTATCTATCTATCTATCTATCTATCTATCTATCTATCTATTCATTTGTCTATCCTAATTGACCGTAATAAATAAATAAATAAATAAATAAATAAATAAATAAATAAATAAATAAATAAATAAATAAATAAATAAATAAATAAATAAATACAAATAAGTAAATAAATAAATAAATAAATGGTGAAACGACTAGGGGGGAAATGGTATTGGGGGCGAAACATCTAGGGTATTGGGGGCGAAATGACTAGGGTGGAGAATAGAGGCGAAACGACGAGGGGGAAACGACTAGGGGGAAAACGTCTTGGTGGCGAAACGTCTTGTGACCGTTCAGAATGGTATCGGGTCTTTTTGTCCCGAATGTGCACACAGGGTCCCCCTATGTTGAGACTATTTATCTTCGGACACTGAGTCAATCAATTTCTGATAATCACCTCAGATGTGGGGTGGGTGGCTAAATTTAGAATTTAGTCAAGGGAGGGGGGGCATTTGGGGTGGGCCATTAATTAAAACTATTTATAATAGATCAGAGGCATACTAAAACGCATGCATGCCTCTGGGCCTATGATTAAATAGTTCTAAGTCTTAAATTCCTCATTGGTCTTGGATGAGACCACTGAAGAAGGGAGACTATCTTTTACATCGTTTGATAAATAAATAAATAAATAAATAAATAAATAAATAAATAAATAAATAAATAAATAAACAAAATGTTCCATTAAAAAGAACAAATTAGAAAAAAGTTTATTACGGGAAATTTGAAGAGAAAAAAATTATAACATTATTACCCTTGACACGTGTTGATTTAATAAACAAAAACATAATGGAATTATCTTTTACATCGTTTGACATTAAATAAATAAATAAATAATATTTTGCTGCATGCAATATACAGACATTTTTGAGTTATTTCAAAATTTTTAACATTTGTACTCAAAACATTGATTGTGGGTATATGTTAGAACCGCCTCGTCTCAAACCCGGAAAAGCCGCTGGACCAGATCAGCTCAAACCCCTGTTACTTAAGGAGCTCAGGGATGAGATAGCACCAATCACAAAAATTATTTTTGAAAAATCTCTCCAAACAGGAAAGCTACCTTCTGACTGGGTTACAGCTAACGTAATGCCAGTCTTAAAAAAGGAGACAAATCCTCTGCGGCTAAATATAGACCCATTTCCCTCACTTGCATTCTCTGCAAGGTTCTAGAGCACATCCTAGCATCAAGCATTGTTAAACATCTAGATGCACAAGGAATCATGTATGACCTGCAACATGGTTTCAGGGAGAAAAGATCCTGTGAAACGCGGCTGGTCATGATGATTGAGGACCTTGCAAGGAATGCAAATGGGAGGAAACAGACCGATGTCATACTACAAGATTTTCGAAGGTTTTGACAAAGTCAACCACAGCAAGCTTCTCTGGTAACTGCACAATTATGGAATAAGAAGTAAAGTGCTAAGCTGGATTCGAGCTTTCCTTGGGAACAGATCCCAGCGGGTGGTCATTGATGGGGAGGAGTCGGACTCAATACCAGTAAATTCAGGTGTCCCCCAGGGATCTGTATTTGGGCCGATACTTTTCCTCGCATATATAAATGACTTGCCCGATGGAATCTCTTCCCGAGTACGCCTTTTAGCCAATGACACTGCTCTGTATCTCACAATCAAGGGTGAGGAAGGCAGCTCAGTACTTCAAAAAGACCTCGACTTGCTATCAGTGTGGGAGAAGAAGTGTGATATGCAGTTCAATCCCTCAAAATGCCAGATGGTACAGGTGACGGGTTCCAAAAGCCCCATTAAATCAGAATACATTCTCCACGGTCAGGTGTTGGAAACTGTCACTTGTGCTAGATACCTTGGAGTTGACATAAGAAGCAATATCTCATGGACCTCCCACATTGATCGAGTTGTAGGTAATGCAAACCGGTCTCTTGGCTACATCCGTCGCAACATTAAGAGTAAAAACCGGGAAGTCAGGGAATCAGCCTATAACACCCTAGTCAGACCCCAACGTTGGAGTACGCGTCTGCGGTATGGGACCCGCATACCAAAGACCATATTTTCAAAATTGAAATGGTCCAGCGAAGGGCTGCTCGCTGGACCATTAGCAACTTTGATCGTAGGGGATCTGTAACTGAGATGTTAGACAAATTCGGCTGGAGAACATTGGAACAAAGACGGGCAGATGCCCGCCTTTGTCTTGTTTATAAGATTGAATATGGGTTGGCTGCAGTCCCTCTCCCAGGTTATGTGCAGTATAACAGCAGGATCTCTAGATACTGCCATTCTATGACCTTCAGGCAGGTGTCAACATCAACAGATTTCTACAAGTATTCATTCTTCCCCCTCGCCATTATTCAATGGAATGCCCTCCCTGAGACTATTGTTTGCTTACAGAGATTGGATGCCTTTAAGGCTGCTATCTGTAAGCTGCAACACTCTCGACCATAACTCCTGATTTTAGCTACCCTCACCTATTTTAACCTATCATCTGTTTTATCCTTCTCTATCACACTTTGAACATTCTTGTCTAAATTTTCATCCTTTTAAACTGTCTGATACTAACAGACCATGCACAACCCTGCCTAGAATGTCCGCGAGGGCGTATAGCAGTATAATGAGATAGAGATAGATAAAATTAAGTCCGCCCCAACATAGAATGGAATAGAATAGAATAGAATAGAATAGAATAGAATTTATTTCCAATTATGGGCCGCCATATTATAGTAGCATATGAATCATATATAATTAAATAATGATGAAATGAAATAGTATAACATTAACAATAAAGTAACAAAAGCTTGATTCTGGATTAGGTAAAAACAATTAACTAAAGCACATAAATAAACATTTGAGAAGCAATTACTGAACTCACATTTTGAAAACCTGCCCATGCAATATACATACAATTGAAAATTTTTTGGTAGAAAAAAATCTATATTTTGTAATATTGTTGCCCAAAACACCAACCGCGGGCACACGCTAGAATCGCCTCGTCAAGGCGGCTCCAACGAGCACCCACCATCCCCGTTCCAGGCCAAAGTAAGGAAAATAGATATACCCCTGCATACTCCATATCTACTATCTAAAAGTGGGGTCTAAAGGGGTATTCACTGCATGGACATGTTTTCCAACATGACTGTAATGTGCTAACAGGGGCGTATTGTTCTAACACAATTTCATCGTTTGCTAACAACATTTAACATATGACGTCGCATACTTCCCAACAGTGCCAACACCTCCGTTGCTCTCCGATATTGATATGTTTTCTGAGAGGACTTTCGTCCGGAAGTGAAACACCGCGGCTTGGGGTTTTATGACGTCGCTGTTTTCCAGTGGATAACGTCATGTCATAAAAATTGTATGACTACACGAGTATTAACACTTTTGCGGGAATACGTAACGTCATTGACGACGTCCGTAACAACAATGTAAATTTTCATAAAAGGCTCGTTTTATAAATTTCATATGAAATGACCATTCGTGTAAGATCCTCTATGTATATCAAAGAGAAACCAGATATTATAGTAAATAGGATATATACAAAAAAATATATAATGGAATAAAATAACACTTACTTGTCCCACAAACCCGATGTTGCCACCCATCACTCACTTTCTATCTATCTATCTATCGCAAAAGGTACTGGTTGCGAAACCTACTCCACTATGTTCCGTTGCGGACCTTGATGGTTCTATTTGATCAAAACCATTTCCGATTGAATAAAACAGGATTGCACATTGTTGACACGTGGTGAAGGCGCAAATGAGCTAGATGAATACGCAAATCTCAAAGAAATTATGGACTTAAGGCAGGAAATCAGAGACTTTCCTTATGGAACATCATCCGGAGACAAAATCTGATATCTCTATAAACAGGATGCTAAGTGAGCGTGAGCAGGATTTCGTTTTTCACAATGAATTTCGTGTTTGAAAATTTGATTTGTAAAGTAAAAAAAAAAATCCTGGTTAGTACACGCTTGGCACTGGAGTCCCGCAGGGAGCGGTCCTCTTTAACCTTCTTCTACAAGATACACTCCGGTACAGTGTCTCTTGGTAAAGACAAATACCTGACCCCGGCACCAAACCTAAGGCGTACTAGGGCATCACATGAATCACAATACACAAGACCATTTGCCTATAGTGATGCCCTGAAAAATTCCCTTTTCCCCAGAACTATTCCGGTTTGGAATAGTCTCCCTTCTTCAGTGGTCTCATCTAAGACCATTGATGACTTTAAGGCTTCTATTTAAATCATTGGCCCAGAAGCATGCGTTTTAGTATGTCTCTGATCTATATCTTGTAAATAGTTTTAATGGTCCACCCCAAATGTTTTTTACCCTTGACTAAATTCTAAATTTAGCCACCCACCCCACACCTGAGGTGATAATCAGAAATTGATCGACTCAGTATCAGAAGATAGATAGATAAGGGCTGTGGGACAAATTCAGTATGCTTTTGAGTATACATGCATGGCGATTGTAAACAACAGCTGAAGGTCTGAGTCTAAAAAGGTACGAGTTGACCAAATTGGGTACGAGTTGACCAAACTGGATACAAGCTGACCTAACTGTAACTGAGTACAAGTTGACTTTGGCTGTACGAGTTAACCAAAATGGGTAGGAGTTGACTTGGGTATGAGTTGACCGTTGGCCTAAAGACCGCAAAGTTTCGGTGAAGCGTGACACTTCTACTACTGAAGCCTTCCGAATGTGAAAAACGCGCCAGAAAAGAAACGTCAAATTTTGTAAACAAAACGCCAAATCACAGAGACTGTGAGAAAAATCTATATACAGTGAATTTATTTGGTGTAAGTTCGATTAAACCACAGGCGCTTGAAGTCCTATATATAATTATAATCATAGTGTAAGTCAATATAGAATATATTGACCAGGCAGAGATATACTATACAGAGATTTGAAACTGCTATTGAACATCGATATTTGCCCCCGCTATGACTGTCGCTCAGGTAGACAGGTAAATCGAGGGAAAAAATCAATATTTTTATCGGCCGCTGAATCTGTTCTGAAAGTTTGTATATTAGCAAAAATATATTGTTAAGGATGTTGTATGGGGCATCTTTGTCTTCGCTTTGGGAAATACACCCGGATTTCATCTAATTAGAGCCAAAGTGTGTAGCGTTTTTAAATTGAAATTTGCACTCGATATACCGTATTATGTTTATCTATTCCTTGAGACTCGACACACAATATCCAGATGTGACATTGCAACGCATTTTGACCTTAAAGCATGTCCAAGCACATGTTTGAATTTATTTGTGGTCACAAAATGTTTGAAACACACCCTAGGATACCATGACACAGACATTACCATATATATGCATCAACAAACACAGAAGGCAAACATGGCAAAGGAAGTTTTTGTTTGACTTCATGCTTAACGTCCCAATCAAAAGCAAAGGTCATGTCGAGACATTGCCTCCATTTTATGGGACTTTTACCCAAAGTGAGGATGTCATGACATCCAACAAGTGCTTCAAATATAACCATCCAACTAAGCCACAAAGGCTTATATGTATGGATGGTTTGATTTGAACCACTTTTCCTGGGCTGGCTCAAACCAGAGCGGTATACCAGTAATCAGCTGGTCAGTCAGAAGCGTGTAAGCTTTGCCTGGAAGCACAAACAGCCCATCTATTTCTTTAGGCCCCATGCACTATTTGGTTGTCATTTTGATTGAATAATACATCAGCCATGTGAGGAGACTGTAGCAGCATATGATGGCTTTGCGCCAATGCAACGCGCTACAAATGTGATATTTGGTGAATGATAAAAACCTGAAGTACAAAAATGCATGTTCATTGAGTGTGTTTAATGTTTAATATTGAAGAGTATACAATATTACCGAGTTGATTTTGGGTGAAATGATCTTCAAATATTGTTAAAATACAATGTACAGTCGAGTTTCCGGTTACGCAAAGTTCCCGACTCCGAAAATCCTTTTTAAAAACATGGTTAAACATGTATTACCAGTACCTTCAAAACAAATAATCAGTTTTTGTTCTCTTGGCAATTTTCTAAACATTGCATTATCCAATAAATATCTGTGAATGAGTTCACTCACATCAATCTTTTATCTTTAGTAGCTTTTTGCATGTCAAATTTTATGACATCTGATGTCACACTGTTACATACCGAGAGCAAAGAAACATCGATTATGCATGGAAACAACCATGTACATTACGTACATGAAGGATCTCATAAAATTATATAGAAAATTGTAAACACTGTTACATTATATTTAATGGCAAACACAGGCTGGACCAGAACCCAATACTTCAAACTTACGTAGGATGACACATTGCCGGGGCTAAAAAATCAGCAAGAATGTACAATTTCTTTTGAAATAGTCGCTTCTATGAGGTAATGGCTTCAAGAAACGAAAAATTTGGTCATAAAAATCTTTCCTGCAAAGTAAAGGATATGACTTTGTCTACATCTTGTCGTGTATAGTTTAGCAGTAATTAAAATTCTATTCTTCTGATGGCAATGATTTATCATTGACAAGAACATTTTGCGAAACCAAGTACTTGACTGTAATGGAAATTTGATTTTATGACAATTACTAAATTTATTCACCCAAGAAACACAAAAGAAAAAGCGGCTCTCCTAGCAAAACGTGGGGAGCCTGGTTTGCTAACAGAGAACCGGACTAACAACTGAGAGGTCATGATTCGGTCCGATACCCGCCTCCGCCATGTAGTGTCCCTGAGCAAGACACTTCAACCTCCGGGCGGCCCCCGTGGCCGAATGGTTAAGGCCGCTGACTTCAGTGCTCTTGATCATTCGATCATCTCACCTCTGTGGGTTCGCACCTCGCACGGGGCATGAGTCACATGTGGGACAAGCATAGTTCTGCTTGCGGGTGTGTCAGGTGGTTTTCCCCGGGTACTCCGGTTTTCGCCACACCTACCGATTGATTTGTCTCGATATGAGTAAAAAAGCTTGAAAGGGATGCAAAATTGAATAAAAAAAAAAAAAAAAAAATTCAAGCTCCACAAAGTACCGGTTACGTACCCAGAAAGGGATGGCTTTGTCTCGCAATGACTAAATAATAGTTGTGAAATACATTACGGCCAAAACACAAAAGAAAGTGAGAAAAAATAATGACTTGACACAACCATCCTATGAGTCAGTATTTACATTGTGTATATGCATTAGACCCAAGGTTGCAAATAACATGTCTATGTCTAGGCAAAACAGTTAAATTTTGCTTCAATGGCTTGTTTGGTAATGTTTTTACGTCCCACTTAATAAAGTAGCTAAGGTCATGCGGATAAACTAGCTCATTTTAAATTTTAACCGGAAAGGCTGAAGAACCCTTGGATCAATACCACTGGAAACAGTTCAATAGGCCCAGAGCTATGTATACATGTACATGTATGTCGATATTGTACCAGGTTGGCCAATCTTTTGCTTGACCGACTTTGTCCAAGGACTATCCTATAAGGGGGTACAAGATAGACAAGTTTCAGTGGTCAATTTTTTTTCATATACATGTATATTTATATTTTTTTTGTCTTTGCTGTTGGTATGGGTAACCTTAAGTTTTGTTATAAAAATAATAATAATAATAAATAAATGAATAAATTTTATATTTTAGGAGGACAACAAATTTAGCACAATTGACAATCTTCCACATGGTCCTCCAGTGAATACAGACAGTGATCAGTATCAGACCTTTTTTTTTTTCTTTTTTTTTTTCAGTCATTTTCATATATTTTCGAGATGTAAGTAATGCTATATTTTGAAAGAAGAGAATCCAGTGCTTGCCTTATAATGCTGAGCGCCAAGCAAAGTAGCCACTGATACCATTTAAACGGTCTTATTTATGATGCGGCTCTGTATCTAACCTACGACACTCTAACCATTACGCAATGAGCAAGCACGATTTGGTAAAAATATCCGTAGGCTGTCAGCAGTTAATTTGGTTGTTTGTATGGAGGCTTAACATTCCAGTCAACATTTTTAGTCATGTCGGGGCGGAGCCAACGCTTGTGGGGCTGTCAGCAGTTTAGCAGTGTAGCATTGAAGTGAAGTCCCAAATCACATACTTTGTAATATATATCAGCAGTAAGACGAATAGCAACTATTTAAGAAAAATCTGAAACTTAGACCACTGAATCATATTCTTGTTGTAGTGTCAGCGTTTTATGCCCTACTTACATCGCAAGTCATACTGAAACAGGGGCCCCTACCCATTGGGGCCCCAGAAGGAAATAGATGGGCTGATTATGCCTCCAGTGAAAGCCTGTACGATGCTGACTGGCTATCTGATTACTGGTTAACCGCTCGGGTCTGAGCCTGCCCAGGAAAAGAGGTTCCGAGTCTAACCATCCGCACATTATAATATGAGCCGCATCGTGAGAAAACCGGAATTTGCATATGCGAAAACAAAGGCGCAGATCAGATTCGCAGTAACTGCGAAGCTGATCAGCGCCTTTGGTTTCACCACTCGGATAGTAAAATTTCTCTTCTTCCTAAATTCAAGCTTTTGACCATTTTCTGAGACTGCACAGACCCGTTTATGTCGGACCTGGTAGGAAACCGCGAAGACCGGTTTTCTCGCATCAAGGCTCATATATTATAACCCCTTTTGGCTTTGTCTGGTTATATTTGAAGCACATGTTGGATGTCAAAGACTCATGACATCTTCATTTTGGGCAAGAGTCCCATAAAATGGAGGCAATGTCCCAACATGACCTTAGCTGTTGACTGGGACGTCTTCATTTTGGGCAAGAGTCCCATAAAGTGGAGGCAACGTCCCTACATGACCTTAGCTGTTGACTGGGATGTAAAGCATCAATTCGAAAGAATTCAAACAGAGACAGGGCATATTTGAAATTTCATCTGGAATGAATATGCCGGAGAAGCCCTAGAGCGATTTCCCAACCACTTATTACATAGCAGATAGCTTTACCACACCATGGATGCTCTAGACTTCAGTTGTATCCGAAGGATGCAACTAACATGGACTGACCTCCATCCCCGATCCCCACCCATTCGCACCCTTGTAACTATAAAAAATGTGTTTAAACTGCACATACGCAACAAACGTGAACTGCATGAAAGGGACATTTGGCATACTGGACTTTGTCATGTATATTTCAATAGACAAAAATGGAACACAATGCATTTTCATTTATTCAATAAATGAAAACTAATAGGGTGACAGGACTTTTGAGGAAGAGTATATTGCACCCCGTGTTCAGGACTTTCTCAAAACTGTTGTGTAATATTAAAACATGTACACAAGGAAAATTATATACTACATTTTCCGCGTACATTGCTCTACATGAACCATAACTAATTTTCTCAAAACAAATGTGTTTTTGGATAGTTAAATATCTTGTTTAATGCAGTCGGAATGTGATGTGCAGAAAAAATCTGCCATTCGCGTGCAAAAGGATTACCTAAGCTATTCATGGTGGTAAGTTTATCGAAAATGCTTGTTTTGGTCACTTTTCATATCCTTTGTAACGCCATACTGGTGCTTTGCATGATTAAAATTGTGATGTTTGGCAATAAAGAATAACTATTCATAATAGAGTCGGACAAACTTTTGGCAAAATACATTCTTGTTTTCTCTCCAATCAGATGGTCAAAACTGGCCGAACATGTTCGAAACAGCCAAAATATGCCAGTGTTTAGAACAATGACCTTAATATTTTCTTCGTTTGGTTCGCTATTATCTAGATAATAGTAGAAATATTTATTTTTGTTAAATAGGCCTTCGAATTTCCAACAAATAGATACTAAACACGCCCGGTATCTTTGTTAAAAAGAGTAATTTATTTACGGTTGATAATTTATATAATTATTATCCTTTGTCCTACGATTTGTAAAAGCCGTTGTTGTTGTTTTTTTCTCCCACAAATTAATACGTTTTTAAATTATGCTTATTATCTACGCGACTGGACACATTTGAAACAATTATTTACGGATTATCTTTAGATTAAAGAAAGATTAATCTCGCCGTAATACTTATCATATTTAACGCCGAAAAAAGAAATGATAATTAGTGAACAAGGCGCTAATTAAAATAAAATGCATATTTAAGCTTTAACTCCGACAGTTCAAGGCATTTCAAATTCGCAATATACGTTAAACGCGCGTCAGAATGTCTTACGGAAAAGACGATTTTTTACATTGGGATGATGATATTGATCTTGATTCTTTGCTAGGTGATTATACGTGTAGTGAAATTGAACTCACGGACGATGATGAACCATCGACAAAAAAACAGAAAGCAAAAAAAGTGAAAAGTGACAATAGTGAAAATAGTGCTAAGGCTAAAACGTAACAGTTGTTCCGAGTGTACTAATTCGTATGCGTCGATATCTGGGTTGCGCGGTCATCTACGAAAAAAACGAAATTACAAATGCAAAAGGTAAGGAGGCCATTCAATATTTTGATCTTGTATATTTCATTGTTCGATTTTCTGATCATGATTAGTTTTAAGCTCCTTTTAGCCACAATTTAGCTAAATTCAGTTCAGAAGCTTACATCTAGGATGTCCTGAGCCTGCTGTAAAATCATTTGTCATTTTTTCTTTCAAAATGTAACTTTTTCATCTTATTTGCAATGCTAAACAAGGTGTAGAAAATATCGCCATTTTAAATTCAAAAGCGCGAAAAGTTGTGAAAAACAGCTGCTTAATTCGGACGATTTGACCCTGTCAAAAATACCCAAACAGTATCAAAGGGCAATAAAACGATTTGTAAGACATTGTTCTTTAAGAATATTGATGATGTTTATCAAAAAAATGTCATTCATGGAAGCCTTATAATGAAAAATAAAACGCATCGTTTTGAGATCGGACGGAACAGATTTTCCTAAAATTACAAAAATAGTCAATATTTATACGATCATAACCCAAACGCAGTCACGCGCTGAGTGCTAATTTACAAATAAAACGACTTTTACATCTGTCTTCTTTCATATTTTGTTGATTAAAAATTACCTAGCCTATTAATAACAACGCGTTGCAGTAAAAAAGTACCGACTATTTTACGCTTGGTCGCCATTTTGAAACCTTCAACAAGGATTGCAATGTTTTATCAACGTAAAATACACGAGTAAAAACCCAATAAGAACACTACAAATTTCAAAATCTGGTTCATAAATGAAAGATAAAATGCTTTCCATTTCTTTAGGACTAAAATATTGTTTCATCAGAAGTATAAAATCGTCGATGGAAGTTGATTTTTATAGCGTTGAAATTGCCTTCGTTAGAGTAAAAAAACAAAATGGCGGAACAGGGATTTTTTTCGGGTGTCTCAGGGGCCGAAATAAGGCCCCATTCCCAATGCAATTTAGGTGACATTTTTCCCAATTTGAAGAAAAAAATTCCCAATCAGAGATGAAAATAATTTTTAACATTTCCATACATTGTAAAATTCAAACTTTGATGTTTGAAATGGTGTTTAACTTGATTATAAGTTATTATTTAATGATTCTAAATGAAATACCTTTATTGAGTAATAAACTAGGTCACATTTGAAAATATTATCAACAATGAATGTTTTGAAAATTTCCCAAATTCAGGATTTACGCTGCTAAATTTCCCAATCAGAAAGGCACTAGGGCCCCTTCCCAAAAATGCTGAAAAAATCCCTGCGGAAGTAGGTGGAGCCACAGGTAGAGGCGCGTCAATCAAAAGTGACCGCTAGGTGGACTTTCTTATCTCTTCATCTTTATCTCAGGACCAGGTAAGCAACTGTCCAAACGACCTCATTCCCTCCTTGAGTTCCGTTGACGCGCCCACTATTCTGCAGTAAATTTTGCGGGTGAAGACAACGTCAAAACGTTCGATTTTGAGGGAAATTTGTCTGAATGGCGACATTTTGAACTTCAAACAGGCTATATGTTTTTAGCGATGTGTGACTACTTGGCTTCCATCTAAGTGCAATGTATCAGGAATATGTGTATTGTTATTTCAAAAATAAAAATTCAAACGCACGATCTTCTCCTAACCAACACAAACACTGAACAAAAATGTCCTACCTCACTCGATCCGTTTCGCTGCCAGGATGAATGACGACGATTTCACAGTTTCAAATGTAGAAAAACATGCTTGAGGAGATTGTAGCCATTCGAATATCATAAATTTATCCACCTGGTTGCAGCACATATGTTCAAATAGTTCACAAATTGTTGTTCTTTCCGTGAAATGGCTTCCATTTTTCTGACAAGCCTTGCTGACAAGTGATGTCATGATGACGTTCCGCGTGACCTGAGTGAGTGAGGCCCCAAGCGGGGTAAATAAGTAACTACTGTCCATACATCGTCGTACAGAAACTGCTTTTTTCAAAATCTCATATTCCAAAAAAAAAAGCCTTCAAGAAAAAAATACGACGCAACAAACTCATTACAGAGATTATGCGTCTTTTCATGAAAAACTTGTCTGACATTTTGGAGGTGTGTCACTTTCATAAAAACAGATTGCACTCGATTGGTTCACTACACATGCCCTGTGCAAGGTCTTTTATTTTTCAGTCAGGATGGGTAGCCGTAGTGTTCTGATAAAATGTACCTTCAGTAAAGCCTAGGTAACATTTGCTCCCATCATCGTACGATTTTTCGGCCAGCGATTTTGACTACGATCTTTTAGACATCGTAGGTGATCGTGGGCTATGACATATGTGTTTACAATTTATATGGGCATCGTACGATTTCTGAATCTGCCTTTTGTCGACGTTCCGATACGAAACCGCAAGCCGATCGCATGGGCGGATCCAGAGGGGGTGACAGGGGGTCCAGACCCCCCCCCCCCCCACCTGGTAATAATTGCCAGATTATTAATTTTTGCCATATTGAAATATTGAAATTTTCCGTAAGACCCCTTCTGGGAATTTGGACCCCCCCCCCCCCCCCCCCCCCGCATGGATCGTACGGTAGTCGTAGGTCTCCGCAGATTTTAAGTGGATAGCGCACGAAGCCCTTGCTTTGTCCGTACGGAGTAACTTTACGTTCTGATACAGAACACTTTTTCTTGGCAGTCGCACGGTAGTCATAGGGTCTCCACAGACTTGAAGTGGGTATCGTACGGAGTTCCTTAGACTTCTGACTGATGCCTTGGTTATATTTTGCCTACGATTAGCTTAATTGCGATGATCGTACGATGCCAATTTTGGCGGTCTCCGCAGGGTGACCCTACGATGACCCTACGATTCTACGACTTCCTACGATCTCCGTAGCCTCTACGATTTTGTAAAAGTCTGCACTATTACAAAGTTTAAAAATTGTAAGACCGTAGCCCGTAGACACGTCGTACGTCATCATACGGGCATACGGAGACCCCGCGATGATCGTGCGGTCACCTCATGATTTTTGTATGATAGTTTGAGGACAAAAATCGTACAGCGATCGTAGGGAGTCCACAACGGGTCATGTCTACTAGGTAACATTTGCCCCGGTATTTGAACGATTTTTCGGTCTGCGATTTTCCCTAGGAATTTAGACATCGTAGGTGATAATGGGCTACGACGTAGGTGTTTACGATTCATGTGGGCATCGTACGATTTCATGTTCTGGCTTTCTTCGAATTTTCGAGTCATCAGAACCGTACGGCGATCGTAGGGAAATCGTAGGGTCTCCACCACTTTAAGTGGTAACCGCACGATCATCGCAGGGTTTCCGTACGGCGACAGTACGGCGCCCGTACGATGCCACCCACGGCATGTCCACGGGCTACGATTTTACGATTTTTAAAAACTTGTAAAAGTGCAGACTACTACAAAATCGTAGAGGCTACGGAGATCGTAGGAAGCCATAGGAAGCCGTAGAATCGTAGGGACATCGTAGGGTCACCCTGCGGAGATCGCGCAAAAATGCAAAAAATGGCATCATCGTAAGATCATAGTGTCAAGCTAATCGTAGACCAATGTAACATAGGCTTAAAGATATTAATCTTAATTAAAGTCTGCCGGGCGATCTCACACTTGAATTGAGCCGCCTCATGGGAAAACAAACAATATGCACAGGCGAAAACAAAGACGCAGATCAGCTTCATGGTAACCGTGAAGCTGATCAGCGCCTTTGTTTTCGCTACTCGAATTGTACGAATCCTCTTCTACTTCAATCCGAAATTTCAAGCTTCTAGCGTACAGGCCGGTTTCGGACACGACATTGTGGGTTTTTTCACGAGGCGCTCAGATAATCATTGCATTACACACCCAATTAAAAATGTAAAGTTCTTAGAAAACAAAAGTATCTTAAAACATCTGGTCCGTGCGGCCCCCGTGACCGAGCGGACTTTATCACTCGATTATCTCACCGCTGTGCTTGGTGTGGGTTCGAACCCCGCACTGCTTTTCTTCATTCATTTACTATCAAATAAGCCAGAAAGAAGTCTGATACTTCCTTTGCGTCGAGTACGAGAAAAATCAAACTAACAAAATACAAGAATTTTGGTAACACCCTGTTCTCATTGTCCCGCCTTAGTTCCCCGGTTCATCCCAGCTTGTTAAACCAGGATAAAACTAAATAATATGGTATTGCTAGAGTGGACATCCTTGACAAAACGGTGCAAACCTATGAAAACCGGCGATCCTGTCCGGTTGTATTAAATATTAATACCAACACCACACATACCACAGTCCTCTTCTTTTGGATTTTTTTTTTATTGTAAATCGATTTGTTTCTTCTCAATTAGGGAGGGCCCTCGCCCTTTTGGGCCTAAAGAAATATTTGGGCTGCTTGTGCCTCCGGGTAAAGCTTAAACACTACTTACTTACCATCCGATTACTAGTTAACCGCTCAGGTCTGAGCCTGCCCAGGAAAAGTGGTTCAAGTCAAACCATTCATACGTATATGCCTTTTGTGGCTTAGTTGGGTGGTTATATTTCAAGCTCTTGCTTGATGTCATGACATCCTCATTTTGGGTAAAAGTCCCTTAAAATGGAGGCATCGTTCCGACAGGACCGTAGCTGTTGACTGGGACGTAAAGCATCAATTAAAAAAAAATAATAATAATAAATAAATAAATATAAAAAAAAAAAAAAAAAAGATAAACGCGATGACATTGATTTTGATATAGTAAATTTTCCGTCTGTTCATATCGGGTGATTCGTGTTATTTACACTAATTGAACTTGATGCCAAACGCACGCAAGTATGAAAGTGAAAACTTGTATGAAAAGTGGTGATCAGACCTTATATACATGTACATGTATATAAATATTTCACGTGTTACTTCATGGACACGTCGATCTTTTGACGCGACTGAGGTCAAAGTCGAGCTACATGAAATAAAATGGATCAAAATTATTGCATAGATACCCGTGCCACGCGATATTAACAACCATTTATTAATCTTACAAGAAAGCAATGCATTACTAAATGCAACTCACGCGCACATGTGCTGTTTATAAATACAAGGCTTTTACTCATGTTCGTTACCGCACGCCACGCAAAGCACATGCTAATAAAGAGAAACTGAAGTCCGCCCGGAACGAGCATTAAATTAAAGCTTTTACGCGTATGAAAATCTGATTAGGCTGTAAAATACAGTGCAACATCATTTTCTTTCGTGTTTTTTTTTTTTTTTTTTTTTTGCAGAATATTTATGCAATAATAGCGATCAAAAATGATTTTTTCATTCATTAACATTCGCTAGGTCGCTCGGTGGGTGTTGATGACTTTGGGCTACGCCCTCGGTTTTCAACACTCTCCTCGGAACCTAGCGAATGTTAACGAATGGATAATCACGTTTGATCCCTATATTAAAAACTATTACGAAGCAAAGATCGGGACTCGACAAATATAACATGTCCGGCTGATAATCACTGAGGCTGTACATCACCGAGAAGTCGAGGAACGCCAACGAAATTTGGCGCACACGAGAATCATCAGGTGAGTAACCATGGATCAATCGAAAGAGGAAACGCACCGGTTCCAACAGGTACAAAAAAAAAAAAAATAAATAAATAAATGAAAAAAAAAAATCTAGTATAATAAATGATAAATTGACCGAATAGTTTCTAAGTCAAATCCTTCTGATAGTCTTACACCTGACCCTCCGACTCCCCAGACGGAGAACCGTGTTGTGTCCTTCAGCTCCCCACAGTACTGGAAGTGGTCAAAACACAGGAAGCGGTGGGTCCGTCCCCATGACTGAAAAAGGGACGATAAATTTCAATAAAATCAATATCAGAGGGCGATAGAGCATGCAGAATCACATTAAAGGGACCACAACTATAATCATAATAATTATTCGGGTTGTGGGCTGGTACATGTCGTCTTGGTGTAACAATTGTGCATCCTGACACAATAAAGCCAAACCACAGCCCCCACAAAGCCAAACCACAGCGCCCACAGGGAAAGTCAAAATTTTAGGATCCCCATCCCGACCCGTCCCGACGACTGTTCAAAATGATAGCACCATCAAGTCCATAGCAAGTTTAGTGGACAGGGTGATCATCATGCTGACCAACCTTTGTACCTGTGACGAAAAAAAATCGACCTCCTTTCTTTCTGTTCGTCTTGGTGGTCGACGGTCGACATTTACCACATTTACCGAACCACAATCTCCACCATATAGAGGAAAGTTGTAGTTGATAAATGGAATTCTTAGGTCTTCTTCAGCTCCGAACTTCAGACGGAATGGAACGAATATTACGTTAAAATCCTTTGTGTGTGTGTGATCGTAGAAGCGACCGACATTTAACCGGGTCTATATGGTGGATCGCGGATCACTTCAGTATTAAACAGGTAATTAAGTACTTATGCGACAAGGATATCAAATTATCAAATTTATATTGAAGCTGGTGATGAAGGCTTTCACCGCTCTTTGGAGCCCTATCGATCTCTCTGAAAAATACAATGTTCCGTAATTAATTAATTTATTTATTTATTTATTTATTTATTTATTTATTTATTTATGTGAAAGTCCATTGAAAATTTAATAAGACAGGGATTTTTTTCGGGTGTCTCAGGGGCCGAAATAAGGCCCCATTCCCAATGGAAATTAGGTGACTTTTTTCCCAATTTGGAGAAAAAAATTCCCAATCACAGCTAAAAATAATTCTCAAAAGTTCCTAAACATTGTGAAAATCAAAATCTGCTGTTTGAAATGATGGTTAACTTTGATTATAAGTTATTGTTTAATGATTTAAAATGACTAACCTTAATTAACTATGTCAAATTGGAAAATATCATCAACTTTGAATGGTTCTAAAATTTCCCAAATTCTGGGTGTATGTCGCTAATTTTCCCAATCAGAAAGGCCCTAGGGCCCCTTCCCAAAATTGCAGAAAAAATTCCTGCTTTAAGATTATCAAATGTTTGCGTACTGTATATTAATTACGTCGGGAGTAATTTTCCCTCAGGCGCCTCTTTTGTGTTCAAAATAAAGTCGTTGCGCGCGACGATTCAAACGTCATGGGAAAACCCAAAAATAAATTCAAACAAGAAGGAGAAAACATGATGGACTTATGCAAATTTCATGTTTTCTAGCAAAATGGAGTATGTTAAGTGTTTATAGACAGGACGATTCGACATTGTCTAATATTGATTTAATCCAAGCTGTGCTCAGAATTCATTCGGCCCGGATCAAAGGACAGAACCGGAAATGGAGCTGGTGAGGAGGAGCTCCTGATCGCGATTATTTTTTTGACACAATTACAGCCTTCAGGAAGGCATTACTGGCAAAGTTATCCATGCCTCGTACGAAACTGTGATTCCATCTTTCCAGAAATATACAAGGGGCCTACGGAATACGACAGGTAAATTCACAATCGACATGCCAAATTTTTTGCATTATTGGTTGCTTACCTGGTCAATATATATATTGACCTTAGACACTACCGTAAATCTGATGCTTTTTGGGTCACTAATGTAACTTCAAGCGCCTGTGATTAAACCTGATCAGATTAAGTTCGATTTCGTCGTTTCATGTTGGAGACCTTCAGGGACTAGCCCGGGTTTTCCTGCACTCGTGGGCCTCATTATCAGATGGAAGTGTCTCGGTGTCCGGTACCGGACGAATTAGGCTAGAGTCTCCGTGTCCGGACACCGAGCCTATCCTCACTGGAATTGATCGGGTTGGCGTGACGTCATAGGTCATTCGTATGAGGTGAATTACTCGGTGTTTATCCCTGTAACCTAAGCAGAAATTAAAAATTAAAAGCAGAAAATATGAAAACAAAATAAAAATATTAATAAAAGCTTTGCATGTATTTTTCGATCTTCACAATTTCTTCAGCTCAATGTATGAACCCCGTTTTGTTTCTAGGAAATAATGATTTTATAAGCGTCTAAAAATGATTAAATCACAACGATATTGACCGAGTTATACCCTCAACCGAATGAGCGAAGAGCGGGAAAGGAACAGTTCCGGTAACCAATATTGATTTTTCCTCACGAAAGAGTAGCTTGCCGACCGTGTCGATGGCTCCGTGTCCGGCACAACATTTTTTCTTACCAGTTTCTTGGTTGTAAGTAGTAAAAGTACAAATAGTTTCATTACTACCAATATCGTCAAGTTTGAAGATTTTTTTTTTCATTCGTGTTCCGCCATTTTGAAAAGGTGTAACTCTTTATTTGTTGATGCATTGTGTAAAGATGAAACTGTAGCGAATTAATTATCATGTCGCATTTTGGTTGTTGAATAAAAATTAAATTTTATTGTTGTTTTTTTTTTTATATCAAATATAATTATCTATCAAATAAGTTCTTGCGTTAAATGATGCCAGTTAGCCTCTTCTCATCTTTAAGGTAGCTATAGCCAGCTAACCGCGAATCGCGCGCCTCTTTTGTTCCTTTTGAAGTCTGCTAATTGATCTCCAACAATAAACGACCATTCTCAAGTAAAACAAACAATGTAATTACGTAAATTAGAAAACAATCCATCCATTAAGATGTGCAATGCTAAAATAAATTATGTTGTCTCTGTTTTTGACCAGATCAGACACAAACCGGTGATCATGCAGATGCAACTTATAGAAAGTACAACCTATGATTAAAACATGTACATTAAGTTTAGTTAAGCTTGTCATAAAAAATGTTTTATTTTCGTCCAGATCAGACGCAAACCGGTGATCATGCAGATGCAATTTATATGATATTCGTTATAAGAACGTACAATCTGTTTTCCACACTTGTATATCTCAAACCTTGTTTTATCATGTTGAATTTCAGCCAGATCAGACATTAACCGGCTAGTATGCATTGGCAACTTAGAAGCATTCCATTTGCCGGTTATATGACCTACATTATTAGAATGTACGATCTATGTTTAACGTGTATAAAATACATAAGAGCAAATACGGGCTCTTGATTTCTGAACAAATGAACACCATCTCTAGTACTGATGACATCGTTGTTCATTAGATGAGGACCATGATCCCTAGGGCTGAGTATCGCCCACTAAAACCGCATCGCGATATATCGCGGTACGGGAAATGCATATCGCAATGCGTATTGAATATATCGTTCAAACAGGAAAGTCAATTTTCAATTTCTTATCGAAGCCAAAATTTGTTGCACTAGAATGGGAATCAATTTTACAACATTTGTAGTACATCTATGACTGATATTATTGTAAACAACATGCAAAATTTTTATGCGACGTCAGGTTGTTTTAAAGTGCCGAAATAGATGTATGTTCCAAAAATAACCACATGATTGACAGCTCAACAGGGGAGGCAAATACGCACATGTATTGGACTGGTTTCACGCTAATTACCTGTAAAAATTCGATAGCAGGACCGATTGTAAATACACAGTCTGTGGTTGTACTGATTATATATATGTCTGGTGTGGTTGCTAGTCTTAGCTGGTGTGTCGTGACCACGAGAGCATGTACCCTCGATCTTTAAAAGCAAGTCGGCAAATCGAACAGTGCCACTTGCCAGCCTTGTCTTGCATATACCAGTCGAAGCTGTTCTGGGAAACTTCTTTCGTAAATTTCTTACTATCTCTTCATACGGCATACACCCTCAACTGAGTGTTACGTACTAGGCGACTCTGACTCCGATGCATTTTCCGCCTTACGCTTTAATACTTCCCGGTTTGATCAACCAGCTTTCCATTTTGGAAGTTGATTTGGTAAAGTTTCATAGTTTTGGTACGAATTCAGGCCCAAATTGAGTAATTATTGTTTGGTAAAAAGACAATTAAAATAATGATCGGCGATGAGCAAAACAAAAGTAAAGTCTTTCGCGACTCACCGGAATAATTAAGGAATGATTAGTTAATCCGTTTGTTAATCATCCATGTTTTTCGCATATAAAATGCGTCTTCCAACTTTCAAAGAAGACGCCGACAAACTTCAATCAGTACACACGTATCAGTTTCACTTTACACAACCTAATTATAGAAAATATTTTCTGACGTAGTTCGTATTAAAACGCTATCGATCATTGGACGAAAACCAAAATCTGATGCAGAATAGGCGGAGCTAATAAGTGCGCGTGTCAAAGTTGTAAAACATCACTGTACCGTAATCATGATAATTGGACATAATTAGGCCAAACTCGTGTCGATTGATGTTCGACACCTTTTGTTCACGGATTATTGATGCGTGATAATTTGACTAGGTGTCATTATTGATAACGGATTAACGGCAACTCGCTACTGAATTACCGTAAGTACTCCCCCCCAAAAAACACACACACAAAAAAGGACTTCGCCCAACGGCTCATCGTGAGCGACACCCGGCGACTGAAACTTCGCCCGCCGGTCCACCGGGAGCGAAGTGCCGACGGAAAAAGCGACTTAGTCGCCCCAGTCGCCCCCTAGGTTGTTCCCTGGACTACTCGTTTGGATTATTTTGGGTGTTAGTATAAAACCCGGACTGTGTTACGATATACCGGAATCCTTGTATGGGCGTACCGGTATACCGTACCGCGAGCACCGTACCGCAGTATACCGATATATCGGTATATCGTTACACCCCTAATGATCCCATAGAATGTTTCTTAGAATCTTGTTATGTCGGTCTGTACAGTCACAGAAGATGATTAGAGGCTGGAAATTTTGGATTTAGGAAGAGGAGAAATTGTACTATCTGTGTAGCGAAAACAAAGGCGCTGATAAGCTTCGCAGTATGTATCTTTTACTTTTAATGATTAAAAAAAGTTATACGGAGCGAACAAATATTTTATATTTCTGTGTCACTAGCACTTATATCACTGTAAAAATCCAATATGGCGGCGTTCGAAGTGCAAAATATCTAGCGAATTACTTTTGTGACACATTAGCTAGTATTAATTTGATTTATGTTTCTTTTGTTATCTTTTACAACGAGGAAACTGATGAAAAAATGTAGTGCCGGATACGGAGCCATTCCAGTGAGGATAGGCTCGGTGTCCGGCATTGCCGGACGCGGAGACACTAGCCTAATTCATCCGGTACCGGATGAATTTATGAGCAGGATAAATTTTAGTCTCAGCTGAGCTGAGCATGAAAAACATTTTATAACCTCGGGCCTGGACTCCAGGTCTCACATGCATACAAGAAGATTGGCAGTGCCACAGCCATGTAGACTTTCAGCTTGGTATCAAGTTTGATTCCATTTTGCTCCCACAATATTTGCACAGAGTCTTCCAAATACCACATTTTTGCAATTCTGGCAGTGACCTGATCAACAATGTGCACTGCTCTGGATAGAGAGCTTTCTAGGTAGGCAGTTTTATCAACAACTCCCTTACTGCCACGGTCAGGGAAAAAGTCTGGAAAATGAATTTTTTTCCAGGTCAGGGAAAAGTCAGGGAATTTGAGTTTGTGTCAGGGAAAATTGCAAAAAGTGAAAAAGTCAGGGAATTTCAAAATTTTCTCAAACGGGATGGTCTTTGGCAATGTATCAATGTCTTAAAAGAATTTGAAAAAAGTGAACTCGTCCCCTAAAGTTACACAGCTTTCAGTTTCTAAGAATTTCTTAATTAATTAAGTTAAAGTCTTTAAACATATTGTTTGAGAAGTATTTGATTTTTCCTTTTTACAGTGGTTGAGCTTCAAAGTAGACCTACCTTTTCTGTATCCTACTTGTTTTCTTTAATTAATCCCTCAATTCATTTTGGCTGCATGCTAAAATATGGTAAATGACCTCAGGAGAGGCCAACATCAGAGGGGATTGCATTATAAACCCAGGAGCTTCTGGGGGCCTAGGTGGACCCCAGACCCCTGCCAAAATTCACTTTCCCTTTTCCCTTTTACATCAAACATTACCATGTAAAGTGAGCATGGGGACGAAAAAATGAAGAAAAGCCATTAGCCATTTTTATCTGATATACTTTTAATACTTTGATAACTATAATAATTGTGAAAATAATTTCCTTACATAGGAAAAGTTCTAAAGTGGCAGAAGTAAAGAAGAGCCTTGCAACCTATGCTTTTATAGGTGAGATGGCTTCAAAGAGATGATAAATGGCGCTTAGAGGCCTATAAAAGAATCTGGAAAACTGGGAAAAGTATTGGAAAAGTCAGGGAATTTTGAAATAATGAATGAGTGGCAACCCTGACTTATTGTCCAAGCAAGTCAGTCTGTACCTTAAGTTTGGCTAGCAACCTTTTTAGGTTGAATAATTTGCCATCAAAGTGGTACCTGATTGGAGAACCATTAAAATCATCATCCTGAAAAGAATCTATGAGCATGGCAGAAAACCTCATGCCATAAAACAGCCCTGTTTGACCCCACTCGTCACCACAAAGGGTTCAGAGAACTGTAGAGAACATTGTGACTATGTCGTTGAAAGCTTTGGTGAGGTTGACAAAGGTCATGTATAGATCCACATTCTGTTCTTGGCATTTCTGCTGTGAAGATTATTATTATTATCCCTCTATCTTTCTGAATCCACATTGACTTTCTGGGAGAAGTCCCATCTGATCAAGAAGAGCATTAGGCGATTCAAAAGATAGTTTTGCTAGTATCTTCCCAGCACAAGAAAGAAAAAAGTGAACTTTCAACAAACATGATAGAAGGTGTTTGACCATTCCTTTCTTAATGGAAAAAACTAAACTGTGGACAAACAGAACACAATCTGGCTGAACAGAGCCTCAGAAGGCTTTCTACTAAAGACCATTGACCACTCAAGATTTCCTTCTTTCCTTGAGTTTTATCAGTTCAATTTCTGTGTCACTAGCACTTATATCACTGTAAAAATCCAGTATGGCGGCGTTCGAAGTGCAAAATATCTAGCGAATTACTTTTGTGACACATTAGCTAGTATTAATTTGATTTATGTTTCCTTTGTTATCTTTTACAACGAAGAAACTGATGAAAAAATGTAGTGCCGGATACGGAGCCATTCCAGTGAGGATAGGCTCGGTGTCCGGCATTGCCGGACGCGGAGACACTAGTCTAATTCATCCGGTACCGGACGCCGAGACACTTCCTTATCAGATTCAGGTCAGAAAAAATCCTGAAACTACAGAAATATGTCATAGTAAGTCATCAGACTTGTAAGGACGCATTTGGAATGTAATTTCCTTGTCCGGTGTTTGTTCCAGTCTCATAGCATGCAGGTTCGAATTTGTGAGGGTGTCCTTTCCAGTGGATATTAGCCCGGTTTCTCCATGTTGATTTTGAAAAAGAATTGTCTTTAGCTCGCCTGCACGAAGTGCATAGAGCTATTGTAGTCACCTCGGTTGTCTCCGTTTACGTTTACGTGTACGTCCGCGTCACACTTTCGGTTAAAGTTTTTTATAAGTTTATATCTCTTGACCATGTTGATGGATCAAGTTGATACTATGCATGTTGCTAGATATTGGTCTGAAGTTTTACGCAGTACCATCATGACCCACCCTGGGTGACCTTGAGGTCAAGGTCACGGACTTAGACATTTTGTGTTTAAGTTTTTGGTTAAAGTTTTTGTAAGTCTATATCTCTTGACCATATTGATAGATTGAGTTGATACTTTGCATGTTGCTAGATATTGGTCTGAAGTTTTACGCAGTACCATCATGGCCCACCCTGGGTGACCCTGAGGTCACGGTCACGGACATAGAAATTTTGTGTTTAAGTTTTTGGTTAAAGTTTTTGTAAGTCTATATCTCTTGACCATATTGATAGATTGAGTTGATACTTTGCATGTTGCTAGATATTGGTCTGAAGTTTTACGCAGTACCATCATGGCCCACCCTGGGTGACCCTGAGGTCACGGTCACGGACATAGAAATTTTGTGTTTAAGTTTTTGGTTAAAGTTTTTGTAAGTCTATATCTCTTGACCATGTTGATGGATTGAGTTGATACTTTGCATGTTGCTAGATATTGGTCTGAAGTTTTATGCAGTACCATCATGACCCACTCTCAGTGACCTTGAGGTCAAGGTCACAGACTTAGAAATTTTGTGTTTAAGTTTTTGATTTAAGTTTTTGTAAGTCTATGTCTCTTGACCATGTTGATTGATCGAGTTGATACTTTGCATGTTGGTAGATATTGGTCTGAAGTTTTATGCAGTACCATCATGACCTACCCTGGGTGACCTTGAGGTCAAGGTCACAGACTTAGAAATTTTGTGTTAAAATTTTTGGTTAAAGTCTAAATCTCTTGAACATGTTGATAGATAAAGTTGATACTTGCATGTTGATAGATATTGGTCTCAGGTTTTATGCTGTACATACAACTCACCTGGATGACCTTGAGGTCAGGGTCACGGACTTGGAAGTTTTGTGTTTAACCTTTAGCATGCTGAGCAACATAGTGAAATCGATATCGCAGCCCACTGACGTTTTTTCCAATTTTTTTCCGTGTTTTTTCTTAATTTTTGAGCCATAAAAACAGCTGAATAAATTCAACAAACGCAGTAAACAAATCTACTTTCGGTTTCGGAAGTCTTTGTTACGCTGATTTCTAGCGTAAAAATTCATCATATGTACCGTTACGATGTCATATTTTGGGTGTAAATGCACCCAATTTTCCATTTACCAGCGAAAAAAGCGCTGAAAATGCATTTCTAATGCAAAAATAACGAAAATCCGATCAAAATCGGCCGACAAATCGGTCCCAAAACCACAAGCCGCCATGTTGTTTTCATGCGCAACTGTCTGGGCATCGCTCATTAATATTCATAAGTAGGCAGTGGGCGAAAAGTGCGGGAAATTTGAAAGCGGTTTTTCTTGTCGACCGCAGTCGCCTCTAGTTGGCACAGATAGGTATTCCACGGTCGACCGCAGTCGCCTACAGCATGCTAAAGGTTAAGTTTTGGTTAATGTTTTTGTAAGTCTATATCTCTTGAACATGTAGATTGATCAAGTTCATACTATGCATTGGTCTGAAGTTTTATGTTGTACCATCATGACCCACCTGAGTGACCTTGAGGTCAAGGTCATGGGTCATAGATTTTAACAGATGTAGTGGAAAAGCACAAGTCAGGCGAGCTACGCTGTCCTGCGACAGCTCTTATTTTATCCAGGTGAGACATAATATTAGAGGTGATGATATGTTCTAAAACTTTACAACAGATACATGTTAAAGATATTGGGCAGTAGGTTTCTGCTCTTGATTTTGGGCCTTTCTTGTAGACAGGGCTGGCATATGCTTTTTTTTGGTCAGTGGGGACTGTGCCTTCTATAAGAGAAGTATAGATGTTGGAAAGAATGGGGGCTATTTCAGAGTGCAGTTTTTCAGGATGCGGGAAGTGAGGCCATCTGGACCAGCAGCCTTGCCTGGGTTGAATTTGGATAGCTGCTTTGCGGCGCCATTAACTGATATGGTTATATCTGGCATGGTAGGGAAACTAAGAGATTTAGGTGGGATCAGTTCTAGATCGTATCCTAAATGATAAAAGAAAGTGGTAATACAAAAGAATAAACAGCCTTTGATTTTAACAGTGGAGTATGGAAACATGTCAGTAACCAGCTGGTAACACAATTAAAAGGCATTTACAATGGTTATATTTTTCTCTGCTGTTAGAAATCTAAGTACTGTGATTCAGATTACATCAGCTGGAATAATCAAATCAAACTTGTTTCCTTATTTATAATTATCAAAAATCTTCATTTGAATGTGTTTCAATAGCTAAACACATAATTAATTTATTTAATGACAAATAAGTAGTTAAATGCATATGTAAGCTTGTTAGAAAATCTCATACTTGACTTCCATCGTGCCGATAGCCAATACCTGTAGCATGATTAGCTATCCGCACGACGGTCGGGCCGATAATGCCCCTTATCGGCACGACTGTCGTGCTGATAAGCGGTGTTATCGGCATGACTGTTGTGTGGATAGCCTCTGTCTGCTCTCCTTTGCACATTTTCAATCGCTATTTTGTCTTTTTTTGTACATAGGCGACCAGATAACAGTTGCATGTTTGAGATGCGGCCTCTTATAGAGATTTTTATACATTTCAGGGTTCAGATAGGTAAAAGTTCTAAATATAATTCCCACATTTTTTATTATAATAATTAGCTAAGACAGTTATCCGGAAGAATAGGCATTGTAGAAATCAACACTCTTTGGCATTTGAGATACCTACAGCTAGCAAAGAAGCATACAAAATTAGTTTCTTTCCACAGACTTCAGGGACTGGAATGCCCTCCCTGATTCTCTGATCTCTGCTTAAATGTCTTGATGACTGTGTGTCCAAGTTCGCATCTCTTGTGAGAGCCAGGGACTGATTTCCCTCCTGGCGCACCCCTGGTGAAGTTTTGTCAATTTGGCTTGTCACCAGTAAACAATTCAGATTCAGATCCCATGTCCACTGACAACTTTAAAAAGCACCTTTTCACATGTTATTGTCGCGTGATAATATGCTCTCGATTGTTTTGTTTTTATTTTCTTGTTACTCCCATCAATCAATTTCTGATAATTCTTGGGAGGTGTAAGCTGGTTGTCAGATTAGAAGTACCAGTATGTTTATATTTGCAGTTTTGAAGGATTGAATGACCAAGAATGCCCATTAACCACATTCAGCTGATTACAATTATTCTACCCATTCCGGATCAAGATCATGAATAATGCTGCGCATGCGCATCTGAATGATTTGAGTATTATAAACTTAGTATTATATTGAAGCCAATTTAGTTCCTTATCAACTGTAATGGTTTTCATTTTTGGTGACCATTGGAGCGTGAAAGTCTATGCACAATTGAAGTCAAAGCAAATCAATTGGAGGTAATCCAAATCATGGACTATATATCAACACCGATGGGTTTATCCTTCCAATTCTGTACATGTAGTCATACAGTCAACCTTATTAAATATTCCGAGGACCAAAACATATGCCTTTTCCGGTGGCGTTTCCCCATAGCCATGTTTGCTCAATCCCACCCCACCGAACACACAATGCTCCATGGGTGAACTGAATTACATCGGAATATTATATGATGCTTGTTAAAAACAAAGATTATTTCATTGTTTACACTTAATTTTATTACATAAACACCCAGAATGTAAAAACATACCTTTAGTTCCAAACATCAAACAATTAAAGTCCTTTGAGAGCATAAAATGACAGTATGTGGTTAAAGACTTAAACGTGATTGGGAGTAACTACAATGACACCCTTTCAAAGTTTCTAATTGAATATGTCATAATATTCGATTTTAGGATGGAAATTTCATCAAAATGACAGAAAATAATTGGGAAAAAAAATTTGCAACCAATATCGAAAGATAACTTACATGGTACCTTTCATTTTCGGGAAATTTGGCGAACCGCCTTTGATAACCGTGTGCAAGAGAAAGTTTTTTTCCATCATGTTCTGTGAGCCGGGAACCATTGAAGTGAACAAGATGTTAAGGTCACTATCCACAATCATTGAGTGATGGAATGAAACATGTTTGAATCAATGGTCAAGTGGCCAAGTTCGTATTTAAAAATTCTTATTTTATTTTTTTGTAAAATTCTTTGGAAAATTATTTTGATCCAGATCATCTACAGATCAGATCCGCTATGGCTAATTGAATAAAAGTACATGAGAAAAGCTGCATTTTGCATAAAAACAAAGATGCTGATCAGCTGTGCAGTAACTGCACTGCACATCTGATCAGCATCTTTGTTTTCTCATCATAGATATACAATATATCTGCTTCTTAAATTCAAAATTTCAAGCTTCTAGCCTTCTTAGGCAGATTTATGTCGGACCTGGTCAGTAACCCCAAGGACCGGATTTCTGGTGTTGTGGCTCACATACATGTGTATGTTTGCAGGTCTAAAGGATTGAATGACCAAGAATGCCAACCAATCAGATCACCTACTCAGAGAAATACTGTGATGAGAAATATGAATACAGGTAACAAATGAGCCGCCTCGTGGGAAAACCAACAATGTGGTTTCCGAAAAGTCTGACACAAACCGGTCTGTGCAGTAACAGAAAACAGCTAGAAGCATGAAATTTTGTATTTAGGAAGTAGAGGGGTTGTACTATCCGTGTAGCGAAAACAAAGGCACCGATCAGCTTCGTGGCTGATCTGTGCCTTTGTTTTTGCATATGCAAATTGTTGGCTTTCCCATAAGGCGGCTCAAATTGAGAAATATGAATATAGGTAACAAATTTGAGAAAACACTATGCAGTACACATAACTTTCTTGGGAGCATGGTGGCCTAATGGTAGAGTGTCAGACTCTGAATCCAGAGGTCCTTGGTTTGATCAGATACCCCCTGGGCTCTCCTTGCTCTGTCCTTGAGCGACTCTTACTCCCTAGAGTAATGGTTTATACCCAGGAAGTGGTGGTGGCTCTGTCCCAACATGACTGAAAAACTGTTGACTGGTATTTTTAACCTCGGTACAAACAATTTATGCAGAAGCTTATGCCAGGAAATTGTATAACAAGTTCAGGCTTAATTCCCTGAAGAAGTTTTTTTAATATTTTTTCAAAAATGTTTAACAACAAATTTGATCTTTGTTTTGAAGCAAATATAGTTTTTACATGTAAGTAAAAGTGTTTACACCCAAGTTTCACTACACAAAAGCGGGAATTAAGGGGGTATGCATTACTTGCGCAGGTAAGACAGCTGATGTAAATTTGACATTGGCGTGTTTTTGGCATTTCTGCTGTGAAGATTATTATTATTATCCCTGTATCTTTCTGAATCCACATTGACTTTCTGGGATAAGTCCCATCTGATCAAGAGAAACATTAGGCGATTCAACAGATAGTTTTGCTAGTATTTTCCCAGCATAAGAAAGGAAAAAATGAACTTTCATCAAACATGATAGGTGTTTGACCATTCCTTTCTAAATGGAAAAACTAAACTGTGGACAAACAGAACACAATCTGGCTGAACAGAGCCTCTTCTACTAAAGACCATTGACCACTCTTTCCTTGAGTTTTATCAGTTCATTTTAGGCGAAGGCTCACAAGGTTAGCTTACAGGATAGTACTTGAGCTGGCATCCGTCCATGCATCTGTGTAACAGCATTGATGACTAAAGTACTACAATTTATATATAAATCATGACACCGATGACCATGACCTTTTTATGGCAAGGTCAACAGGTTGCTTATGCATCAAGCATCTGAATGAGGAAATCTGTTAAAATGATATTTATACATGTGTATTAGCATGATATTCAAATTATTCATACATTTTCTTTGAAACCACTTGGCCTATCAAAGCCAAATTTTGTATGAAACATATGAAGGGAGCACCAATATGCATATAAAAATCCAGGATGGCTGCCATGCTGTTATATGGTTAAAACTTAAAAGCCCAGCTACTTTTTTGTCCAGTGTCTGCACTTGTTGACTCAAAAGGTGAGCGTTCATTGCCCTTCAGAATACTTGTTATTCTCCTGATGAAAAAAAAGACAAGTAAACACTTGAGAAGGTATTGGGTTCAGTGACTGAATGATCAGGAAATGGCACAATCAGAAAGAAATTCCCACTCCACAAACAGAGGGGTGTGAAAAAATTAAAATGGCACTTTGGTACTTATACCAAGAAAACATATCGTAAGCCGAGTGAGCAGCTATTCCCCAACAGGCGGCCACTCAGTAACCCGAACTGAACTAAAAATATGAAAACTTACATGAGGCACAAAAATTCAACTCAAAAACACAAAACAATTAGAACCACAACAGAAGGATTGCTTTCGAACAAAGACTTAATAGTCAGAGATGCTACCTTTTTGACTGGTTCTAAATTTGCACACCCATTTTTAGTTGGCTTCTGATAAAAGAAACAAAAACATTTGATCAACATTCTAGAATGTGTTCCTGGTGCAATCTTATGTACGCTGAAAGAAAGTTTTATGAGGTCACTTCAAAATCATTTTTGTTTTTCAAGCCATGCTCAAAATTGCATGATTTTTTGTCTAAAGAGTGTCTTTCAAGTAAGTAAAGTTGCAAAGTGTTCAAAAATAATTTTCAATTCACTAAACACGTTTTTGGAGTAAATGTGCAAAAATCAATAACTTCAATAAAAATTGATTAAAGCACAACATTTATTGAAATAAGGAATGGGTGTCATCAAAGGGATTCTTAATCCGGCTTGAAAAAACATCAAACATTCAAATTTTCTCTGCTCGTAGATTTTTTACACATTTTAAACACTATTTTTTGGTCAAATTTTACTTTTTAACCAAAATTCATTTACACCCCCTTTCACTCGAGTTTGCCGTTTCAGCATTTAGGTCAATCAAGTTTTTTCTCTCGAGTTTGCCATTTCAGCATTTATTTAGGTCGATCACATTTTTGTGTAATTTTTTATTCTATTTTAGAACTGAAACAGTGTCCCAGGTGCCAGATGTTCTTAAAATATATTCAGCATTTATCTTTAGGTAATGATGTCACCAAACATTGTAATTGTTTGGTTAAAGCACATTTTATTTCAAAATTCTTTGCACAAGATATACAATGCATATTAAGAACACACTTTTGAAATAGGATAGGGACAAAAGCAGAATTTTATCAATTTCAGCAGTTACCTATTAGTATCTACATGGCCAAAGATAAAAATTTCACTTGAGTTTGCCGTTTTAAAGGTCATTTAGTTTGAAACTTTCACTCAAATTAACAGATCAATCAATCCAGATGTCTTTGTGGACAACACAAAAAGAAACTCAGATCTTCAGAATACTTGGTCTTCAGGAGCATCAGTGAGAGGCGCTCTACAACTTAGTTTATATAAATCATGACCCTGGGATGACCTTCACCTATTTTATGGCAAGGTCAACATAGGTGACCCATGTGTTTGAATGGGGAAAATTGTCAAAATATCATTTGAAAAGAAAAACTTGAAGGCAATGGGCAAATGGACTGAAGATTTATGATTCTAAAAAAAAGATGAACCCCAGGGACTAGTCTGCCCCCACCCAGTGGCAATATACATGTATATCACCATAATATTTAAAGATCTTCTTCTCTGAACCCGCTTGGCAAATCAAAGCCAAATTTGATTGAAGCATCTTTAGGAAGGGGGAGCAAAAGTATACAAAATAATCCAGGTCACATGACCAAAAATTCTTATTTTTTACAACTTAGATAATCTGTATATTAGCTTTTACATGGACATGTTTTCTTAATGTTACAAAGTAAACCTGTTATCAGCAGGAAGCTTCCTTATATTATTAGCTCACCTGGGCCGTTAGGCTCACAAGGTGAGCTTATAGGATGGCCATGATCCGGCGTCCGTCCGTCGTCCGTCCGTCCGTCGACAATTTCAAAGATCTTCTCCTCTGAAACCGCTTGGCCAATCAAAGCCAAATTATATATGAAGCATCAATAGGAAGGGGAACCAATGTGTATATTAGAAATCCAGGTCACATGACCAAGATGGCTGCCATGCCCATATATGGTAAAAACCCTTCAAAAATCTTCTCCAGAACCGGTGGACCGATTTCAACGAAACTTAGCATGAAGCATTGATGGCTCAAGCACTACAATGTATATATAAATCATGACCCTGTGATGACCTTGACCTATTTTACGGCAAGGTCAACATAGGTCGCCAATGTATTTGAATGGGGAAAACTTTTAAAATGTCATTTGAAGTGAAAGTCTTGCAGGAAATGGGCAGTAGGACTGAATATTGATGATTCTGAAAAAAATTGGACCCCAGGGGCTCATGTGCCCCCACCCCGGGGCAATATACTTGTATATCTCCATAATATTCAAATGTCTTCTCCTCTGAAACCACTTGGCCAATCAAAGCCAAATTTTATGGGAAGCATCAATAGGAAGGGGTAACAAATATGTATATAAAAAATCCAGGTCACATTACCAAGATGGCTGCCATGCCCATATATGGTAAAAACCCTTCAAAAATCTTCCTCTCCAGAACCGGTGGACCGATTTCAACAGAACTTGGCATGAAGCATCGATGGCTCAAGCACTACAATTTGTATATAAATCATGACCCTGTGATGACCTTGACCTACTTTACGGCAAGGTCAACATAGGTCGCCAATGCATTTGAATGGGGAAAACTTTTAAAATGCAATTTAAAGTGAAAGTCTTGCAGGAAATGGGAAGTAGGACTGAATATTAATGATTCTGAAAAAAATTGCACCCCAGGGGCTCATGTGCCCCCACCCCGCGGCAATATACATGTTTATTTCCATAATATTCAAACGTCTTCTCCTCTGAAACCGCTTGGCCAATCAAAGCCAAATTTTATGTGAAGCATCTATAGAATGGGGGAATCAATGTATATATAAATAATCTAGGTCACATGACAAAGATGGCCGCCATGCCCATATATGGTAAAAACCCATCAAAAATCTTCTCGGAAACCAATAGACTGATTTCAAGGAAACTTGGCGTGAAGCATCGATGGCTAAAGTACTCCAATGTATATATAAATCATGACCCTGTGATGACCTTGATCAAGTTTATGGCAAGGTCAACATGGGTTGCCTATGCATTTGAATCGGGAAAACTGTTAAAATGTCATTTGAAGGGAAAAGCCAGCAGGAAATTGGCAAATGGGCAGAATATTGAAGATTCTGAAAAAAGAAAATGGCCCAAGGGCTTCATCTGCCCCTGCACTGGAGTTAAATACCATAATATTCAAACATATTTATTGGTATATGCAGCAGATCTCAGGTGAGCGTTTACAGGACCATTGGTCCTCTGGTCTGAGTAAGCACCTATTTTCTGGAGTAAGCATCTATTTTCTGGAGTAAGCACCTGTTTTGTGGAGTAAGCACCTATTTTCTGGAGTAAGCACCTATTTTGTCGAGTAAGCACCTATTTTCTCAGGTAACCACAGTTAATTTTATAAGAAAAGTAGAAAATTACAGTCTCCAAGTTGCCAAATCTATAAGGTCACTCAAGAGGCTTAAGTAGCCAAAACAGCGGTATGGCCCATCCCCTTTCTCATTAAGAAAGTGTTTTTACATGGGCATGTTTTTTTAATGTTAGAGTAAACCTGTTATCAGCAGGAAGCTTCCTTATATTATCTGAGTAAGCATCTATTTTCTGGAGTAAGCATCTATTTTGTGGAGTCAGCACCTATTTTCTCAGGTAACCACAGTTGATTTGATAAGACAAATACAAAATTACAGTCTTCATGTTGCCAAATCTATAGGGTCACTGGAGAGGCTTAAGTAACCAAAACTGTGGTATATGGCCCATCCCCTTTCTCATTAATATGTTCACTGCTCTTAAAGGATCTCAGTTTTATTTTTATTTAAAGAAAATTTGTTCTCAGCATGAAACACCCACTTTCATTTGACTCCTTATACAAGAAACAAAAAAAACTTGACAAACATTCTATACGGTCTTGGTACAATCCTTCCTTAATAGGTAACTGTGAATAAATACAAAATAGTTTAGCTAATCAGAAGTGGTGCCTAGTTGAATGTTTCCTTGTGTCCCTCAGTTTTATATTTCAAACACCCACTTTTATTTGGCTTGTGATAAAAGAAACCAAAAAACTTTCAACAACTATAGAAGGTGTTTGTCCAATCCTGTGTAAATAGATAACTCATTAACTGTGAACAAATAGAACATAAATTGCTAATCATAGGTGCCGCCTTTTTTACTTCTTCCATGTTTCTGCCATTTTTATATTTAAACACCCACTTTGATTTGGCACCTGGTCGGTCCATTTGGTAACATTGCTCCAATCCTACTTAAATACGTAAATGTGAACAAACAGTTCTAAAATAGTTTTGCCATTTAGAGGTGCTGCCTCTTTGACTGTTTCCTTGTGGGTGCTGGTGACATATGTAAACACCCACTTTGATCAAACTGTAAAGCAAGAAACAAAAAGCATTAAACAAAAGTAGTACATATTTGTCCAATCCTTTGTGAGCAAGAAAACATTTGACAAAAATAGTAGGTGTTAGTCCAATCCTATCTACAGGGTTATACACTAACTTTTTATAGTAAGGAGTCCGTCAGACTCCTAACTTCGGAAATCAAGGAGTGACGATCAAACACAAATTTAGGAGTCCAAACTTGAATCATTAGAAAACATATACAGCTTTTCACAATTCATCATGATTTAACCATATATATACCAACAAGCTTCAATTTGTGTGCATGTGCATGTTCATCAATTTTAGCCCAAATGATATCTTGTATGAATGGCCATACAGTTCATTATTTTCAGGTTTCTTTCTTCAAGATACATACATGTGGCTCTGAGACGCAAATCCTTTGATATCCAGTCAGACAGCGGAGAATACATTTAGGGGATAACTGTATTCAAATTTTTCATTTGGGGCGGTATATCGTCGGATATACGGTCGGAAATTTTGTTTTACGGCGACGCGTCAGCGGAGCCGTAAAACATGATTTCCGACCGTATATTCGACGATATACCACCCCAAATGAAAAATTTGAATATTGTTATCCCCATTCTAATGTACTTTTTAACTATAAACATCGAAAAATGCTTTGTTTTTCACGAAATGTGAGCGTGACGAGCGACGTATAACCACGACGTTAACCAATCAGAAGCGACGTTGCTCATGACGTTAGGTTTCCGACGGTACATCGCAGAATATACTGTCGCAAATTTTTGACGTTATCCAATAAGACGTCGCGTAACATTCTCGAGTGCATTAGAATTCTCAAAAGATAACTCCAAATCCAATTGTCATGGGTTTTTGTGACTATTTCATCACCATTCAATCAGACGTTTTCTGTCTTTCTAAGTGCAGTAAACTGTGTAGTAGTAAAATATACAAACAAATCTTGAATGCTTTGAAGGCTTATTAAGTGACATTTAAAATCTAAAGAAAATGACAAGACAAAGAAATTTGGTAACACATTTTCCCCCAAATTCAAAGAGTCCATCTGACTGCCTACAACCAAAAACCACGAGTCGGGCACAATAATTTGGTGGATGGGGCCCCCGGTCTACCATTAGTGTTGAACCTTATTATTCTAAATAGGTAATTGATTAAACAACATTATTTTGCTAATCAGAGGTGCTGCCATTTCAAGTGTGGATTTGACCCCCGCTGGTTGTGCATTTGAGCAAGACAAGTTTAGCCCCCATCATACTGATAAAATAAAATGCACAGAGGGTGGTGACTTCATTCCGTTATGTGTAAAAAAAACTATTGACTGGGACGTTAACCACAAAACATTTAAACAAATAAATGAATACAATATGGCTAATCAAATGTGCGGTCTTATCGGCCATTGACTGTTTCTTTTAGCCAGTCATCTTTATATTTAAAGTTTCTGTTATTTCAGAAATGTTTGCAAGAACTTATTCATTACAAAAACTTGCTCATGCAATATACAGATATTTCTTTTCAGTAGGATTTTTTTTTATATTTTTTCTTATTTTTGTTCAAAGCATAGATTGTGGGTTCTTATAAAGAATACCTACAATCTATGTTTTAGAGCAACATTAAGTAAAATAAACCCCAGTTTTACTATATAAAAGTTGGATTTAAGGTGGTACTTATTTTATGGACATGTTTTCCTGATGATTGGCAAGTGCATGTATATTTGGATCCTAGCCCAGCGAATCCAAAGTTCTTGTTATTGTTGTGTTGTGCCTTTGAGCAAGGCTCATTTACTATCCAGAGTACTGGTTAATACCCAGGAAGCAGTGGCTTTTTTGTCCCAACTTGACTGAAAAAGTGTTACCTGGGGCATTTAACCTCAAAACAATGAACAAATAATGCACCAAACCAACCTTTTGTTTTCAGGCATGTTATCCTTCCGCCTGATATTTCTAAGATGGTGCCTAAGAACCACCTGATGACAGAGACGGAGTGGAGGAATCTGGGCGTACAACAGTCCCCAGGCTGGATACACTACATGGTCCACTCTCCAGGTACATCACCAGGCGGCGGCCCCTGTGGCCAGGTGGTTAAGACTTAGAGCGCTGATTTCAATAAGTGATTAACACGCTTAATCATGCTATTATCTCACCTCTGTGTCTGGTGTAGGTTTGAGCCCCACAAGGGAGATGTGAGACAAGCCAAGTAAAGTTCTCTTGTGGATGTGCCAGGTGGTTTTTCTCTGCGTTCTCCCATATTTGGCCCACCTTGAACATGTTGAAAGGGATGTAAAAGGACTGTGCTGCTTGATACCTTAAAAGCTTCTGTTAGACTGACCATCTTAGTTCTGGTTTAAGTCTGAAAGTGGTTATGTCAAAGCCATTTAAACATGTACATCTAGTTGATATCATGCCTGTTGTTCTATCATTAAATTTAAATAGTTTTAGAGGCAAAGTACAATTCAGGCAATCTTCTATGACATGTGACAGCTCTTATTAACCATTGTGAAAGGGCATTTAGATTTATCAGTTTATTTTGTCTTCCAGAACCCCATGTTTTATTGTTCCGACGACCACTGCCGCCATCAAATTCAGCACATTTACCAACAGCAAATCAACCGGTTGCTGCGCATTGACAAGTCTTTTTGTTATACAATGACAGTAGTGGCAGTGATATGAGCCGCGACATGAAAAAAAACGGTCTTTTAGGTTTACGACCAGGCCCCAAGGTTATAAAACTTTTTGCAAGCTCAGCTCAGCTGAGCATGAAATTTCAACTGCTCATAAATGTTGAAATAATAAAAATTAGTGGAAAATTCAGGTTCAAAACTCAAAAACTAGCAATTTATCCTACTAATAAATGTTAAAATGCCAACAATTTTTAACATTTATGAGCAAGATAAATTTTAGTCTCATCTGAGCTGAGCATGAAAAAAGTTTTATAACCTCGGGGCCAGGTCTGACACAAACTGGCCTGTGTACGCATAGAAGAAAGCTAGAAGCTTGAAATTGCGGCTTTAGGAAGCAGAGGAAACGTTTTGTTGGTGTAGTGAAAACAAAGGCGCTGATCAGCTGTGCAGTTACTGCACAACTGATCTGCGTCTTTGTTGTCACATAGTCAAAAGTCCGGTTTTCTCATGATGTGGCTCATATTGTAGTCCTGTATATGAGCTGCTGTGCAAGAATGTGTGTTTTTGTTGTGTAAGACCATGCTGGTCACAAACCCGACATTATAGTTTACATACAATATCTAAAGGGTTGAAATTTCTTGCTTATGAAGCAGAGAGTGTATAGTATACATAGCACATAGCTAGAACAAAGGTACTTAGACTAGTCTCACAGTGTTAAGTTGTTAACATGAAGCTGAACAGTCTTTTTTCTCAAATTTAAGTATGTTTTCTCATGTTACAGTTTATATACTCAAAATACAAGCGAAGGACCACTGTACTATTTTCAATAATAGGGTAAAACACTGCTTCATGATCCACAATGTTCATTTCTTTCGTGCCATTTGATGTTTCTGACTCCCAAGAAATTTCAGACATTGTCCTGGGAGAAAGTCCATAGATCATCATTTTCATTTTTTGACACAGTCCTCAAAGAATAGCATTTTTTTTTTCTGGAAATTTCTAGATTCCTGGAACTGTAGCTTGAATTTGATCCAATGAAATATTTTGTGGTCATGGTCTATGACCAGGTTCCAAAGTTAAAAAAAAAACTGTTTTCATGCTCAACTCAGCTGAGCATAAAATTTAAACTGCTCATAAATACCAAAATAGCCCAAATATATTGAAATGGAAGGTTTAGATCACAAAACTGAAAGCCTGTAGTTTATCATGCTGATAAATGTTAAAATGTCATTTTGACATTTTTGAGCAGGATAAATTTTAGTCTGAGCTAAGCTGAGCATGAAAAAAGTTTTATAACCACGGGGCCAGGTCTGACATCATCATCCTGCTGTAGCTTCAAAAGTGGCTCAAGTTTTTAAAATTATGTTACAATAGTAAACAGGATTGCACTAACCTGTGAAGTGAAAAGAGAGGCATCAATCAACCTGGCAGGTAAACAACAGCTGATCTTAGTGTTTTCTTATAAAATTGTAAATGGTGTTATGACATGACTCAAATTTGAGCCACTGCATCAGAAGACCAACAATCTGCATATCCAAAAACAAAGGCGCACATCAGCTTTGCACAAACTGTATTTTGTTTTCGCTACAAGGATAGTACAATCCCTCATCTGTAAGTTCAAGCTTCTAGTCACTGTACAGCCCAGTTTGTGTCAAGTCAAGTCAAGTCAAGTCAAGTAATATTTATTTACCGTCGGATTTGTTTTACAACAAAATAACACAAGCTCCCAGGAGCTTTTTCTTCCGACCAACATATATAAAATATCACAGTAATTATATACAGAAACTTTGGCATGCTAAACATAAAAATGTACAACAATATACAATCTGAGAAATATAACACATGCAATAAAAATAAAATTTCAAAAATATGGATAATCTGAACAAATATAACCCTGCTCATCACCCCCAAAGGTATCCCTTAGGCCGAAACCCACACAGTGCGAAAAATGTGGAGCGAAAACGAAATATACCCAAGGAGTATATTGGGAATGGATAAGTAGGAGCAAAATACTGGTCATGCATAAAACATAAACACCTTACCGGCATAGGGCACACCTACATTGTGTACCACTCCATCCTCTTATAAATGCTCTGAAGGAGTTGAAATCTGTAATTTTCCTAGCTTCTTCAGGCAGGGAGTTCCAAAGCTTCGCCGCCTGAAATCTGAAACTGTTAGTGCCGTACTTGGTGCTCTTTGGTCTTGGTACTTCCAATAGATTGGTATACCTAAAATTATGTGAAGTTTGCTTTAAACATATAAAATCTTTCAGATAAGATGGAGATATACCATATACAATTTTAAAAGTTTCAATTGCCAACATTCTGAGGCGGGATAAATGTAGTGTAGTGGAACCAGCTTTTTCAAGCAGGACTTCATAGTTTGAGTTAAAATCTTGGTATATAAATTTTAAAGCTCTAAAATGTATCTTTTCCAGTTTTTCTGTGCTTCCTTTTGAACAAAAATGCCATAATAAAGGACAGAAATTAAAATTTGACATAATAAAAGCATGATAAATAGTTTTCCTTGACTCAAAATTTAAAAATTTTCCAATTCTTTTTAAAACATTTATTTGTTGTGAAGCTTTCTTACATATATTGGAAATTTGATTATCAAAGTTTAATCTAAAATCAATATCAACACCAAGGAGCTTTACAGTCTCATCACACTCGATCTCTGCCTCCCCTATCCTGAAAGTGGGTCTCTCGCCGTGTGTCCTCTCCCCAACAGCCACAGCCTGAAACTTGTCAGGGTTGGCCTTCATTTGGTTCTGAGTAAACCACTCGACAAGATTCCCACTCTCCCTTTCAAGTACTTCAACAAGGGTGGCAAAAACCGGGTGTGAATATGACAAGGTGTTATCGTCTGCATAGTTAAAAAGCTTTCCCTCTTTTATAAAATACAGACCTGGTCGGAACCCCAACTTGTTGGTTTTCTCATGCTACACAATTTGTTACCTGTTAGAAAGAGTAAGGGTTAACATCACTGTATTTATTTTAGATGTTGGAAATCATTTATGTTGTCTAGATAGTTAAATCGGCGATGATGCTATTCATCATTTAGTTGGACATACTTCTTGTGTATGTTTTTAGTGATAGATTTACCAGTAAGTGTGATAAGAGTAAAAATTTGTATGAGATGAATGCATATTATATACTATGTATGTTTAAGTTTTATTGTGCTAATTGGTGTTTCTGTAATATTTTAAAGTTTTATGACTTTAAAGGTTGATGATGTGGCATTCCTAGTTCAAGTAATAGTATTATTTCCTTTAGTGAATAAAAAAACAAACTATTTTTTATCCCAGAAACCATTTGACATTATTTTTTTCTGTAGCCAAGCAAAATAGTATGTTTTTCAGGATCAAGAATTGTCAAATTATAAACCAATGACACAAAACACTTTATCAACAACAAATTAGTGAATACAATAGTGCATTATTTGACAAGTCAAGATCATGTATTAAGTTGCAAAAGTTTTTTTTTTTTTTTTTTTTTTTTTTTTTTTTTTTTTTTTTTTTTTTTTTTTTTTCCAAATTTTATTTTGGCCATAAATGGCTTTATCTGTAGACAGATTTTCATTGTTGAACAATTTACTACAGCAAATTTAGATGAAGGCACTGGTCACATTATTGTCTGTGTTTTCATTTTTATCACTGAAAAAATATTGAACACCTGAATCTAAAGTTAAAATTGTCTTAAGTTTCAGTTCCTTTTGTTACCAGTGTTTGTACATGAGCCGCATCAGGAGAATACCGAACAGGGCTGACACAAGTCAAGATGTGCAGCGACAGAAGGTGGCTAGAGGCTGGAAATTTTGGATTTAGAAACTTGAGGAATTTTATTATCCATGTAGCAAAAACAAAGGCGCTGATCAGTTTAGCAGTTACTGCGAAGCTGATCTGTGCCTTTGTTTCGCATATGTAAAATGTTGTTTTTCTCGTGACATGGCTCATATGTGCTAAATTGTGTTGTTCTTTGGTATTGTTATGGATAAGTGTGAATGTTATTTTATAGTTTTATTAGAAAATATATGAAAGATAACGGAATTTATGTGTTATTAATACTCTTCATAGGAATGTCAAGCAACAGTAGAGTTTATTCTTCGAAGAGTGAGTTGCCTATTGGTAAAGTGTAGGGCTTTAAAATATAGAGATGCTGGTCTGTTTCGCTACCCTCTCCATGTGTCCTCCAGCCAAACAGTACTTACCTAGAACACGGGGTGCTTCCTAAGTCCCAATTTATAAAGGTTTTGTTTGACTTTGTGGTACCGGATTTTTTTTCTACTGCGTTAATACAGCAAATCTCTACAAATTTGAGTCGGCAATAGCAATAATTTCAATTTATATCACTGCTTAAAGAATCAAATAAAAACTTGCTTTAAAATTGCATTCAACACACTATTTTATGACTTTTAATGACATCATAAATGAAATTCAAATCAAATCATTGACCAAATTCTAAGAATTATTGTAGAAAAAATCTGATACCAGAATCAAACAAAACCAAATCCTATCGGGACCTATATTCTGGCCTGGAAAAACCTATATTTTTTAACCTGACCTAATTTTTGACACCTGAAGTCACCGGGCCCCCTGCAAACACCACTGAGCTGTTACACTTCATTAACATTTACATATAGATTGAGACAAAAACACACTGATCGTATGCGTGTACTAATTATATTTTTCCGTTGCTAATCTATTTTATTGGGCACTGGGCTTAATTAAGAAACTGAACTCTTATCAGTAAACTTGTATCTTTGATATTAATTTTTTCCTACTATATGCAAAGGTGTTGCCAAAACACAGCACAAATTAAGACCTGAGGACCATTGGTCCTGTAAACGCTCACCTGAGACCTGAGGTATAAACAAATAAACTGTTTTGACTAGAATGGTAATATACATGTATATAACCCTGGAGTTGATGCCTTTTAAATCATAAAAAATTAGTCCATTTGCCAATTTACTAAAGTTTAGCCCTTTAAATGACATTTAACAATTTTCCCCATTCAAATGCATGGGCAACCCAAGTTGACCTTGCCGTAAAATAGGTCAAGGTCATCCCAGGGTCATGATTAATATAAACTTTGTAGAGCTCCATTGCCTGATGCTTCAATCCATGTTTCAAAATCATAGGCCTTCTGGTTCTGGAGAAGAAGATTTTTAAAGGTTTTTGCTATTTATAGCCATGGCGGCCATCTTGGTCATGTGACCTTGACCATTTATACAAAATTTCATTCACTCTTCCTAAGAATGCTCCACATAAAGTTTGGCTTTGATTGGCCAAGCGATTTCAGAGAAGAAGATCTTTGAATATCACTGTAATATACATGTATATTGCCCCAGGGTGGGGGCAGACAGACCCCTGGGGTCCAAATTTTTTTCAGAATCATCAATCTTAAGTCCATTTGCCCATTTCCTGCATGTTTTTCCCTACAAATGACATTTTAACACTTTTCCCCATTCAAATGCATGAGCCACCTACGTTGACCTTGCCGTAAAATAGGTCAAGGTCATCCCAGGGTCATGATTTATATAAACTTTGTAGAGCTACAGTCACTGATGCTTCACACCAAGTTTCAAAATCACTGGCATTCTGGCTCTGGAGAAGAAGATTTTTAATGTTTTTTTTTTTCTGTTTATAGCCATGGCGGCCATCTTGGTCATGTGACCTTGACCATTTATATAAACTTTCTTTCCCCCTTCCCAAGGATGCTCCATATGAAGTTTGGCTTTGATTGGCCAAGCGGTTTCAGGAGAGAAGATGTTTCATTATTATGGAAATATATATGTATATAGCCCCAGGGCAGGGGCAGACAACCCCCCAGGGGCTAAAATTTTCCATTTACATTAATCTTCTGTCCATTTGCCTATTCCCAGTAAGTTTTACCCATTAAATAGCATTTTACCATTTTTTCCCATTCAAATGCATTGGCGACCTAAGTTGACCTTGATGTAAAATAGGTCAAGGTCATCCCAGGGTCATGATTTATATAAACTATGATGGGCCCGCGTCCCCGATGCTACATACCAAGTTTCATGGAAATCGGCCCACTGGTTCTGGAGAAGATTTTTAGGTTTTTTCTATTTATAGCCATGGCGGCCATCTTGGTCATGTGACCTGGACCATTTATATAAACTTTCGTTCCCCCTTCCTAAGGATGCTCCACATGAAGTTTGGCTTTGATTGGCCAAGCGGTTTCAGAGGAGAAGATCTTTGAAAATGTGAACGACGGACGGACGGACGCCGGAGCATTTGTATACTATAAGCTCACCTGTGAGCCTTCGGCTCAGGTGAGCTAAAAAACTGAATATCATGTGACAATAAACTTTTATGTATCATGTCCCACTTTATTGGACAGTTGATTATGTCGCTAAATTACAGATGCTTTTGAAACTTGGCCTATAGCATCAATGAATACAGCTCTACAAAGTTTGTATAAATCATGACCCTGGGATGGCCTTGACCTATTTTACGGCAAGGTCAGCTTAGGTTGCATATCCCAGCTCCCAGCTCTCAGGTGAGCATTTACAGGACCATTTGTTATATAATAGTTTAGCATTTATTCCATCCTGACATGGTTGAAAAAATGTTGACTGTGATATGTTTTGCCCTTGACTCAACATCAGTCTTGTTAGCTAAATTGGTAGAGTATCGATCTGGGATCAGGAGGTTGTGGCTTCGAACCTGCGCCATGCCATACCAGAGACATAAGGGTAGTAGTGGCTACCATCATGCCTGGTTCTAAGTATCATATGAAAAGCACTGGCTTCTTTTCTCTCCCACAATTATATACTGCATAAATGATCACACACAAGTAATAGTTTCTGAATTCACTGGAGGACCATATAGAAGACTGGCAAATGTTCTAAAATATAGAATAATTACATAAGTATGTAATATTGTTACTATTACACTAGGCCTCCCACCCACTGACTGTCACATTTTTAGCTCGACTGCACAAAGTGCATAGAGCTATTGTACTCACCCCGGTCTTCCACGTTTCAGTGCGTGTTGCACTTGTGGTATTGTTTTCTAAAAATCCATATCTTGACAACCATTCAGAGAGCATTCATACTTGGACCATAGATACCCTGTAGGGTTACCTTTCATGCCATGGAGTGGGGCCCCTGGGTCCAGGCCAGGGGGTGGGGCTGGAGGTTAAAATATAGAACACCTTCAAGAATGGTTTTTCTGCGATATAGTTTTCTAGAAGTCCATATCTTGACAACCACTCCAGAAAGCATTGATACTTTGACCATTGATACCCCGTAGGGTTGGCTTTCATTTCATGACATCGGATTACTTGATTCATGCCAGAGGGTGGGGCTAGAGGTTGAAATCTAGAACACCATTAATGATGGCTTTTCTGTGGTGTATATATAGTATTCTAGACGTCTATATCTTTAAAACCTTGTATCAGAGGGCTTTCATACTTGGATTATAGGTACCCTGTAGGGTTGAGTTTCATTTCATGGCATCGGATCCCTGGGTCCATACCCAGGGGTTGGGGCTAGAGGTTAAAAACTAGAACACAGTAAAAATGGATGCACTGCCGTGTAACTTTTACAAAGAGTCCATATCTTGACAACAACTTATCATAAATCATTCATACTTCATACACTTTAGGTTCCATGACATTGGATCTCTGGGTCGGAGTCAGGGGTGGGACTAGAGGTCAAAATCTAGAACTCCCTGGAATATTTTTTTCTTTTTATTACTAAATGGAAACAAAAACAACTTAGGAAGAAGGTTGGTCATTCATCTTTTAACTTTGTGACACTGACTTATGTGTCATGACAGTTAGGATAGGTTGACCTACTTTCCATGGTCCAGTGATTTTGCCTTATATCTTGACACTCAATTATTATATTTTCTTACTTCTTTCACATTACGAGTGTGTATGACCAGTATACTTATAGGTCACTGTGGCCTAATTTCACAGTTCAGCAGTTTTGCCTAATATATTGATTGTGAGTATGACCAGACCTTTGACCCCAATGTACTTATAGGTCACTGTGACCTAATTTCACGCTTCACGTGATTTTGCCATACATCTCGGCACTCAGTTGGTTTATGAACATACTTTTTTCACACTGTTTGCCCTAAAGTACTTATAGGTCGCTGTGATCTAATTTCACGGTTCAGTGACTTTTGCCTTAATCTCGGCACTCAATTGGTATGTAACCCGCTATCTGAGTATCTGTCTATTGGCAAGTCTTCCCAAAGTAGACCCAAAAGTAGAGAGCATTCTGTAGTCAAAAATACCAATGTCTGCAGGAATAATGCTTTTTAGTTGTGTTACAAAAGAAGAAATGAAAAAAAAAAAACCGTTTCCTTACGATTTAGACTAGCATCAAAATCAAAATTGTCACTCTTTGCATGAGAAAACGGTCCTCAAATCAAATTTGGTTATAATGTACCGTTCATTGTGTCGAGCACACGTGATTATGTTGCCTAGAAGTGTCTTATTATATAAATTGTCACTCGTTTTATTGCCCCCAACTTTGAAAAAGTTGGAAGGGCATATTGCTTTCGGCTTGTCTGTCTGTCTGTCTGTCTGTGTGTGTGTGTACGTCTGTTAACTTTTGAATGGAGCGTGTTAGGGATTTGAAATTTCATGTGTGTATTCCTCATGAAAAAAATAGTTCACCCGTATTTTTTCTTGTCCGAGTTATGCCCCTTTTCTGAGTTATTTCCCTTTGAAAACAAAATTTGAAAATCTTGTGTGCAAGATATCTCTAAAAGTATTTAAGCTAGAGCCTTCATATTTGGTATACTGTTTGGGTCTGATGAGTAGATTACCTGATTAACTTTTGAGAACTTTCTGTCAAATTTTAACAAAAATACGGAATTTTTAGATTTTGATTGATTTTTTCACTTTCTGGTGAAATTTGAAACTTTTGAACGGTGAATGCTAGGGTTTTGAAATTTTATATACAGATTCCTCATGAAAAAATAGTTGACCCATATTTTTTTCATGTCCAAGTTATGCCCCTTTTCTGAGTTATGTCCCTTTGAAAACAAAATTTGAAAACCTTGTGTGCAAGATATCTCAAAAAGTATCTGAGCTAGAGCCTTCATGTTTGGTATACTGGTTGGGGCTGAGGAGTAGATAACCTGATTAACTTTTGGGACTTTTCTGTCAAATTTTGACAAAAATACGGAATTTTGATTAATTTTTCGACTTTTCGGTGAAATTTGAAACTTTTGAACGGTGAATGTAAGGGTTTTGAAATTTCATATACAGATTCCTCATGAACAAATAGTTGACCCGTATTTTTGTTCATGTTCATGTTATGCGGCATTTTGGAGTTATGCCCCTTTTAAAACAAAATTTGAAAATCTTGTGTGCAAGATATCTCAAAAAGTATTTAAGCTACAGCCTTCATATTTGGTATACTGGTTGGGGCTGAGAAGAAGATCACTTGATTAACTTTTAAGGACTTTCTGTCAAATCTTGACAGAATTACTTCATTTTGAAAATTTTTACTCCCATTTCTAACTTGTCTGCAAAAAGCTTACGTTCTGTTTCTGGATCGAGGTCAAAACAGAGGCAACCAAACAGCTTCTTCAGGAAATTTAATTTCACTTCATTCAAATGAAATAAATGAATCATACAAGCTGCCAGTTTAGGGACAAGCATACAGTTGGGGGCATAGTGTTTTACAAACACGCATTTCTAGTTATCAAGGTGTAGATAAGACTGCAATTAGCAACATCAAGAGCTTGCTGCTGTTTCATTTTATTGTCAATAAAGATGTTATCACTCATATTTGCTGAATAAACACTGCTAATGGATATTGCTAATACCAAGGTGGCAATATTAGAGCGTTTGCTACTACTGAAGCAACCTTTGAGTGCGCGGGCTGTTGTCATTAACTTGCGGCCTTTGAGTTTGAGTGTCTACTGTCATTAAAGTCTGCTCTTGGTTGAGAAAGATGCGGTGGTGCATTTATTTAGAAAATTCCACATAGCTGACATGACCCAAATTTTTGTAGACACCACATTATGCTGAAACCGGCATACCTGTATTCAGCAGGGTATGAAACAGTAAGGTGAAAGTAGGCAATGATCAGGAAATGGCGCAATCAGAAACAAATTCCCACGGCAAAAACCGAGGTGGAGAAAAACTAAATTGACAACCAGGTACTTATACCAAGAGAACATATCGTGAGCCAAGTGAGCATCTATTTCCCAACTGGCAGCCACTCAGTTACCCGAACTTGACTAAAAATATGAAAATGTATATAAGGTGCAAACAGCACAAAAATTAAACACCAAAACATAAAACAATTAGATTCACAACAAATGCCATGGAGCGACCAGTAATATAAAATTACGGGGGGGGGGGGGGGGCGGGTTGCGGGTGCTTAAACCGGTCTTACACGGCCCTAACCTCACCCTCTGCACCATGTTTAGTTAGTTGTTCGTTCCTCGTGATGAATATCTAACTAGTAAGGACAAACAAATCAAAATAAACAAAATGATTAAACAACGAGGACTCAGATATAACAAGCTGCCCCGGCGATTAGAGATCACTATGTGACAAACAACATCACTGAAAATCTGGAACAAAAGAAAAACACCAGTTAAACCTCGGTGGGCCAAGCAACAAACAAGAAGCCCCGGTCCAACCAACTAAAATTAATAGCTTTTTAGTCGGGATAATCGTACAGTCTGACGCCCGACCCACCGGCGTCAATTAAAGAAGTAAGTATACAATTGAGTTATCAACCGTAATTGGGTTAAAACTCGACTAAGCTTGCAGACTGTCCCATCAAAATTTTAATTCCAAATTATGACCGGCAATTGGCTTAAAGGTGAACGGCCAAGCAATTTTACAGTTATGCCAAGACGAAAGGTAATACCCTTATGCACATGGAGGGCACCAGTAAGTGCACTAATCACTGTCAAACATTGCAAGTAAAGTGCACTTCGTCGGGCACACCAAGTGCACTTACTGTTACCTTTCCTCTTGGCATTACTGTAAAAAGGTACAAGTAGGCAAAGATCAGGAAAAGGCGCAATCAGAAAAAGATTCCCACTCCAAAAACCGAGGTGGGAGAAAACCAAACTAACAATCAGGTGATAGTTCGTCTCTCACTAATGAGAAAGACCATCATTATTTCTTGAATAGTGCTGATGTGTGTTGGTGAGTTCTTTGATGGCTGACTAGGCCAATTCTGGCTCTAAACTGTCGGTTGCAAGTAGACGGGTCAGCTAAGATCAGATGACAATTTTAAATTAACCAAGTGTTATGTGGTTGTGTAACGAATTCTTCGACACTAACTTACTTAAATTGAATTGCAGGATGTCAAGATCAATTAATTCTCGCTGGCCTAAAAAAATCATGTTGATTGGACAAGCCATTTTTTCACAGTACAAGTTTAAATAGCCAAAAATACCCCCAAAACAGGTGTTATACTGTCTCACTTGAAAATTGCTTCTTTTTATGTGTAAGGGGATTGAAACTGACACTTTATTTGCATATAAAATAGTCTGTGGCTAGTAAGTGGCCATATCCCCTTTATTCTACCGTTTATTTGAATGGGCTACGACTATTTGTTTTTGAGTTATGCCATGATTACTAAAGCTGATGACATGTGCCAAAATGAGGTATTTTAAAGTGAGAAAAGTGACCTGCCAGATAAGTCAGACTGTTACATCCAATACTACTTCCAATGTGTTATAAACAATATTTGGACATACCTTATCGATAAAAATAACCAGTCGCGTGACTTACTTTTATATACTGGATAGATATTTATATCCCAAATTACTGAGGACAATGTAACAAAAAAGTGTCCTGTCCGTAAGATGTCATTTCTCTATGACGTCACATACTTCTGGAAGTTTAAATCACATTGGGAAATGGAGTCTTATGAACTGATAATTGTCATGAGAAAAATATTATACCAATGCCAATGACAATGTAGAATTATAGAAATTATATTTTGGTCAAAAATGTCCTGTCCGTAGAGAAAAAATCTACAACAAAAAGTGCAAAATTTCTAAAACCAATGAACCCAGAACCATCAAATTTCACATGACGCATCTTTTTATCAGAACACAACTTTTATTACAATATACAGTGGAATGGATCAAAACTCTGGTTACCATGGCAACGGATAAGTCCCATAGGGTTATAATGGTGAAAACAATGTTTTCTTATTTTCTAGCTAGCTATTAATCTGATTCTGCTCAAACTTATTCATAACCAGGATATACACACCAGCTTTAAGTATATTAAGTTTCGGCCAAATCCGATTCCTAAGTAAGAAGTTAGCTCCCCTTTCTTAATTTTTCATGATTTTGAAGATGAAATAGAGTTTTGGATATAACGGAATTCTGTGGCATAGAATGATAAAAAGGTATATATTTTCCGAAACTGTTTAACTTACAGATTTCGGAAAAAGTGAAACAAAGCCAAGGGTACAACTGTTACAAAACACCTCTGAAAACAGGTGAAACAAAAATTTGCTTCTGATCGTAGCTGAGACGAGAGCAAGTCAATGTCATAGTCTGATGGTGGCACATTTGTTTTGGCTTTGCGCTCTCTTCGCTTTCTTTCAGCTTCACAGATTCTCTTCTTTTCATAAAGAGCTGCTCCTTTGTTGATGAGACCTCGCCACTTTGATCGCTCCTGTGCAGTCTGTTCCCAGGACCCCATTGGTATTTCGAAATCCTTCAGAGAGGCTTTGAGGGTGTCTTTGTAGCTTTTCTTCTGGCCACCTTGAGAGCGCTTTCCCTCCTGTAGTTCTCCATAGAAAACTTTCTTTGGAAGTCGCGCATCAGGCATTCTTATAACATGGCCAGTCCATCTTAGCTGTGCTAGCTTTAAGACTGTATGCATGCTTTGCATCCCTGCTTTCGTCAGGACCTCTGTGTCTGGAATCTTGTCCTGCCACTTGATTTTTAACAACTTTCTCAAACAGCTTAAGTGGAAATGGTTAAGTCTCTTTGCATGGCGTTGGTATACTGTCCAGGTCTCACATGCATACAAGAGGGTTGGCAGTACCACAGCCTTGTAGACTTTCAGCTTGGTGTCAAGCTTGATTCCATTTCGCTCCCAGATATTTGCACGGAGTCGTCCGAATGCCACACTAGCCTTTGCAATTCTGGCAGTGATCTCATCATCAATATGCACTGCTCTGGAGAAAGTGCTTCCCAGGTAGGTGAACTTGTCAACAACTTTCAGTTTTTGCCCATTCACAGTGATGGTTGGTTCATTATATGGCTTTCCGGGCGCTGGTTGGTGTACAACCTCTGTCTTTTTTGTGCTGATTGTGAGATCATAGTTATCACATGACTGTGAGACTTGATCCATGGCTCTTTGCATTTTTGCCTCTGTGCTGGCATTCTTATCCATATCATCTGCATAGAGGAGCTCATCTAGCACATCAGTCTGGACCTTAGTTTTGGCTTGCAACCTTCTGAGGTTGAATATGTTGCCATCAAAACGGTACCTGATTGGAAAACCAGTGTCACTGTCCTGAAAAAAGGTACAAGTAGGCAAAGATCAGGAAAAGGCGCAATCAGAAAAAAGATTCCCACTCCAAAAACCGAGGTGGGAAAAAACCAAACTAACAATCAGGTACTTATACCATGAAACATATCGTAAGCCGAATGAGCAGCTATTTTCCCAATAGGTGGCCACTCAGTTACCTTAACTTAACTAAAAATATGAAAACATACATAAGGCGCCAACAGCACAAAAAATTTTAAACACCAAGACATAAAACAAAAAGAACCACTACAGAAGTATCGACTTGGAACGATCAGTAACACAAAGTTACTGGCGGGCTTAAACCGGTTTTACAGGTACCTAACCTCACCCTCAGCTTCTGTAGTGGTTCAGTGATAAACAAGAAATAAGAAATCATATTAAGAAAATACTAAGCATCCATAAGCATGACAGAAAACATCATGCTGAACAGTGTTGGTGCCAGAACACAGCCTTGTTTGACCATCAGGTACTTATACCATGAAAACATTTCGTAAGCCGAATGAGCAGCTATTTTCCCAATAGGTGGCCACTCAGTTACCTTAACTAAAATATGAAAACATACATAAGGCGCCAACAGCACAAAAATATTTTAAACACCAAGACATAAAACAAAAAGAACCACCACAGAAGTATCGACTTGGAACGATCAGTAACGCAAAGTTACTGGCGGGTTTAAATCGATTTTACATGGCCATAACCTCACCCTCAGCTTCTGCAGTGGTTCATAACATTTAGTTCTTCGGTCCTCGTGGTGAATCTCTAACTAGTTAATGAATCATCAAGAACAAACAAATAAATCATGATAAATATCCTGATGAATCAGAAACCAGGACTCACAGATTGAGTAGCTGCCCGACGATGGAGATCCCTGGGCGCCGAATAACTTACTAACTCCGGAGCAAAAGAAAAACATCAGTTGGACCCCGGTGGGCCAAGCAACAGACAAGAAGCTCCGGCCCCAACCAACTAAAATGAATAGCTTTAAGTCGGGGCCATCATAGAGTCTGACGCCCGACCCACCGGCGTGCAATTAAAGAAGGCAGCATAGTTATCAACCGTGATTGGGTTAAAAACTAAGCATGCAGACTGTCGCATAACATTCAAGTTATAACCTATACGTCTGTAACGTGTTATGATTTTTCTAAACTGAAAAGAAAATTCATTACTTCCTATAAGTTTCTTAAATTTGTAAACCAAGTCACCATAAAATTCTGGTTCCGAAAGGCCCTCACTTAAAAGCGTCTTTAACCCAACATTATATTTGGAAATCAATTCATAGTGTCTACGATAAAATTTAGAAAAGGTTTTTCGAAGTTTATGATACCGATAGCCCTGTTGGAGAAGTTTGGCCGTTAAACATTTATTTCGAGCGTTGAAGTCTGTAACATGATTGCAGACTCTAGCATATCTAATAAGTTGCGAAATGTATACACCATAAGAAGCACGACGAGGAACGTCACCATCCAAAAACGGAAAATTTACAATATCAAAATCAGTCATCGCGCTTATCATAAATTTTAGAAGAAACAAATCCATTTGCAACAGAAAGATGTAGATCTAAAAAGGGGGCTTCGGTATCCGAGATATTGGCTTTGTTCAACTGTAGTTCAGATGGAAGTTATAATTCGGCAAATAGGTCACTGTATAGGCGGCAACTTTAATATTCATATCTGGGCGTGGTCGGCTAGTCCATCTGTTCAGACAGGGAGATTGTCGAACTCAGCCTAGAGTGCTGTCACATATTTACCGTTAGATCAGCTACCTGTATTTTGTCCAAACCAGTGAATTAGAAAAAGTCGCATTTCATTCCTATTTTCTAACGGAAAACATGTGAGTTGAGTCTTTCAACTGTATACATTTAGCTTTTACTTAGGTCAAAAGTAGACCATACCCATTAACGTATTCGTGAGGGAACGCCCATACAGTAACCTATTTGCCGAATTATACATACTTATCTTAAGCTTCACATATAGAGACTATATTAAGCGAGACTTATTGCCATTTGCAATTCTTATACAGCTGAGCTATTGAAATTATTTACTTTGTTGACATTTAAAATAATAATAAAAATGTCTTCAAAATATAATTGAAATAATTTAGAAAAAAAAAACGACAAAAGAATATACATAATAATGAGACAAAAAATTTAGATACGATCTCCAAACCATTGTTTAGGCTTTTAATTAAAGCACTAGTTAGCAATTATACATAGTATGTATTACATACATCTGCGTTAGATCTGCAAGTCTATCATTTCACCTTGTAACTAACTACTTGTTGGTCCCTTTAATTAACTTGGATAAAATCTGCCACTAAGCGGTTGAAGTTTCCTTGGTTTCCTTACAGTCAATTCATGTTGATCGAAGATGGACTGATAAACCCGTTCCTGTCTAAATCCATGTTTGCTCCCATCAGCAAATGTTGAGGGAGCTGCTGAATATTTCGAAATTAGTTTGTCAGACATGGTGTCAAAGCTCCCCGTCTTCTGCCAGCTGTTCTGCAAGGAACTGTCTGAGTAGGAATGCGCGCGGTGTTTTGATTTGTTTCTGGACTTTTGCTCGTCGTGTCGCATATGATTTGAGCTTGCTTCATTCTCGCGAAATGTACTTTTCAAATATGGCTGCTCAGTGTTGCGAAAATTGTCACATCCATCACTTTTATGTCTCTGTTTATTTAAATTGTTACCATGGTAACCAATAAGCGGTTGATGCTCTTCAGAATTAGCTTTTCCAATAATGTTGATAACGTCTTTGGATAATGAAGGCTTATAAGTTGTAGAGGTCACGTTATCCTCTTCTTGAAGGAAATATACGACAGGGTCAATATCTAAATCAATATCATCAATTCCAGAATTTAAATCCAGCACATCTTTTGCGTTCATGACCTTAAGTTGCTCCTTTCGAAAGGACTCTGGGTCAAATCCGTGTATCGATTTATCATACACTATCGACTGTCCATGTTTGTCCTTACTGTCCAAGGATTTGACGTTTTCTTTATGGGAAGTCTTTGCTAATAATTGCGTAGTACCAGTACTTTTTGTCGCATCTGGGTCTGATATGTTACGCAGATAATAATCACTAAAATCCTTATTATCCTCCGCCCTCCTGCGACCCCTACTTGTGGTTGGTCTTGGGGTCGGCGATGGCTGCCTTATGTGCTCGCCATCATCCTCTTGCTCTGTATGACGCAATATCCTAGATTCAGGCCGCGCTGATTTCGGTCTCGACGCTTTTATTTCAAACGACTGATCAACAGTGTCATCATCTGCGCTATCCTCGTCACCATAACGTCTTTCCCAACGAGAAGAAGGACGCGCCGATTTTGGGCGGAAAATCGGGACATCAAAATCTTCCTTATCTGAAAATGATTTTGGGCGTCCTTTCTTTGGTTTGGCGGTACTTTGGTTTTTCTCAGATATTATTCCACTGTTTCTAATCTCGCAGTGACTATCTGAATGACGCCTAATTTTCTCAGTAGGGACATTGAGATTACTGTTATAGCCGTTGGTATTTTGTTTTGATGCTAACGGGCTATTTTGTGTCACGAAACTAAGTTGTTGTTTATCTCTTCTTTCTGAAAAAGTGTCGTATCTTGAATCAGAATGTCTCCTTACTACGGCTGCTTTTGAGTTTGGAATGAACTTCTTTGTTCTATCAACGGTTATCTTAGTGTTAGCATCAACCATTTTGGATGAATTTGATTTCAAATAACCCGGTACGGATGGGGGCTTGCCCGAGGAATCGCTAGATGCTGAACTTAGACGGCTTTGCTCAGCTCGCGTTTCATATTTGATTATTGGCTGTTTTGTCCCATTCTCTGCTAGAATTTGCGTCTTTGGACGACTCTCTGTCGGGTCTGATTTCGTTCGTGAGACGAGTCTGTCGGTCATATTGTTGGAACTTGGTTTCGCCAAACCCGTGATATCATTTTGTTTCTTTGACCTGGATCGGGAAAACTTTGTATAGTAATCCTCTTTCTTTCCCATGTATTTCGACCGCACCATATCGTCTAGTTTCTTTGAAGTAATTCTTGACTGGGCGGCAAGGCGCGATGACGATGGAAAAGGTGAAACTTTAGTCGAATTTGACGCATATCTGTTCCGCACTGACATTGTGTTGCTTTAGAATACTGTAAATAGAAACAAACCAAACTCAAAGAAATATTATGACAATTAACTATGGAATAATATTTTTGTATCCCCTAAACTATTGCATTTACTAAACTTGCAACCCGCAGAAGTTTCTACATTCCTATAAAATCGATGAAATTACGTCCAACTTGTAACATTTGTTCATTGTATGCTGTGTTGCCATGCATAACAAACATGCTAATTCAATTTGTTCCCTGTTGCTCATGTGCATTTGAGATTAAAATCTTTTTAAAGTGTTTGTTTTTGGAGAGTTCCGGTAGATTTATAGCTTTATTTTTTATTCACCTATATATACATGGACTCTACTTTTCACTAAGATTTCACACTTTTTGTTTTCCGTTTATGTATACTATATGCATGCCGATGATTTTTTATTTCATTTTAGAACAGCAAGTGCCAATTAGCTGAAGCCTACCGAAAATATTTAATTTAGAAGCCAGCATCTGTTTTCGGGACTTAAACCCCCTGCAAAATCAATAGTAACCCCAATGCATCCATCATTTACAGTTTTCTTTACCTCGTTACACTTTAATGATGAAATGCGATGTTTCGTGCAATTTACGCCACCAATGAACTTACAGCAAAGGATGTAAAGCTTTTATAAAGTATTTTCCATCCAAAACCATAAAATTTAGAGGAATATTAACATTTAAAATGACGCAATTTAACTATTGCTTCCTTTGCGCAGCACCAATTAAACAAAGCTGCCGCTTTTTCAAGTATCTTTTTTCTTGACTTCAGACCAATGTCAACTGCTTCGTTGGTCATGAGATCCAATACTGTATAATTATGTTACAAATTATTACGCAGCAGCTGTGGCACAAATTCAGATGACGCTTACTGGTAATTTAATGTTGGTATCAGAAAAAGCAAACTTTAAGTCCTTCGAGAGAGGAATGTTATCAATAATTTACTGATTTCTGATAGTATTTATTTTTGTTGTCTTGTTGCCATAGTTACAAAGTACCATTGAAATCCAACATTTTATTGCTCATCAAATACAAACTGATATTAAAGCATCACGACATCTCAGAAATATTTTGCTATTAAACAAAATTTAATCGATCTATTTTTTTTTACTTTGCGTGAAACAGCAAAAGACAAAAATAAAGATAAATAAATATATACGAAATAAAAAGAATAAAGGCGTATATACTTTATTATATTGAGATTGTACCAAAGTTGCAAGCTGGGATCAATAATATTACAAACTTGAGGCATTTCTTAAGTAAATCGAAACCATGACAGAGTTGAGTTACTTGAACAAAATCACAATAAAACTAGCTATTTTACTAATTAATCAATGTTTATTTTGCAAGCAATTTCAGCAGTACTTACAGCGCTTTCTATGTTTTCTATCCTGTACAATTTATCTAAATACAAAGAAAAGCAGCATTTAAAATACGGGCATCAAGACTGTTCGTATTTACATGGCCTGTCGTAGTTCAAATCGAATTAAGGTTGCATGCCGCTTAATTTAAGATCGTGAAAAGGCGATAAATTGTAATAGGAATAAAGCTGCTATTGTTACTAAGTATTAATCTCCATCTTTATTTTGCACTATGCGTGTGCTCTAATGAGTCGTTAAAAGATCTTTACGATCATTTGTTGCATTAAACGTGAGAGTTGATTGTGATAGATTTTACATACATGCAGTTCCCCACCTCAACGCGTATCTCCTATACACCTCGCCAAAAGTTAAGCATATATATTCTAGTTTTATAGGGCTAAAGTTAAAATGTCCTGCAAGATATTGCCAAAGCATAATTCGACTTCAACATTCGTTCATTTAGAAAGGAAGCATGTAGCAAAGTTTGTCACGGCCAATGAGATTTTGGAAATTGTTGGAAAGGTTTGTTATGCATTATTTTAATGATAAGCAGTGTTTCTGAATGCTGAATTCTGCATAAATGTAGTCACGCCTGAATACATTTCACCCCATGTCAAGGAAGTGTATGTTGAAACGATCTGTTACAAACAAAACTTGAAGACCTGACATTAAACACTGCCATTTTCGGAAAGAAGAAAATGTCAAGAAAGTAAAGCAAAATTGCAGTTTTAACATTTTTGAAAAAAAAAAAAAAAACATGTCTAATGGCCACATCTCAAATAACAGGATAATAATGTCTATACCACATTATTATTCTATCTATCGCCTATACATTTTAATAAATGTCAATTAAAAACAGTGAAAATGAGTACTTTTATAGACAAGATTTTAAAAAGTGTCGAAAATTACTCTTTCAAACCAGTAACCTTATCTTTTGTCATTCAGTATCTAACTAACTTCCGTTTTTGAATCCGTAAAAGTTCTGAGTGATTCCTCTGTAACCATGCCATCGTATAGGGACGACTGTGTCAACGTTTCTACTCACTTGGATTAGCTATGACCAGATATGTTTGCCCCCTTTTAGACAATTAATTATGCTAAACTTTTGGCGAAGAGTATAGAAAAGGTAGGTAAGCAATGGTCAGGAAATGGTGCAATCAGAACAAAAGTCTCACAAAAACAAGGTAGAAAAACACCGAAATGACCGCTCATTTACCATAACTTGGATATGAATACTCAAAGGCCCTTACAGCATAACAATCGACAACAAAAACATAAACTAATTAAAACACAACTTGGGCTTAGCTGGTTTATGGCCCCAACCTCTCAGATTATGCAGTGGATAAAACTTTTAGAAAGTTACTCAGCCCTCATGATGAATCGCAAATAGTCGCTAGGTTATCACGGTAAATAAAAATAAACACGCCATAATGAATCAACACAGGGATTCTACAGACAGAATACTCTGCGTAGCAAATGGAGATCACATTGAAGCCGAACAGTGCCACTGATTGAAAATCTGAAGCAAAAGAAAACCGGCAACAACCACATGAAATGAATAGCTTTAAGTTGGCGCCATCATAGAGTCTGATACCCGACCCACTTGCATGCGAATGAAGGAAGCACAGTAATCAACCGCAATTGGGTTAAAAACTAAGCATGCAGACTGTTGCATCACATTTAGTCATGATACAACCACGACCTCAATCCTCAATTTTATTCTTTAAACAAAAGGAGAGAGAGAAAAAAGCGCGGTATACGTTTGTGCATTGAACACGGTACAATTAACGGATGACACAGCAATTATACTAAAATAGATTTAGTGTCGTATTTTAAAGATGCTTATTACTGGTTTTGTTGCCGATTAAATTTTATTTACAATTTTTTTTTTTTTTTTTTTTTTTTTTTTTTTTTTTTTTTTTTTTTTTTTTTTTTGATTCAGTTTAACGTCCCTTTCAAAATTATTTCAGCTCATATGAGACGGGCCAATCAGTAGGTGGGGCGAAAACGGGAGAACCCCGAGAAAAACCACCCGACACACCCGCAAGCAGAACTTGGCTTGTCTCACATGTGGCCAGAGCGGGGCTCGAACCCACACCAGACACAGCGGTGAGATGATCGAATGGTCAAGTGCGATAACGAAATATCAGCGCTCTTAACCACTCGGCCACGGGGGCCGCCTACAATAATTCACCTCCATCGTGTCACCAAATGCTAAATCGAGAAATAATATTTTAAGTAGACACGAATCCTTATTTTGCTTGATATCAAAGAATCGGGACGCGAGGGGGTGATCATCATTAGCTAACATGTTCGATAAATCTCGATATTAAACGCATGTTTTCTTGGATGTTCAATATGAGTTGGGCGGCTGGACAGAGTCATTCACACGCTTCCAAACCAATGTTTGTCTGATAAAGTTGGGTGTGGGTAACAACGATGGTGACATGACTTGGCGCCCTGCGTTTTTATTTTAACGCAAAATGCGTTTCTTTTACCATAGTAATCCCCAGTTCAATTAATTAATGGTACCTTGGTTCAGAAGTCTATTTTGTATAAGCGACTTGACCTGTCACTTTGAGCGATACATTATGATCTTATCACTCTTCATTTTGATGAAAGTAAACGCAAAGAACAATAGTCACGCAATGAGAGTTCACTTCAAAGGAAAGAATTTATCTACGAACTGCTTTTTCCTGCGCTTTGTGGTGAAACCAAAAGTATCAGAATTGCAGATTCCGAACTACGCTTACTGTGTGCACCCAGTTCAAATATTATTTTGGACGGGCCCGTTTTCTTTCTTTTGAATACAAACTGATCTATGGAAGGTATTTACAACCCAAGGAAGGTATGTACAAACCAATGATAAATAAAAATGAAGCTGAGAACCTGAACCCTAAAGAGCAGTGAACATATGTATGAGAAAAGAGATGGGACATACCGCGGTTTCGGCTACTTAAGCCTCTTCAGTGACCATTTTCATTTGGCAAAATGGAGCATTAAACGTGAGAGTTGATTGTGATAGATTTTACATACATGCAGTTCCCCACCGCAACGCGTATCTCCTATACACCTCGCCAAAAGTTAAGCATATATATTCTAGTTTTATAGGGCTAAAGTTAAAATGTCCTGCAAGATATTGCCAAAGCATAATTCGACTTCAACATTCGTTCATTTAGAAAGGAAGCATGTAGCAAAGTTTGTCACGGCCAATGAGATTTTGGAAATTGTTGGAAAGGTTTGTTATGCATTATTTTAATGATAAGCAGTGTTTCTGAATGCTGAATTCTGCATAAATGTAGTCACGCCTGAATACATTTCACCCCATGTCAAGGAAGTGTATGTTGAAACGATCTGTTACAAACAAAACTTGAAGACCTGACATTAAACACTGCCATTTTCGGAAAGAACAAAATGTCAAGAAAGTAAAGCAAAATTGCAGTTTTAACATTTTTGAAAAAAAAAAAAAAAAAAAAAAAAAAAAAACATGTCTAATGGCCACATCTCAAATAACAGGATAATAATGTCTATACCACATTATTATTCTATCTATCGCCTATACATTTTAATAAATGTCAATTAAAAACAGTGAAAATGAGTACTTTTATAGACAAGATTTTAAAAAGTGTCGAAAATTACTCTTTCAAACCAGTAACCTTATCTTTTGTCATTCAGTATCTAACTAACTTCCGTTTTTGAATCCGTAAAAGTTCTGAGTGATTCCTCTGTAACCATGCCATCGTATAGGGACGACTGTGTCAACGTTTCTACTCACTTGGATTAGCTATGACCAGATATGTTTGCCCCCTTTTAGACAATTAATTATGCTAAACTTTTGGCGAAGAGTATAGAAAAGGTAGGTAAGCAATGGTCAGGAAATGGTGCAATCAGAACAAAAGTCTCACAAAAACAAGGTAGAAAAACACCGAAATGACCGCTCATTTACCATAACTTGGATATGAATACTCAAAGGCCCTTACAGCATAACAATCGACAACAAAAACATAAACTAATTAAAACACAACTTGGGCTTAGCTGGTTTATGGCCCCAACCTCTCAGATTATGCAGTGGATAAAACTTTTAGAAAGTTACTCAGCCCTCATGATGAATCGCAAATAGTCGCTAGGTTATCACGGTAAATAAAAATAAACACGCCATAATGAATCAACACAGGGATTCTACAGACAGAATACTCTGCGTAGCAAATGGAGATCACATTGAAGCCGAACAGTGCCACTGATTGAAAATCTGAAGCAAAAGAAAACCGGCAACAACCACATGAAATGAATAGCTTTAAGTTGGCGCCATCATAGAGTCTGATACCCGACCCACTTGCATGCGAATGAAGGAAGCACAGTAATCAACCGCAATTGGGTTAAAAACTAAGCATGCAGACTGTTGCATCACATTTAGTCATGATACAACCACGACCTCAATCCTCAATTTTATTCTTTAAACAAAAGGAGAGAGAGAAAAAAGCGCGGTATACGTTTGTGCATTGAACACGGTACAATTAACGGATGACACAGCAATTATACTAAAATAGATTTAGTGTCGTATTTTAAAGATGCTTATTACTGGTTTTGTTGCCGATTAAATTTTATTTACAATTTTTTTTTTTTTTTTTTTTTTTTTTTTTTTTTTTTTTTTTTGATTCAGTTTAACGTCCCTTTCAAAATTATTTCAGCTCATATGAGACGGGCCAATCAGTAGGTGGGGCGAAAACGGGAGAACCCCGAGAAAAACCACCCGACACACCCGCAAGCAGAACTTGGCTTGTCTCACATGTGGCCAGAGCGGGGCTCGAACCCACACCAGACACAGCGGTGAGATGATCGAATGGTCAAGTGCGATAACGAAATATCAGCGCTCTTAACCACTCGGCCACGGGGGCCGCCTACAATAATTCACCTCCATCGTGTCACCAAATGCTAAATCGAGAAATAATATTTTAAGTAGACACGAATCCTTATTTTGCTTGATATCAAAGAATCGGGACGCGAGGGGGTGATCATCATTAGCTAACATGTTCGATAAATCTCGATATTAAACGCATGTTTTCTTGGATGTTCAATATGAGTTGGGCGGCTGGACAGAGTCATTCACACGCTTCCAAACCAATGTTTGTCTGATAAAGTTGGGTGTGGGTAACAACGATGGTGACATGACTTGGCGCCCTGCGTTTTTATTTTAACGCAAAATGCGTTTCTTTTACCATAGTAATCCCCAGTTCAATTAATTAATGGTACCTTGGTTCAGAAGTCTATTTTGTATAAGCGACTTGACCTGTCACTTTGAGCGATACATTATGATCTTATCACTCTTCATTTTGATGAAAGTAAACGCAAAGAACAATAGTCACGCAATGAGAGTTCACTTCAAAGGAAAGAATTTATCTACGAACTGCTTTTTCCTGCGCTTTGTGGTGAAACCAAAAGTATCAGAATTGCAGATTCCGAACTACGCTTACTGTGTGCACCCAGTTCAAATATTATTTTGGACGGGCCCGTTTTCTTTCTTTTGAATACAAACTGATCTATGGAAGGTATTTACAACCCAAGGAAGGTATGTACAAACCAATGATAAATAAAAATGAAGCTGAGAACCTGAACCCTAAAGAGCAGTGAACATATGTATGAGAAAAGAGATGGGACATACCGCGGTTTCGGCTACTTAAGCCTCTTCAGTGACCATTTTCATTTGGCAAAATGGAGCATTAAACGTGAGAGTTGATTGTGATAGATTTTACATACATGCAGTTCCCCACCTCAACGCGTATCTCCTATACACCTCGCCAAAAGTTAAGCATATATATTCTAGTTTTATAGGGCTAAAGTTAAAATGTCCTGCAAGATATTGCCAAAGCATAATTCGACTTCAACATTCGTTCATTTAGAAAGGAAGCATGTAGCAAAGTTTGTCACGGCCAATGAGATTTTGGAAATTGTTGGAAAGGTTTGTTATGCATTATTTTAATGATAAGCAGTGTTTCTGAATGCTGAATTCTGCATAAATGTAGTCACGCCTGAATACATTTCACCCCATGTCAAGGAAGTGTATGTTGAAACGATCTGTTACAAACAAAACTTGAAGACCTGACATTAAACACTGCCATTTTCGGAAAGAACAAAATGTCAAGAAAGTAAAGCAAAATTGCAGTTTTAACATTTTTGAAAAAAAAAAAAAAAAAAAAAACATGTCTAATGGCCACATCTCAAATAACAGGATAATAATGTCTATACCACATTATTATTCTATCTATCGCCTATACATTTTAATAAATGTCAATTAAAAACAGTGAAAATGAGTACTTTTATAGACAAGATTTTAAAAAGTGTCGAAAATTACTCTTTCAAACCAGTAACCTTATCTTTTGTCATTCAGTATCTAACTAACTTCCGTTTTTGAATCCGTAAAAGTTCTGAGTGATTCCTCTGTAACCATGCCATCGTATAGGGACGACTGTGTCAACGTTTCTACTCACTTGGATTAGCTATGACCAGATATGTTTGCCCCCTTTTAGACAATTAATTATGCTAAACTTTTGGCGAAGAGTATAGAAAAGGTAGGTAAGCAATGGTCAGGAAATGGTGCAATCAGAACAAAAGTCTCACAAAAACAAGGTAGAAAAACACCGAAATGACCGCTCATTTACCATAACTTGGATATGAATACTCAAAGGCCCTTACAGCATAACAATCGACAACAAAAACATAAACTAATTAAAACACAACTTGGGCTTAGCTGGTTTATGGCCCCAACCTCTCAGATTATGCAGTGGATAAAACTTTTAGAAAGTTACTCAGCCCTCATGATGAATCGCAAATAGTCGCTAAGTTATCACGGTAAATAAAAATAAACACGCCATAATGAATCAACACAGGGATTCTACAGACAGAATACTCTGCGTAGCAAATGGAGATCACATTGAAGCCGAACAGTGCCACTGATTGAAAATCTGAAGCAAAAGAAAACCGGCAACAACCACATGAAATGAATAGCTTTAAGTTGGCGCCATCATAGAGTCTGATACCCGACCCACTTGCATGCGAATGAAGGAAGCACAGTAATCAACCGCAATTGGGTTAAAAACTAAGCATGCAGACTGTTGCATCACATTTAGTCATGATACAACCACGACCTCAATCCTCAATTTTATTCTTTAAACAAAAGGAGAGAGAGAAAAAAGCGCGGTATACGTTTGTGCATTGAACACGGTACAATTAACGGATGACACAGCAATTATACTAAAATAGATTTAGTGTTGTATTTTAAAGATGCTTATTACTGGTTTTGTTGCCGATTAAATTTTATTTACAATTTTTTTTTTTTTTTTTTTTTTGATTCAGTTTAACGTCCCTTTCAAGATTATTTCAGCTCATATGAGATTGGCCAATCAGTAGGTGGGGCGAAAACGGGAGAACCCCGAGAAAAACCACCCGACACACCCGCAAGCAGAACTTGGCTTGTCTCACATGTGGCCAGAGCGGGGCTCGAACCCACACCAGACACAGCGGTGAGATGATCGAATGGTCAAGTGCGATAACGAAATATCAGCGCTCTTAACCACTCGGCCACGGGGGCCGCCTACAATAATTCACCTCCATCGTGTCACCAAATGCTAAATCGAGAAATAATATTTTAAGTAGACACGAATCCTTATTTTGCTTGATATCAAAGAATCGGGACGCGAGGGGGTGATCATCATTAGCTAACATGTTCGATAAATCTCGATATTTAACGCATGTTTTCTTGGATGTTCAATATGAGTTGGGCGGCTGGACAGAGTCATTCACACGCTTCCAAACCAATGTTTGTCTGATAAAGTTGGGTGTGGGTAACAACGATGGTGACATGACTTGGCGCCCTGCGTTTTTATTTTAACGCAAAATGCGTTTCTTTTACCATAGTAATCCCCAGTTCAATTAATTAATGGTACCTTGGTTCAGAAGTCTATTTTGTATAAGCGACTTGACCTGTCATTTTGAGCGATACATTATGATCTTATCACTCTTCATTTTGATGAAAGTAAACGCAAAGAACAATAGTCACGCAATGAGAGTTCACTTCAAAGGAAAGAATTTATCTACGAACTGCTTTTTCCTGCGCTTTGTGGTGAAACCAAAAGTATCAGAATTGCAGATTCCGAACTACGCTTACTGTGTGCACCCAGTTCAAATATTATTTTGGACGGGCCCGTTTTCTTTCTTTTGAATACAAACTGATCTATGGAAGGTATTTACAACCCAAGGAAGGTATGTACAAACCAATGATAAATAAAAATGAAGCTGAGAACCTGAACCCTAAAGAGCAGTGAACATATGTATGAGAAAAGAGATGGGACATACCGCGGTTTCGGCTACTTAAGCCTCTTCAGTGACCATTTTCATTTGGCAAAATGGAGCCAAAGAGAAATACTTTAATTTTCAACAGAATGGTCGATACAAAAAAGGTACAAGTAGGCCATGATCAGGAAATGATGCAATCAGAAAGAAATTCCCACTCCAAAAAGAGGGGTGGGACGAGTGTCCAAACAGAGCCAAATGTATAAAAGTTGGTTAGAAAATTAATCTAAACAGATATTGAATTCCTGCTTTCTCAGAATACCCTCGCTGATCTTAAAAGGACCAACAGGAAAATATAATCTGTACTATGGCTGATGTACAGGAGACTTTTCAAGGCCGCCACAAGGCACAACAGCTGCAGTTATAGCAAATAAAAATGAAACTGAGATCCTCCAAGAGCAATGAGTATATTTATGAGAAAAGAGATGGGTCATACCGCGGTTCCGGCTACTTAAGCCTCTTCAGTGACTCTTTAGATTGGCAAAATGGAGCCAAAGAGAAATACTTTCCAACTGTCAACAGAGAAGTCGAAACAAAGACTAGTATTATCCAAACAGAGTCAAATATATAAAACGTTGGTTAGAAAATGAATCTAAACCGATATTGAATTCCTGATTTCTCAGAATACCCTCGCTGATATAAAAGGACCAAAAAATATAATCTGTACTATGGCTGATGTAGGGCCGCCACACGGCCCTACACATAGCAAATAAAAATGAAACTGAGATCCTTTAAGCACAGTGAGCATATTTATGAAAAAAAGATGGGCCATACCGCGGTTTCGCCTCTTCAGCAACACTAAAAATAAATTTTGCAAAATGGAACCAAATTTTGCAACTTTAGGTACAAATAGGCAATGATCAGGAAAAGGCGCAATCAGAAAGAAATTCCCACTCCAAAAACCGAGGTTGGAAAAACCAAACTGACAATTAGGTACTTATACTTTGAAAAAATATCGTTAGGCGAGTGAGCAGCTATTTCCCAATAGGCGGCCACTCAGTTACTCGAATTTTAATAAGAATATGAAGACGTACATACGGTTCAAACAGTACAAAAATTCGACTCCAAAACATAAAACAAATGGAACCACAACAGAAGCATTGCCTTGGAACGATCAGTAATATAAAATTTCTTGGGGGCTTAAACTGGTTTTACGGGCGCCCAACCTTACCCTCATCTCCCGCAGTGGTTCACAACATTAATTTAGTTGTTCGGTCCTCGTGGTGAATCTCTAACTAGTCAAGGACGAACAAATCATGATAACCACCCTGATGAATCACAAACGAGGACTCAACAGATTCAGTAAGCTGCTCTACGATGGAGATACTAGAGAGGTTGAGAAAATAAACTTGTAACGTGTACGTGTACTTGTAGCTTTATTTACCCGTACACGATCGTTTTGAGTGTAAAATCGTTTGAGAAAATCGAACGTGTACGTGTAGATTTCATAAAGTATATACATTTTTTATTGTTTATACATGTGTTGATATATGATAGTAAATATGGATGATTTATTGTTAGCCGGACTTTTAGACAACGATCATGAGTTAATTTTATTGTCACAAGTTTGTTCCGGCTCCGATGTGCCCTATTTTGAAAAGGGTTTCGACCTAGACACCTACACGGAAGAGCAATCCAAAGCAAGTTTTAGGTTTTATAAAGATGACGTCGATTCGCCTTTGGTCAGATATACTTCGGCTGCACGTGCAAAACGATTTGGCAACGCTTCATCGAACTTCGTTTCTGCTTGTACCTACCTGACCTATCGATGGAAACATATAAAGAAAACTTACAAGTCGCAAATTTATTTCATTCACAGCCTAACTGATTCTCAACGTGTAGCGAGTATTTTGAACTTGTAATAAATGACGAAGTTTGGGTATAAAACTGTTCTACACGTACACGTACAAGTTACAAGTTCATTTTCTCAACCTCTCTACTTACTGAAACCCGGAGCAAAAGAAAAACACCAAAAATATTTTACTAGATTTACGGAACGTGCTGATATTCTTTGCGATAATTTCATTCTGTGAACTCGCAATGTCGAAATGTTTCTTAAGCATCAAGCTGAGACATTGCTTGTGGAATTTTGATCATTAATTCTTTATTTTCTGACCGACTGTCAGCGGTAGATCCATACTTTCCCGGGGGCAGGTTTTATGATCACGTTTTGTTCTTTGGCTATACATTTTGCAAGTTGTAAACGTTGGGCCAGATATTCGATAAAACCCTCATGCACGTTCTGGCCATAGCTTCAATTCATAGCGGAATTATTCTTTTACGGCTATTTGCAAAAATTCCAAGAATTTCTTTCCATAGAAATCAATGCAAACTGCAGATTTTGTATGATTAGTTGGTTTGGAGATGAAACATGAACTTTTAGATCCGAAGTCGTTTATTCACCGAGAACGATATTATATTCATGTTTCGCATTCAAAAATTGAGTTTTGCGGAGTGCAGAAGCAAAAAGGCAAACTCGTAGTCAGCGGTAAAAGTGGAGTTTTTCATATATGGCATATAGTGTCCTCCGTAATGTTGTGATTTTCCATAAATTGGCCTGTAGCTAGGCAAAGGTATGAAATACATGTGATAAACATTTCAGTATCGCCAGAAAAAAGGAAATGAAAATTAAAACTGAGATCCTTTATGAGCAGTGAACACATTAATGAGAAAGGGGATGGGCCATACCGCGGTTTCGACTATTAAAGTCTCGTCAGTGACCCTTATGATTCGGCAACATTGGGCCAAAGAGAATGACTGAAATTTTGCAACTTTCAACAGGGTAGTCCATACAACGACTAGTATTATCTAAATGGGACCAAATATGTTGAAATTGGTTGGAAAATTAATCTTAACCGATAATAAATTTCTGATTTCTCAGGATATCCTCGCTGATCTCAAAGGACCAAACAAAAAATATAACCTGCACTATGGATGGTATAGACTTTTTAGACTTTTTAGGGCCGCCACACGGCACAACACCAGCTGCAGTAATAGCAAATAAAAATTAAAACTGAGATCCTTTAAGAGCAGTGAACGCATTAATGAGAAAGGGGATGTGCCATACCGCGGTTTCGACTATTAAAGTCACGTCAGTGACCCTTTAGATTAGGTAACATGGGGCCAAAGAGAATTACTGAAATTTTGCAACTTTCAACAGGGTAGTCCATACAACGACTAGTATTATCTAAATGGGCCCAAATATGTTGAAATTGGATAGAAAATGAATCTTAACAGATAATAAATTTCTGATTTCTCAGAATATCCTCGCTGATCTCACCAATTGGGTCACCCTCTTTAAATAAAGAATTTACTTACTTACTTACTTACTTACTTACTTACTAAAGGACCAAACATAAAATATAACCTGCACTATGGATGATGTACGGGGAGACTTTTTAGGGCCGCCACACGGCACAACATCAGCTGCAGTAATAGCAAATAAAAATTAAAACTGATATCCTTTAAGAGCAGTGAACACATTAATGAGAAAGGGGATGGGCTATACCACGGTTTCGACTATCAAAGTCTCGTCAGTGACCCTTTAGATTCGGCAACATGGGGCCAAAGAGAATTACTGAAATTTTGCAACTTTCAACAGGGTAGTCCATACAACGACTAGTATTATCTAAATAGGACCAAATATGTTAAAATTGGTTAGAAAATGAATCTTAACCCATAATAAATTTCTGATTTCTCAGAATATCCTCGCTGATGGATTTTTTTTTTTCAAACTTTTCGCAAGAGCTAAAAGTGTTAGTATCTAAACCATTTTGACTATTGTGGATAAACGTATTTAACCCATTAACCTTAATCGTCCGTTCGGCATTTGAAGCAGGGCATCCAATAATTTCATAGAAATTGTGTTTTGTTTCCAGCAGACAAGGCGTAAACTGTTTTGTTGTGGTTTGTGGGCTGCATTTCATTAACAACAAAATATGAGCTTGATGGTGCCAAGGCTTAACATGGTGATAAAATGTATGAAGATACTACACCCTTGAACAAGTTACCTGGTAAGAACTTAATTCCTACCATGTAATGGTAACCTTGAAAGGCCGTACTTAAGCAAGACTTATGTATTGCATATTCTTCTCCTTGTACTATACTGGACTTTCAAAATAATAAACTTCCTGTTTTACTGCTCACAAGTTACTGTGAGACGGTGTAAGAACCTTCAAATGGTTTTGGTTAATAAAGCGTCCGAAAAGGTGCTCAGTAAACTGAAGTCTAAATGGTGCCTTACGACGAGTTTGTCCACATTTTTTCTGCTTCTCTATGCCACATTACCACATATTCTGATTAAAGAAACACTTCTGCATTTGATTTAATGGACCTTCAAAAGGGCATTAAGCCATTAAAACTATGGTTAACTGGTTTGGCCTGTAATAACAGAACAGCTTTTTTCACTTCCTCTGACCAAAGACTATATAAACTGTGGTCATGTTAGAATGTATGCGACGCCTTATCATACCTTCTGGATAATATTTTTATTAGATTTGTTGTCAAGTTATACCCACAATTGTTGGTATGCTGGCGGGTACAAATTGTGCCCCTCCAGTAGCTAATTCATTTTATACTGTATCGAAGAGACTTCGTGGATTCTCTTCACCATGGCAGTCAAGCAGATGCTATCGAGGCTTTAAATTCGACTGACGACCTCTTCAACGTTGACAACACTTATTTTGAAGGTATGGACAATCAAATTTATCAACCTGAACCACAGTTGAATACAGCCAACATCACCGAAGATACCGGAGCCCCATTTTTGAATTTACATCTATATATAGGAGGATTTGTTTCATCTAAAACTTACGATAAGAGCGATGACTATGATGAGATATGAATAATTTTCTGTTTTTGGATGTTGACATTCCTCACCGTGCTTCGTATGCACTAATTCTAAAATAAGGTGCAATTTCTGGAGAAAAAAAATGAAGAAAAATAAACTTTTAAAATTACACTTTTTTGGCATACCATCACTACTTTTGATCATCCAGACTTCATCCTGAGAATTTTTTCACCACCTTCTCGGCATTCTTGCAATTTCTACAGCATTTTAAAACTTGGTGGGTATATTCAAATGCGGTAATCAACGTGACGCACTACATATGAACGAAATACAACTAAACCACAAACTCAGTGTATACATGTATTTTTACATAAAAGACTTCATTTTCTCAAATAAAGAACAATATTAAGTGTATTAGATTAAACAATAAATCCTTTCATATATACTATCGAAACATGTTAGACAATATGTGCATGATGCAGATGTCTTAATTCAGAATTTTCAGTGTTCTTAACTTGCAACTATAATAACATCTGGCCTGTACATCAGAATTGTATCAAAACATATAATTATAATAACATTTGTCCTACATGACTTGTGGAGGTTTTAATTACTTATCTAAGTACATCTTGTTTTATGACAGGTCTTGTTTTATTTAGCGTCACGTAGTTTTGCAATACAGACATACAATGGCATTAAATATTATCTAAAAGACTTTATCCGGATACGTTTACTCCTAACAGACAATCTAGCATGTTCATATTTCCTTTTTGAACATTTTTTTACAGTTGGCACAACATTCTATAAAAATGTAATATACGTGACGGAATACCGTAATTTACGTGACGGTAATATTGAAGTCACCAACATTATTTTCAAACATAGATAGGTTTTCGTTTTTGATAACTTATACTGAAGCATGGAATTTGAACCAGTCTGCACAAGAAGTAAATCTTTCAATGCTTATAACCACATAATTATTTAGTTGAAGATAACTGTTTTATATTGATAAAAATGTATATTAATCTCAAGGCTGATATTTTACTGTTGGTCAGTAATTTGGCATGGACAAATGCGAATAACAAATATAGTATTGCTATGTCTTTGATTGAAGGAGGCATGATCCTTTAAGACTCCACTATTTTCAACTATAATCGATAAATAGAGTTATACTGCCTTTGTGTTTTACGTGACAAATGCGTAATTTACGTGACACTGCTTGAAAAAAGATCATATTCGGTAAACTTAACTACTGAAAAGTACTTAGTAGACATTTAAACATTTATAGGACACTGATTCAAAGCACAATCTTAGCTATATAATATGTCAAATCGGCATTTTGAAATTAAGTAGCCTCACGTAAATTACTGTCATGTTAATTACATTTCAATTTTAGCATCCGAAAATACCATCTTAAAGTCGTTTGATATAAACTTTGTTTTTTGTGAGATGTATTCGGCCTTCATACTTTCTTATTCAGATAACGTTGCTTCAAACACAATGTTGGATTTGTAGAAAAAAAAGTGTCACGTATGATTACATCTTAAAAAGAAGACCTCACTTTGATTTGAACCACACACATACTAATGGGCTGAGAGGTCTAACCATTAAACCTTCTCATTCTTCCTCTCCCATCTCTCTCTACACTTATGAAAAAAGGTGTGACAATTTATTGTAGAAATCTACAAATTTAGGAAACCCCATACTTAACAACCATTTATTACTAAATGTATAAGTAAAATGAAGGTAATGAAGGTATGAAAGAGAAAGTGTGAGTGTAATATTTTTCTTTATAGTGCATGCATTGTAAACGGGTGAGGGGGATCCCCGACCCCCTCCTCGTAATATGCGGGGTAATAAATTTACACAACACCTTAAAAAAAAAAAAAGAAAAAAAAAAAAGACGCACTGGTTAAGCAGGGGGATTCGATTTGTTTGACCAAAATAGTAAAGCAAAATGAAAAATCTATATGTTATCCATATACGAAAAGGACATATTCAACTATTTAATTGGCACTGTTTGGTCTGCAATACGAGAAACCACTATAAAGATTTGTACAATCTTCTGTAGCGTCACGTAAATTACAGAAACCATGTGACATGTTGTTTTTTTTTCTACTTTTGATGTTTGATATTTTGGCTTGATTACCAGATATCAAATAACCATTCAATTTACCATAAGATAATGTCGAATTAAGTAAATCAAATGAAGTTGTTTCGTGTAAAAATTGAATTTGTTCGTTCTGTCGCCTTTTAAATTTTTGCATATACGGTTTGTGACATGCCGTTTTAGGTGGGGTCATGCATTATTCACTACTACCAGGAATCTTAAAAATCATAACTGGGTATCATACTTTGTTCGGTCTTACTTGAGATAGTACCAAATTTTGAAAATACAGCCAACCCTGGTGATATATTGAACAATGTCACTCCAATTTTAATTTAACACCCCGAGACAGGGGGTGCGCTCCTTATTTTAGAATGAGTGATGTGTATACATTTCGCAGCTTATTAGGTTGGCATTCGTGTTACGGACTTCAACACACGAAATAAGTGTTTCCCTCCCAAACGTCTTTACTGGGGCTATCGGTTTCATAAACTTTTCATTTTCTTTTTCATTTTCTTCGCAGACACTATGTATTGTTTTCCAAATTTAATGTTTTGTTGAAAGGTTGTTCAATACAGAAATTCAGCCTTCATATAGAAATTCAGTACATACTAGAACTTAATAATCTGAAACCGATATCTTTCTCTATTACAGTCGTCATGGAAATATCTCTAAGTAGTTTAAGTAATTCGAAAGGCTCTAAATATTATCAATTAGCGGCCTTGTACCTTTTCTGCTATCTTTGGGGCTTATCTTCCCAAGGAAGCCATTTAAAGCATCGCTCCAAGGCGACACTTTTGTTATGGTTGTAATTGTTTTATGTTTTGGTGTTGAATTTTTCTGCTGTTTGCACCTTATGTAAGTTTTCATATATTAATTAATTTAAACAGTTAAGTTCGGGTAACTTAGTAGCCGCCTTTGGGAAATACTTAGTAGCTACTTACTCGGCTTGCAATATCTCTTGAATATTTATTTATTATTCATTTATTTATGTACTTACTTATTTATTTATTTATTTATTTATTTATTTATTTAGTTTGTAATATATGTTTGTAAATGATTATTTTGTAAATTATTTTGGCCATGTTGGTTGTTCTATATGTCATTTTATAGGGGTAGGGCTGTAGCTAAGGTTGGTAGAACTTGTAGCCCGATCCCATTGTTTGTACTTATTATGTACAGAGGCAATTGAATATGTTTAAACTAAACTTACAATATGTTCTCTTAGTATAAGTACCTATTTGTCAAATTAGTTTTTCAACTCTTCGTTGTCGGGCTCTATCATGAGCATTTATTGACCAATTTTCTACAAACTTTGTATAGGAGTTCAAGTTCATATCAGGAAGGAGTGGTTTGATTGAAGATGGGTAAATTTCTTCAAATAAGTACAGAGTTTTGGCCCTTGATTTATGTTAAAATTTCGTTTTCGATTTATTGACCAATTTTCCTCAAACTTTGCATAGGAATTCATATTATGAAGGAGTGGTTTGGTATTGAAGATGGGTAAATTTCGTCTGATAAGTACAGAGTTATGGCCCTTGATTGACGTTACAATTTGGTTTCCGGGCTCTATCTTAAGCAATTATTGACCAATTTTCTTCAAACTTTCTATAGAAGCTCATATCAGAAAGGAGTGGTTTGGGATTGAAGATGGGTACATTTCGCCAAGTGTGCAGTTAGGGCCATTATGTTAAAATTCCGTTACTAGGATCTATCTTGAGCATATATCGACCAATTTTCATCAAACTTTGTATAGGAGTTCACATCAGGAAGGAGTGTTTTGGGATTGAAGATAGGCAAATATCGCCAAATAAGTACAGAGTTACGACCCTTGGTTTATGTTAAAATTTCGTTTCCGCTCTCTATCTTGAGCATTAATTATTGACCAATCTTCTTCAAACCTTGTATAGTAGTCCATATCAGGGAGGTGTGGTTTGGGATTGAAGATGGGTAAATGTCGTCAAAGAAGTTCAGAGTTATGGCCCTTGTTTTAGGTTACCATTTCTTGTCTGGGCTCTATCTTGAACATTTGTAGACCGATTTTCTTGAAACTTTGTATAGGAGTTCATAGCAGAAAAGAGTGGTTTAGGATTGAAGGTGGGTAAATTTCGTCAAGTAAGTACAGAGTTATGGCCCTTGATTAATCCGTCACCGGATTCTATATTGAGCATGTATCGACCAATTTTCTTCAAACTTTGTATAGGAGTTCATATCAGAAAGGGGTGTTTTGGGATTGAAGAGGGGTAAATATCGCCAGATAAGTACAGAGTTACGGCCCTTGATTTATGTTAAAATTTCGTTTCCGCACTCTATTTTGAGCATTTATAGACTAATATTCTTCAAACCTTGTATAGTACTCCATATCAAGAAGGAGTTGTTTTGGATTGAAGCTGGGTGAATTTTGTCAAATAAGTACAGAGTTATGGCCCTTATTTTAAGTTACAATTTTGTTTCTGGGCTCTTTCTTGAGCATTTGTAGACCGATTTTTTAACTTTGTAAAGAAGTTCATATCTGGAAGGGGTAGATGGGTAAATTTTGTCAAGTAAGTACAGAGTTATGGCCCTCGGTTTAGCCTTAATTTTGAAACACAGTTTCCAATCAATGTCGTCAAGGTATTATGTGTGTGTTTACTAAATTTAATTTACGTGGCGGGGTATCATGCATGCCTGCAGCGCAGTTATTATTATTATTATTATTAGAGCATGTGCGTATGTTGACATACATGAATTATCATAGTGTACTTCTTAAAGTATTTAGCAAAATGTATGCGAAAAATAATTTATATGAGAAACTGCGATTAGGAATTTGATAGCATAATTATACTGGCACAAATTTGCATTAGAGCTGCTTGCATCAAATTAACTTTGGCTATAGATCAACTTTGAAAATTAAAAATGCCCTATGAGTATAATTAAACTAAGCGCTTGTGTTTCAATATACTGCCTTATGTCGTCAAAATATAGTAAATGAAAAGCATATATACATGTATAAAACACGTCCCCCTTTATATAGGCGGTTTGTTTTTATTAAGTCAAAGTGAACACAAGTCACCAGCAAGACATACATTTCCCATTGCTAGCAGCGTCAAGTAAGGTAGCCACTGGTACCATTTTAACGTCTTTGGTATGTGAAACGAACCAACGAACTCCAAATCCCGCTCTATCCATAGCGTTAACGGGGCGCACTAAATGTGAATATTATTATCATTATTATTATTATTATTATTATTATTATTATTATTATTATTATTAACACCAGCTGGTGAAACAAATTTCGAATCAAACAAGCTAAGTAAAAGGGAGAGATTGATATTTGAATAAATGAGCCGCATCATGAGAAAACCGGATTTTTGCCTATGCGAAAACAAAGGCGCAGATCAGCTTCGCAATAACTGCGAAGCTGATCAGCGCCTTTGTTTTCGCTACACGGATAGTACAATCTCTCTTGTTCTTAAATCCGAAATTTCAAGCTTTACGCATGAAGATTACAAAAGCTTGTGTCCAACCTGAAGCAGTCAACATCCATTTGATGAGTTGTTGTCCAGTTTGTTATTTTTCGATGACAAGCCGCTACGAAACGCAATACCGTTCGTTCGATGGCAAGCTGATGTCGAAGATCATAGTTCACTTCTTTTCTGGTCATCATAGTTTATGTTTGGTAAGCTCTTCTAATATCATTCAAATTGCTCCTTAAACTGAAGTTTATACACGTTTATGGCATAACTTTAATGTCTGATATATTGCCAAATTAAGACCATAAAATTGTTATGACCATTTAAATATCACCGCGCGTTTACAAATTGAAAGTAAACTTTAAAAAATCAGAAATTTATGCGCAGTTTAGATACATTCATCTGAACTATTTTAATCATTTGGCTCTATCTATGTATTGACAGCCCAGTTAAAATTTGTAAAATTGTAGTTATTATCTCTAGCACTGATGAGGCTTGAGAAGCCTAAACCGCGGTATGGCCCACGCCCTTTCTCATTAATGTTTTCCCAGCTCTTAAAGGAACTCAGTTTTAATGTTTTGAACTGAAATTGTATTTTTCAAGGGTGGTATAAATGAACTTATTTTCATCGGCGACCAAAGCCAGTGTTAATGTTGCAACTGATAAAACATCATCTTCACTAAATAAACTTTGTGTATCTTAAGAGTGCTTATTCAAAAATTTTCTTTGTTTCTTTCTTAAAAAATAACATGTATCTGAAACAGAATTTGAATTAATCAATTCTTACAAAGTATAACAAAAATATTCACACTTGCCTATTAATCTCCTTAAACGTTGTCCTGTTGTTCACCTGCTATTATTGGCCACAATGAATCATCTAAGGACGTCTTGTTAACGTGTCACATTACTGTGATCATTTGATTCCTTAATGACAACAGTATTGTTGCATTTTCCGACTGACAACTACCTGTGAAATTAATACGGCGCAATTTTATCTCTTTCCGAAGCAAAAATCAATCGCGTGTTCTATCAAGTTAGCTAAAGATGCCTGTCAGTTTTTCCGCGTGCTGATGGTTTGTTGAAGATAATGCGAATTCTCTAATTAAGCGTACAAACGTGTCGTTACTTTGTATCGTATACAAGAACAGAGCCTGCCTCCGAGCGACGCTAACTATTATGCGTCAATTGTTCTGTGTAGCCTTCTACAGCTGAAAATTAAAGGCACAAAACCCACAAAGCTCTTGCTTGATCATGCAAATAATGTAATAAATCATTCACGTACATGTAACCATGAAAAACTTTCCACATTTGAAGCAATTTTGATAAAACTAAGTAAGTGATTGTACAAGGACTGCCCAGAAATATTCATCAGGAAAACATGTGCGTGGCATGTATACCCCATTGAACCCCACTTTTCTATAGCAAAACAGGGGTATGCAGGGTTATGTCTATTTTTCTTATTTTTGCTCCAATCTTTGTGGGTACACGTTTGAACCGCCTCGGCACAATCTATGTTTCGAGCAAAAAATAAAAAAATATCCAAAAATTTCTGCTGAAAATTTTCAATTTTTTACAACTTAATATATATATATTACATTGGCATGTTTCGCATGTGTTGTTGGTGTTAGCTCATATCAGCTGTCATGCTCTGGAGTACTCCATCGTTATAGGTAGTCTTCCCTTCCACCATTTTCAAAGAACCCCAATCAATGACTCTGTTCATGTAAAATAATAATACTAAACATGAATTGACATAGTACACTCACAATCCCAACCCAGAATCAGGCATGAAAGATAAAAGTATGCAACGATCAGGAAATGGCGCAATCAGAAAGAAACTCCCACTCCAAAAACCGAGGTGGGAAAAGCTAAATTTACAATCAGGTACTTAAATTATTATACTAAGCCGAGTGAGCAGCTATTTTCCCAATAGGCGGCCACTCAGTTTCCCAAACCAAACTAAAATATAAATAATATTTAGGAGGTGACAGGTCCTTTGCTTGTAATTACCACCTAGTTTCTTTGACTTGTATTCCTTGCAAACTTCTAAAACATATTGTCTGCTCAAATATCATGGGTCATCTTGACCAGTATAATCTATTGTCGGACAAACAGCATGCATTCAGGAAATGGCATAGTTGTGAAACTCAGTTGATTACAGTGATAAATGATTGGGCAAAAATATTGGACAAAAAGGGTCAGGTTGACACTTTTATTTTGGACTTTGAAAAAGCTTTCGACACCCCTCCACATGAACTTTTTAAAAGCAAATTGTTTAGTTATGGTATATGCGGAAAGACATTGGAATGGATAAATGCTTCTTTGTGCTTCAGGCAGCAAAGGGTAGTAGTAAAATGGTGTTAAATCTGACTGGGCCCCTGTTGTGTCTGGTGTTTCTCAGAGCACCGTTCTCGGGCCATTGTTGTTCGTTCTCCTTGTACATAAATGACATACTCGTTGGCATTGACTCTCAAATCAGGCTTTTTGCTGATGACTGTGTTTGTTACCGTGAAATTAGAACAGTAGAATATACATTGGAACTTCAGAAAGACATTGACATTTAAGGAAGCTGGGCCCGAAAATGGGGCATGAAATTTCAACCTGTCAAATGCAACATGATGCAGCTAAATAGATAAAATTGAGGCCTAGTACACCCTTGAGGGAACGGTATTGGAAAATGTTGATAGCATTTAATATCTAGATGTAACAATTACAAATGACTTGAAGTGGAATACCCATATCACCAATATCTGTACTAAAGCCAACAGAACACTTGGATTCTTGAGGAGAAACTTATTTTCTTGCCCCCAAGATGTTAAAGAGGAAGCTTATAAAAGACTGGTGCGCCCAGTCCTGGAATATGGAAGTTCTGTTTGGGATCCTTATACTAAATGCCTCCAGAAAGGTACAGAATCGTGTCGCTAGACTTGTAACTAGGAATTATACTTTCGAGGAAGGAAGTATCTGCATTCTTGAACAACTCAGTGGAATCTCTCAAAAAAAGGAGGACAGATAATCGACTAATATTGCTATACAAATGTCTGAAGGGTCTACAAATGACCTTATCCCAAAGACTAGGCGTTGTAGAAATAGTCACATGTGAATTTTCGAAATTACAGTACAATAGTCTGGCTTTCGTTGCCGGTTTTAAAGGGCTACTGATGAGGGTTCATTACCTGAAATTGTGCAATATAGTCCATACAATCTCCCTTTGAATGTTTTTACTGCTTCCAAAGGATCAAACCTTTATATTCCATCTACTTGTAGAGAGGCCTATAAATGAAGTTTCTTTCCCCAGACTATCAGGGACTGGAATGACCTTCCTGACTCTGTTTTCTACTGCTGAAATGTCTGATGATTTTGTGTCCAAGTTCGCTTCACTCGTGCTTTCAACGGACTAATTTCTCTTACATCCGAACCCCCTGGTGAAATAATGTCATTTGGCGAGTCACCAGTAAACTATTGAGATAACAACTTGGTTTCAGATTTAATACTAGTAAATAGGAAAAGGCATCGCATACATTCTAACATGACCAGAAGTGTAAGAGGAAGTGAAAAAAGCCTTGCTGTCATTACACGCCAAATAAAGTGGACTATATAGTTAGTGGAAATAATATTGAGAGATGGGATGAGCCATGCCAAGATTTCGGCTACTAAGATCTACTAAAGCCTCATCAGTGACCCAATAAGCATAACAACATTGAGCCAAGTCGTATTGGTATTATCCATACCGCGAGTGACACCAGATGTGACTTGAGTAAAGCTTGAGTTGACTCTTTTGAGAACTGCTTCCCGCTGCCTGTCTTTAAGTAAGAGCAAACCAGTCCTTAAGATGGTCTCGTATTCCATAGTACCGTAGCTTAATTCGCTAGCAGTCTTTTAAGCAGAATCTTTTCGAACGATATGCTTAAATCAAGCTACACGGTATCCATCTGCTCTCCATCGTTTAGCCTGTTCGCTAATCCTATACATTACGAAAACTTGCCCATGCAGTATTCAGAGATCTTTTTTTTTCAGATGTAAAAATTGAAAATTTCATAAGAATTTTTTTATATTTTTAATATTTTTGCTCAAAACATAGATCGTGGGTACACGTTAGAACCGCCTCGGTGAGGATCAATAATAAGAAAACTAGGTAAACCCCTGTAAACCCCACTTTTACTATTGAGCCGCCCCATGGGAAAACCAACAATCTGCATAGGCGAAAACAAAGGCGCAGATCAGCTTCGCGGTAACCGCGAAGCTGATCAGCGTCTTTGTTTTCGCTACTCGGATAGTACAATTCCTCCTCTACTTAACTCCAAAATTTCAAGCTTCTAGCTTGCTTCTGTAGCTGTACAGGCCGGTTTGTGTCAGACCTGTTCGGAAACCACATTGTTGGTTTTCCCACGAGGTGGCTCAATTATGAAAGTGGGGTATAATGGAGTAAACTTTTCATGGTCATGGACATGTTTTCCTGATGTGATCAGGATGTGTTGAGATACACAGGAAGGTACAAGGAAAAGGCGCAATCAGAAAAAGATTCCCACTCCAAAAACCGAGGTGGGAAAAACTAAATTAACAATCAGGTACTTATACCATGAAAACATATCGTAAGCCGAATGAGCAGCTATTTTCCCAATAGGTGGCCACTCAGTTACCTAAACTTAACTAAACATATGAAAACATACATAAGGCGCCAACAGCATAAAAAATTTGAACACCAAGACATAAAACAAAAAGGACCACCACAGCAATATCGCCTTGGAACGATCAGTAATATAAAATTACTGGCGGGCTTGAATCGATTTTACATGGCCATACTTCTGCAGTGGTTCATAACATTTAGTTAGTTGTTCGGTCCTCGTGGTGAATCTCTAACTAGTCAATGTATCATCAAGAAGGAACAACTAAATCGTGATAAACATCCCGATGAATCATAAATGCGGACTCACAGATTGAGTAAGCTGCCCGACGATGGAGATACCTGGGCGCCGAATAACTTACTAACTCCGGAGCAAATGAAAAACACCAGTTGGACCCCGGTGGGCCAAGCAACAGACAAGAAGCTCCGGCCCCCAACCAACTAAAATGAATAGCTTTAAGTCGGGACCATCATAGTCTGACGCCCGACCCACCGGCGTGCAAGTAAAGAAGGCAGCATAGTTATCAACCATGTTTGGGTTAAAAACTAAGCATGCAGACTGTCGCATAACATTCAAGTTATAACCTATACGTCTGTAACGTGTAATGATTTTTCTGAACTGAAAAGAAAAATCATTCTTTCCTATCAGTTTCTTATATTTGTAAACCAAGTCACCATAACATTCTGGTTCCGAAAGGCCCTCACTTAAAAGCGTCTTTAACCCAACATTATATTTGGAAATCAATTCATAGTGTCTGCGATAAAATCTAGAAAATGTTTTTCGAAGTTTATGATACCGACATCCCTGTTGGAGAAGTTTGGCCGTTAAACATTTATTTCGAGCGTTGAAGTCCGTAACATGATTGCAGACTCTAGCAAACCGCGAAATGTACACACCATAAGACACGGCGAGGAACGTCACCATCCAAAAACGGAAAATTTACTACGCCAAAATCAAAGTCATCGCGCTTATCATAAGTTTTAGAAGAAACAAATCCATTTGCAACAGAAAAATGTAAATCTAAAAAGGGTGCTTCAGTATCTGAGATATTGTCTTTGTTCAATTGTAGTTCAGGTGGTTAAATTTGATTGGGGGGTATATCGACATGTTTCTATGCTGTAGGGACATAGTCTTGGTACATGGATACCTGAAAAATCATGCAGAGAATATCAACCACTTCATCCCTTAAGGTCATAAGAAGACGTCCTGGAGTCTCAACAGGGTGGCGTTTCACTAAGCTTCGTAAATTTACGACTTTTTTCTTCTGTAATATTTTGCGTACGAAAAAATAATACGAAAAGTTTGGATTTACGAAGCTGCCCAGGTCCTGTGGCCTTGTGTAGTGAGGGTTAATGTCTCGAAGAAGATTAATCACCCACTATTGGTTGGATGTTGTATGGTCTGCGGAATTCAACACAGGGACAATATACTAAAGTCCCCTTTCGTGAAGGCAGATATGATTATTCAGGATATTTGTTTTCTAAACACTTCCCAAACCAGAATCAGACAGGAAAGAATAGCAGAAGACATCCATTACTTCATCATTTTGTCTTAAGCCTGTACGTAAATATCATCATGGCATGTGGCCTTGTAAGCGCTGATGACTCACAGTAGCTTCAACACCCCCTTCGTGGTAAACACTATTGACTGGGCACTTGCACGGTCTTCAGAATTCAACTCAAAAACTGTACTGAGGTTCTCTTTCGTAAACTGATGTGAATTGTTCATTCGGGGCATTTGTTTTTTAACTCTTTTAAGCCTGGCGTCCCTTTTATGGGACATAGGCAAACAGAATAGCCCCATATGTGACGCCGCAGAACGAGGCGTCCCATCTCAGGCTGTTCTGTTTGCATTGAGAAATTTCATCGAAAAATGAGATAAAAAAAAAAAAAAAAAAAAAAAAAAAAAAAAAAAAAACCACTCCTAACACACCTAAATATGAACGTGAGCTCATCTACTTGATAATAATGGGAAACTCCATTCGTCAAATATGGGTTAACGCAATCGCTGGTGTCCACCCCATTCAGTGCGATGGATGCAACACCACTTTATGGGTTATTAAAGAATACGGCTTTTTCGGGAATCGACATCAGGTTGTTGGCAACAGTAGAGTAAGCTTTTCTGTACTCTTCCTATATATTTTTCTTCAGTTGCTTGTTGCTGAAACTTTGCCTGCTGTTAGATATTATTCTTAAGTTGTATGCTGTACCATATTAACCCACCTTGACCAATCTTGGTCATTGGTGATAGATTTTAATAGATTAAGTGGCAAAGCACAAGTTAGGCGAGCTGCGCTGTCCTGTGACATTTCTTATTTTATGTTTTGGAGTGAGATTTTTGTGTTGTTTAAACCAGGGACAGTAGATTTACTGGGACATGAAACTTCAGTACTGCTATTATCATTTTCCAATGTATGCGTGACTTGGAGTCAGGCCAGGTTTTAGAATATGCCCAATAGGTATTTACATGGAGAATAAGTAAGAAAATATATGTTTATAGTGGTCAGTTTCTACGAACTACTCCTTCTTCTATATTGCATTTTTATTCAAGCAAAACATGTCATCTGTTTAAGCACATATTGGGCTGTTGTTTGATGTCAAGTTTGAATAGATACACCAAAAATTACACCTAAGCCGTCTGTATAAAAATGAAGAAAAATTGTTTTCTTCCAGAAGAAGTTTTTTTGCCTCTTTTGTAACAGCCTTTTTATATAAAAGTATTCACTCAATCTATTTGAATTTTATATAAAACAACACTGGAACAGTTCATCTTTAGAATGGTATATTTCTTTTTAAGTTATGTTCAGTATAACTTTGTAAAACACAGGCAGTGTTTGGAATATTTTGCCTTATTAAATTTCATAGTCAATTATTGAAATACCTGTCCAGCCCAGTCCAAGTGGCAAGACAAGCATATTCTATAAATAGGGCTAGAGTCCAATCACTTGTATTATAAATCACTGTTTAAACCTTATATACGTTTTCATATTTTAGTTAAGTTCGTGTAATGAGTGGTCGCCTATTGACTGGGCTTACGATGTGTTTTCTTAGTATGGGTGCCTAAACTGTCAATTTAGTTTTCCCACCTCAGTTCTTGGAGTGGGAAGTGCTTTCCGATTGCGCCGTTTCCTGATCATTGCCTACTTGTACCTTTGTATTTATTTCTTTTCAATCAGCCTTTTGCCTGTCGCTATCGGGGTTCAACTGGTGTTTTGCGTTTGCTCCAGATTTTCAGTGATGTTGTTTGGCTTTTCGGGGATCTCCAATCGCCAGCCAGCTTATCGTATATGTGAGTTCTTGTTCAAGGTGTTTATTATGGTTGATTTGTTTGTCCTTGATGATTCGTTGACTAGTTAGGGATTCATTACGAGGACCGAATAACTAACTGAAAATGGCCATCTATTAGAAAATAGCTGCCCACACGGCTAAGGATATGTTCTCTTAGTTGTCAATTTGTTTTTTTCCCACCTCGGATTTTGGAGTGGGAATTTCCTTCTGATTTTGTCATATCCTGATTGTTGCCTGCTTTTACCTTTGTAGGACAGATGGTGTGCGTCGCGAAGATATCGATGAGATTGTTATATCAAGTTGGAAAATGTCCACTATTCTAAACGGCGTGAAGTAATTTTGAATTGATATCCTTCCTCTATCTGTTTCCTGAAATTCTGACCAGGAATGCCAGGATGGTCGATAACGCCATCTATCCATTCAGCATTAAATGCATGCTGCTATTGCATGTTTTAAAACGCGAGAGTCATTATAGAACTAAAGTACAACAGAGTGGACATATGATATCAATTTTGTCATGCAAATAATGGAAGGTGGCCGCATATATAAGACTAAAGAGAATCCTTCCTTAGTTACTTATTTAAGCATTAATTGCATGATTTTAACTGTTTCTGCGTCCATATGTTATATTCGTATATGTAACTATTTGTCATTTTGTTTTCCCATCTGCGACTTCAGAGAGGGAATCTAGTTCTGGCCCTGACGTTATAAAACCTTTTTCATGCTCAGCTCAGCTGAGCTTAAAATCTTATTTGCTCATAGATGAGGAAATAGCACAAATAGATAGAAATTTCCGGTTTTAAGCACAAAAGCCTGTAATTTATCCTGCTCATAAATGTATTAAAGAGCAGGATAAAAATACAATTAATGAGCAGGATAGATTTAAGTATCATCTGAGTTGAGCATGAAATAAAGTTTTATAACCTCGAGGCCTGGTTGCATCAGATCCCAATCACTGCTTATTTTTAAGTTTTTATCCAACTATATTTAAGTGATACCGGAAGATTTTTCTTTGTGTTTTGTTTATTTACAATTATGTCATAGTAACTCTCAGTTTGCAGGAAGCGGTGTACAGACATACAGAGATAACTTGTTAACTTAATGCAGTGTCACCATAACAAAGCTTTCCATCCGTTATTCAAATGAAGAAATTATTGATGAAAATCAATTTTATCGCGCGAGCTTTTCATTACGTATAATTTTATCGCCTTGTTATGATGCAAAACAGAAACAAACTAGCGGAACAGTTTTAATATTTGATGTTACATTTGATCTATGTTTGTAAAGAGAGACAGTTCACAAAAATACTAATTGGTTGCCGCCTGTCTGTCCATTGGTACATTTGGATGACTTCAATTGAAGATAATTCTACGCCAACTTTTACATTTACTATAATATAGATTAACATTCAAAATGCATACGAAAACACTGGTTGAATGATGAAGTTTTTCAAACATTGGTAAATCGTATAATTAAATAAGGCATATTCGCACATCGAGGCTTATATAAACCGCTTCTCTAGCAATTAACCCTTTTATGACGAATGGACTTTCCCATCATTATCGCTTTCATTCTTAGGGGCATCAGGAGTAATGTTCATATATAATTTTTGATCAAAATCCTCTTAGAAAACAGAATAACCCGAGATGGGACGCTGCGTTCTGCGTGTATTCTGCTTGCCTATGCCCCTCAAATGAGATGCCAGGCTTAAAAGAGTTAACTCTTGGGACCATTTAGTGCTGGGACTTGCTTGTAACAAAATTAATGATGTTTGGTGGAATGTGAAAAGTAAGCAATGATCAGGAATTGGTGCAATAAGAACCAACACCTCACCATAAAAGCCTAGGAGGGGGATAACCAAACTGAAAATAGGGTACTGGTACAAAGAGGACATATTTTAATGCACCAGTCATTTGTATCCACGGCTCTTCTAGGACCAGGGAATAGCGGGGCTTTTAACTTTTCAATTCTAAAGCCCCGGTAAAAGCCCGGTCCTGCGTTCTCAGATTTGTGGTAAAATCCCTGCTAAAAGCCCCGGCACCCCAGAGGGTGACAATAATGTGGAACAACAGCTGGGAGTTGTTTTTACAAACAAGAGCTCCAAAGCAAATGATTAAGCCAAAAAACAATTTTAAAAATCTAAAAATTTTACTTTTGTCCATTTTTGGACAAATTGGAGAAACTGAGTTAAATCAAAATCCATTTGAAGTTTTGTGCACTATAAGATATTTTGACACCAAAACCTACAGCCTATTTTCTTTCTGTTAAATGCGATCTTATGTCAAAGATATTGCATGAGTATGTTTTTGATATGCAGCTTTTTAAAAAGTCGGAGTTTGGATGTATTGAAAACCAGTGCTTCCAGTTAAACATTAAGGGGTGCTGCATGCTGTGCTTGGTGGAAAAATAACCAATTTTATTGGAGAGATGAGTTACTAAGCTTTATCTGAGAATTTAAACAATTTTATATATATATAGGGGGATTAAACCATTAACAGTGCAAGAATAAATCAAACTAAGCGCGCTTTCGGCTTTCGCCTTCTTCAGAGTCAATATGTATTTACAGGTAAAAGTGGAAAAAAATGAAAGAAAAAAAATGAAAATAGGTAAATAAACAAAATAAATTAAAAACAATGCAAAAATACACAAAACTCACATAAAATGTGACAAAGTTGACACCACTGTATGTTCGGCAGTGGGTAAACGACTTAAAATTAATTCATGAACGCCCTTTGAAAGGGCCCAGTATCTGATAAAAAAAATGGCGGCAAAAATTGCGCGTCACTTTACTACATAAAGTCAGTTTGTAGCGGTGTGTTTAAGTTACTCGGTAATTGTGTATTAGCTATGTAAGTTAAACATTGGGGAACCAGGGCTGGAGGCAACCAGATAAAAATCAAGATAATAGGCACCAAAGAGAGTCAAACCGAGTACTTTCATGAATGCAAATCATCCCAGAACTGCTCATGGACGGTGCTTGGAAGGAGAGACGGCGAAAATGGTCATCCATCCTCGATTTTTGAAATATAGAAATTTAGATAAAAATTGCCTTTGTGCTCAATTGGCGAACATTTGATTTATTGAAGTTTGAAGAATTAAGATGAAAATTGGCCAGAAGAGGAGGCGAACACACCGCTACAAGCAAGAAAAGGGGGATGCGAAAACCATGTCTTATGCAGAGAGACGAGACAGATATACGTATGTAGCTAAAATGGCCCATAGGTTGACACACTGCTACAGAATGAATAACTGGTAAGCTGTGGGGACCCAGGAAAACTGGGAAACCCAGAAAAAGGGATAGGATAAAGCAATTACTGCTACAAAACGAGAACAGATGCCGGCCTGCATATCATTGAAATGTGTGTGAAACTGTAACTTGTCGAGGGAACCCAGGAGAAATGGTAAGCTGTAGGAACCCAGGAAAACTGGTATATTGGGTGAACCCAGGAATGCTGGTAAACTGAGAGAACCCAGGAAAACTGGTTGATGAAAGAATCATTGCTACAAACCGAGAACAGATGACGGTCTGCATGTCAACTTGTCTGGGGAACCCCAGGAGAACTGGTAAATTGGGGGAAAACTGGAAACCCAGGAAAACTGGTTATATGAAGGAAGCTGACATGTGTGTGGAACTGCAACTTGTCGGAGGAACCAAGAAGCACTGGTGAGCTGGGGGTGCCCAGGAGAACCGGTTAGCTTGGGGAACCCAGGAAAACTGATAAACTGGGAGAACCCAGGAAAACTGGTTAGATGAAGGAAACACTGCTATAAAACGAGAACAGATGACGACCTGCATGTCATTGGAATGTGTGTGTAATTCCAGCTTGTTGGGGAAACAAACAGGGGGGGGGGGACTGGCAAACTGGGAGAACCCAGGGAAACTGGTCAAATGAAGGAAACCATAATAGCTGGTCAACTGAAGAGATTTTGGACTAATCTCCTTTGTTGATGCCGCTCGGATTCAGTGTGTTGAGACGGCGTATCCAGTAGCTCTAACGCTGTTTTCTGGTCTTGTCCGTCCAACCCGAATTGTGGTCCAAGCAACAAACAGAGGCATGACTCAAGAAGTCATGCCCTGGTAACCGGAAGTGCTCTGCAACTGGAGATCGTTCAAATCTCTTGTGTTTCCAGTCATCTCTGTGACCATTCATCCTCAAGCTGAGTTGGCCCTTGGTTTCCCCAACATACTGTTTTCCACACTCTCCACACGAATATATATATATATATATATATATATATATATATATATATATATATATATATATATATATAAAGTAGAGAAATAAAGATGTACTAAATCTTCGCCAATTTAGTACATCTTTATTTCTCTACTTTATAATTTTTCCGATGTACTTGTATCAGAAATGATCTTGGTAGGAATAGCTGTTGAAGTTTGTATATCTTTGATATGAAAATATTATCTCCAAGCTTTGGCATCCCATAGGATCCAGTTATTCCATGTATATAGACGAGTGTGCTTGCACAACGAAAACTAGTAACCTATCAGACGGGTTATGCAGGGAAATCTCCTCTAAACCTGAGCTATGATAACTCCTTTTTTAAGGAGCGTAGTAGCGCAGTCGGTAGAGGGGATGGCCCTGTATAGCTAGGCGCCGAAGCCGAAGTCTGCGGGTTCGAAACCTACCTTCGCCAATTTAGTACATCTTTATTTCTCTACTTTATAATTTTTCCGATGTACTTGTATCAGAAATGATCTTGGTAGGAATAGCTGTTGAAGTTTGTATATCTTTGATATGAATATATATATATATATATATATATATATATATATTTTTTTTTTTTTTTTTTTTTTTTTTTTTTTTTTTTTCAGGATGTGAAACGAATTCAGGTTTTGAAGCCCAGAAATAAAGATGTGGGCTTTTTGCTGCATCACAAATTTTGGTGTTTTCAAAAACATACATTTTTAATCTTTTTAAGACAAATTATTGCTTTGTTATTCATGGAGTCCAGTCCTTAAGATGGTATTAAGTTTTGAAAGTATTTTTGAAAAAAAATCTATACTAAACATTATCTTTAAATGAGAAAAATATTAACTGGTGCAAAACTTCTTTTGATGAGTATATGTACAATGCATAAATGTTTCTATTTAAATATTTTTAGATAGGAGTTATCACAACTTTCGCATTCCATCAGGAAAACATGTCCATGTAATGTATACCCCCTTAAACCCCACTTTTATATAGAAAAACTGGGTAATGCAGGGGTATACATATTTTTCTTATTTTTGCTCCAAAACATAGATTGTGTGTTCTAACGTGTACCCACAATCTATGTTCTGAGCAAAAATAAGAAAAATATCAAAAAATTTTCTGTGAAAATTTTCATTTTTACAACCAAAAAATTTTCTATATATTGCATGGGCAAATTTTCGTAATGTTTGTGCTGTCATTATTTCATTTTGTAAATACATGTACATAGGAAATGATAAATGTAATATTTCATATCAAATCGTGTGTTTTATCACATGACGGAGAGGACAGCAAGATGGCGACGCGGGAGCACCAACATAGCGGAATTTTTCGTTGTGACTTTTGTAAATGACAGCTAATAGAGCAACCAGCTGTTCTCCCGAATACAATCGTTCAAGTCATTAAAGCTTTGGAAAGAGAAACAGTCCACCGATTTGAATGGAAGTTGTCCAGAAATCTGGAAAATGTGTCACTGTTTGTGAAATGTAAATTTCCCGCCAAAGCTGATGATGATGCTAAGGTCGACTATTCACTTCCCCTGAATCTTCGGAAGAAAAAAGAAGAAACTGCCATCTGCAAAAAGACGAACTAGAAGAAGACGGCAACGTTTCCTGGAGAAGAAGGCTGCTGAAAAAGCAACCTCGCCAAAGCGTTATGTTCCTAAAGCAACCATTCCAAATGAACCGGAATCCGTTCCCAAAGAACTGGACATTTCACCGGAGATCAGAGATCAGGAAAGAGCCGATCAGTCTGTGCTGGTGGAATCTGAAACCAGTAGCGGCGATACCAGCAACTCCGCCCATCTGGATAACCAGGCATCGGGTGTTTCCCTTCCAGCCTCTATACAAGAGGAGCACGAAATTCTCAAGAACATTCAAATAGCTAATATTGACAGCGACGACGATTTTGGTGACACAGGAGTTTGTGCTAACTGTAACCGTGAACCAAAAGAAGGTACCGAATTCAACCGATGCGCCCGCTGTCACATCACCAGATATTGTAGTACCTGTACTGACTGTCCACGGAAGGACTGGCGATTTCACAAACTTGCCTGCTCTGTTGTTGCCAAAAGGGCTCCAACAAAGATTTAGCTATGGGTAATAGTTACTGTTGATAGAATTCACAGGATACGGTTTGGTGGAGGGTTATTTTACTTTTTTCTCTTGTGGGTATTTGCTGTGACACTGTATAAATAGTGATATTCTGACACTGGTGAAGGAGCTCGCACAAACCTGTAAAGTTCACAAACTTTTGGATTCTTAGTGCAGACCTTTCCTTGATATAATTCACATTTTACCACATTACGTGGGTGCTCCCAGCGGTTGGAAAAAATACATACAAAAGAAAGAAGAAGTAGAAGGTTGCTTACCAACTATGGATTTAAGTTGTAAAGACATTAAATTATAATTTATGCAAATACTGATGTCATGTGCACATTAAATAATTGCTGAAGTTTAAAAATTTACATATTTTCATAGTTTTTCATTTTTATATTGACATGAGTAAAATGTTGATGAATGGCTTAAAATACCAAGAAATGACATAAACAATAGAGATATTAATTGCGATTATAATTATTTAAGAAGTAGGTGATAAGATTTGATATATTGATTGAACTGTGTATTATTTGTTGCAGGACCTAATTTATTTCTGCGGTTTCTGGGTCATCTAGATCCAATAGATATGGGAAATTAAACCGGCTCTCGTGTTTTGTCCAATAACATGCCCACCAACGTTTGTTTCATCATGCAATAACTTATCATACACGGAAAGACTGCGAAAACTTGGACTACCAACCTGGGAATATAGAAGGGAGAGGGCAGACGTGATCCAAACATACGAAATTCTGCATGGAGTCGACAGTGTTAACAAGGATAAACTTTTCATAATGGTTCAATATCGTGCCACTAGTGATCATTCATACAAACTGCACAACATCAGGAAAACATGTCCGTGAAATTTTTACCCCCTTAAACCCCACTTTTATATAGTAAAACTGGGGTTTGCAGGGGTATATCTATTTTTCTTATTTTTGCTCCAAAACATAGATTGTGGGTACTCGTTAGAACCGCCCCAGCGAGGCGGTTCTAACGTGTACCCACGATCTATGTTTTGAGCAAAATTAAGAAAAATTTCAAAACTTTTCTAATGAAAATTTTCAACTTTTACAACTTAGGAAAAATCTATATATTACATGGGCGTGTTTTCGTAATGAAAATATCAAGACTAAACGTTACAGTAAATTCGTTCAGTAACCGTGTGGTGAATAACATGCCTAAAGATGTGGTTAATGCATCCTCCGTAAACGTGCTTAAGAGAAGACTGAATAAGCACTGGCAAATTTCTGGCATCCTGTTACCAGCCTGACCAACGACTTTGAGGAATTTGTACACAGTATCGACAAACATCATTACAAGTCAGATGATTGACTACGCTGTCGAATATGGTGAAATATGGGGAGTCCTATATAATTGTTCGATGTTTTGGCGTTGAATTTTTGTACTGTTTGCATCTTTTCATGTATCGTCCTATCTATCTATCTATATATACTGCCATACGCCCTCGCGGACATTTTAGGCAGGTGAGCGCTGTCGAGCTTGGTTAGCTGAAAAAGAAATGAATAAAAGCATGATAGTGAAGGGGATAAAAGATGATAGGTTAAAATAGTGAAGAGGAGATTTAAATCAGGTTAAAAACAACAATGTTTGGGTCTAAGGTTTGGAGTGTTGAAGTTTGCTCGTCCGTGTAACTGAGTGGCCACCTATTGAATCTGAATCTGAAGAGTTTACTGGTGACACGCCAAATGACATTATTTCACCAGGGGGTTCGGATGGGGGAGAAATTAGTCCCTTGAACGTACGAGTGAAGCGAACTAATTTGGAAATAGCTGCTCACTAATATTACTAAATGTGCTCTCTCCCCAGTGCTGAACAAGCCCTACATCGTAAAGATACAGATACAGATGCATAGTAGTCTTAGTATGGTGGAAACAATGCCTGCAATCGCGGTCAATCCTAATTGCAATGCATGGAAGTCGACAGGTACCGTTTGCGGCGACAATTATCAAGATGAAACATATCTCATAGACCTAGTCATCACGTGTACATAAATCACAAACTGCAAATATTACCCCAGCACTGTAAAAAATCCAGTTAAATATTTGAGCAAGAAACAACGCCATTGTGTTGGTGCCTCGTAAAATAACGAGGAGAACCTTAAGAGGATCGGATAGTTAGCATTGTCGCTGACAGGTAGCGCTTCACGCACTGACCTGTCGCAGTGGGCCAATGGGATCTGGGAAATTCATGCGGGATGCCCCAGCTTTCTTCGTGTGTCGTCTGTAGCCAAAATCGGCTATTCACCATTTTTGCATTACTGGCTGGTTACCTGCTGACAAAAATCAATATTGGAAAAACAGGTAACCAGAAAGCCCCCTCAGGGGGGTTCTGGTTACCTGTATTTCCAATATTGATTTTTTTAAAGCTGGGAACCAGCGGATAATGCAAAAAAAGGTGAATATCCCACAATTCACCATTTTTGCATTTATTGGCTGGTTCCCAGCTTAGAGAAAATCAATATTGGAAATGCAGGTAACCAAAACCACCCTGACCTCGAGGTCAGGGTGGTTTTGGTTACCTGTATTTCCAATACTGATTTTTGAAAGCTGGAAACCAGCCGATAATGCAAAAATGGTGAATTCAAAGCGTCAAATGCGAGAGATCAAGATGAGGTATCGTCTGATCTCGCGAGAATGGGATAGTAAGGTGATGTTTCGACGGTAACGGGTCGTTTCGGCCGTGAGTCGTTTCGGCCTTGAGTCGTTTCGGCCGTGGGTCGTTTCGGCCTGGGTCGTTTCGGCCTGAGTCGATTCGGCCCTGGGTCGTTTCGGCCAATTTTGGTGAGTCGTTTCGGCCTGATTTTATTTAATCCTTATATACTATATAATATACTTTATGCTAGATGTGTATGTTATACAAGGATAGTTTACCATGCAACCTGCCTTGCATGGGTACTTGGGTCTATTACAGGGTCAAAATTTGCATCTTTTTTCCATTAAAAACGATAGAGAAACTACAATGGTCATTTCTATGGCGTCATGGATTATTAAACAAAAAAGCACAAACGGTTAAATTTCATAAGTTTCCTTACATTTTCTCATCTCGAGCTAAGCATCATTTTGAAAAAAGTCAACTATAGAGATTTCTGGAGTAATGTCTGTATCAAACAGAAATGAAACCAGTTAATGCAATCTAAGCTTTACGTGTATAATGCAAACTGCAACTTAACAATCCTATCTCAGAGAATTCGAAGAAGTCTATATAAAATCTGCAAACATAGTACATGTATCTAATAGAATTTGACTTTCAAACTTACAAATTCAGCTGTAACAAGGTTGAGCTTTTTCATAACTTTTTAAAGCTATTATTTTAATGGTATTTTAAATTTCTTTTCACTTTAAGCCGACCAAAGTCGCATAAGAAAACCAACAATATGCATAGGCGAAAACAAAGGCGCAGGTAACTGCACAGCTGAACAGTGCCTTTATTTTCGCAACAAAAATAGTACAATCATCTTCTTCTTAAATACGAAATTTCAAGACTCTGGCCTGCTTTTGTGACTGTACAGGCTGGTTTGTGATGAACCTGGTCGGATTCCAAAACTGTTGGTTTTCTCATGCGTAGACTCAAATTAAATTGACAATCACACGTTTTCACACTTTAATTTGATTGAGTACATTGATAATCAATCACCATGGATTAGCATTGCTGATTACAGACACGACTTTTCACACCTTGATAATCACCCTTATAATTAGATCACCGACATCCGATGAATCACTGAAAAAGTTTTCCCTAGCAATTGCCGATGACTTCATAACTACATGTTTAGTTTAATTGTAATCTATCTATCTATCTATCTATCTATCTATCTATCTATCTATCTATCTATCTATCTATCTATCTATCTATCTATCTATCTATCTATCTATCTATCTATCTATCTATCTATCATTCATTCATTCATTCATTCATTCAGAAAACGCATGTACCCCAAAAGATCAATTTATATTTGAGTTTTGTTACTTACTTGAAGATTTCCATAAACTTTGGCCGAAACGACTCAGGACCTAATCGACTCACCCAGAAAATTGGCCGAAACGACCCACCTACCAAGGCCGAAACGACCCACCCCCAAAATTTGCCGAAACGACCCAGGCCGAAACGACTCAGGCCGAAACGACCCAGGGCCGAAACGACCCGGATTCGTTTCGACGGACCGCAAATGGGATAGTTTCCGTTTCCGGTTTCCCGTTTCCGGGTTTCTGTGAAAATTACAAAAATGTTAAGATTTGCAGTTAGACACAAAGCTAGAAAGTTTAAAAAATCTTTTGGACCTTGCAGCGGTCCTGCTGAAAGAGAAAAGCGATTACAGATCATAGTTACCTCACTCATTCGACATGAACGAATAGAGGGCAATGAGGAACGTCTGGATGAGACGAGACAATATGCAGAAGAGGTGTCATATGTTTTCGCGACTAGATTTTGGTGACCTTTGTAAATCTCGTCTTAAAATTTTAATATTCCTACCACTAAAGATAAAGAAGTGGCCAGTTTATTTATCACACCAGAATATTATTTTTTCAAATGGTGTTTTCTTTTCACTGTAGAAACTAAAAATTACTGGAGGGGTGGTGCGGGCAATGCAGTCTCTAGACTCGTACAAAGCTGATGTGTACAATCTCCATGGGCCAAAGTGACTCGTCATCCATTCCGAAAGTACTCTCAGCCTCGTGTCCATCTGTAAAACAAGATGGCGAAAATAAGCCGTTTTTACACATCGATTGTTTCACGTAGAATTCCATCGTTAATACAAAGAAATGCTCACCGACACTTGGCTATTTGATGAAACGTACATTTAACTTTCTAACAATCAATTTTTCTCCACAAAATTCTGCGTCTTCTTTCTTTAACAGATTCAGTCTATCTGACCAACATTTAGTTTCTGTTGTTCCGCCTCCTGCGAAACAAATGAGAAGAGAAATAGACAAAGATTGTCAAAGTTTTAGAAGACGAGAACTTCACTTTTCAATGTCTGTCTTTGTAACAAAATTTTCAAACTGCAGTGTTAGAAATAAGACCCGGGAAGCAACTTGTCCGGGGGGCAACCTGCAATCAAGCTGAACTTGCCCCCCATGGTTTGAACTTGCCCCAATAGAAACGTCATATAAATGTTACTAATTGAAGATTATTTATCATGTTTATGCATGAATTCAAAGGTACAGTCCAATTGATTGTCATTGCTTTGAATTTGTATTTTAGCTCATCTAAGAATGATGAGATTAAACACTTCTTGGAAAATTTCAGGTTGTTCTGGGGGTAACCTTTCAGTAAGATCAGGTTGCCCCCACCAAATTTGACCCGTGACCGGCAAGTGGGCAACTGCTTATTTCTAACCCTGAAACTGTGACGAAAAGTCAACAACAAAGGAAATTTTTTCTAGCCAATAATTTTTTAGTATTAAAAATAGTTTAAAAAATGAAGTCGGACAAAATACTGAAAGACAAAAAGGAGTCATTTCGTCCCCATAATTAAATTATTTTTAAATTATTTTTATCGCACCCTGCTATATTATCGCACCTGCTTATAGCAGGGTGCGATATAGGAGTCCAAATTTCTGTCCGTCCGTTCGTTCGTTCGTTCGTCCGTCAACATTTACGTCGAAGTTTGGTTTTCTCGACATCAGAGATAGCTGCGAGTCTGAAACCTTGCATAGTTATTGTCCCTGACATACCCTTCAAGCACGCACCTTAACCCGGTGCCCTTGACCTATATTTCACGGTCCACTGACTTTGAAAATTTTTACGTCGAAGTTTTGTCAACATTTACGTCGAAGTTTGGTTTTGTCAACATCAGAGATAGCTGCGAGTCTGAAACCTTGCATAGTAATTGTCCTTGACATATCCTTCAAGCACGCACCTTGACCCGGTGCCCTTGACCTATATTTCACGGTCCACTGACTTTGAAAAATTTTATGTCAAAGTTTGGTTTTCTCAACATCAGAGATAGCTGCGAGTCTGAAACCTTGCATAGTTATTGTCCTTGACATACCCTTCAAGCACACACCTTGACCCGGTGCCCTTGACCTATATTTCACGGTCCACTGACTTTGAAAATTTTTACGTCGAAGTTTGGTTTTCTTGACATCAGTGATAGCTGCGAGTCTGAAACCTTGCATAGTAATTGTCCTTGACATACCCTTCAAGCACGCACCTTAACCTGGTGCCCTTGACCTATATTACACGGTCCACTGACTTTGAAAATTTTTACGTCGAAGTTTGGTTTTCTCGACATCAGAGATAGCTGCAAGTCTGAAACCTTGCATAGTAATTGTCCTTGACATACCCTTCAAGCACGCACCTTAACCCGGTGCCCTTGACCTTTATTTCACGGTCCACTGACTTTGAAAATTTTTATGTCGAAGTTTGGTTTTCTTGACATCAGAGATAGCTGCGAGTCTTAAACCTTGCATAGTAATTGTCCTTGACATGCCCTTCAAGCACACACCTTGACCCGGCGCCCTTGAACTATATTTCACGGTCTATTGACTTTGCCCGATGCAGGTGCGATATCGACCTCCGCGGAGTTCTTGTTACTTGCTAAAAATCTTCCGTTCCAAAAAAAAAAAAAAAAAGAAAAAAAAAAGGCCCTTAAGTGTGACATTGGGTTAGAAAACTGAAAGTAGTATTTGGCGGACTAATCTGGCCTTATTTGTACCGTAATATGTCTAATTTACTATTTTGAAAAGATTCAATAAAATATAAAGGATGGTTCTTAAAAATGATAGCATTGCTTTGAATTTTTCGCTTAGGAGTGGAAAAAATACACTCCTTACATAACTAATCTGACTTAGAATGCACAAAGAAAGCAAACAAAAACCAAATCTACAGAAAATGACATGACATTTCCCACCAGATTCAAGGAGTCTGTCTGACTGCTTACAAGTAACAACAAGGAATCCAACATAATAATTTGGGAGTCTCGGACTCCCGGACTCCCTTTAGTGTCGAACCCTGGTAAAAAAGTTAACAAGCGACAGTGCGAAACCAACTGTTGTGTTAACTGATCGGGGGGCCTGAGCTTAGTATGAACAGTAAGAAAATAAATGACAACCAAAAGTATTAAAAATATTGTTGACCAATAACCTTGAAATCTTACACTCGTTACATTTAGACCCCAGCTGATTTGCGCGTGGTGATACCAGAGTCTTTTAATCTCTATATTCATATGTTTGATATTTTGTATCTCTTCAATTTCTATTCCTTTAATTTGATGCAGTATGATAGCTTTCAAATTTGACTTCAATGAAAAATGTCACACAAAGATCTTACACTCCTTACATCAAACATGCATATATGCCATAAAATAAATTATACACGTGCTAGATGGTGTGGTTGGGGTGGGCTTTAGGTTATTTTTGATGAGATTCGGGGCTTTGCATTGCTAAAAGATCTAATTTTTGATATTATAAATGTTTTTAAGGCTATTTGAATGTGTTGTGGGATGGTTTTGGGTGTTTCCATGGACCCTTAAGTAGTGCTGCAAAAAATTGGAAAACCCAAAGCACAGCTATTTTTAATAGGCTTCATTTAGATAACAGGTAGTCCCAACATGACAAGCTGTATGTGACAGTATGTCATAGCAGACAATCACAAATACAATAAAATTGTTGAATGATGTTCAGTGAATGATGCTGAGTAACATTGTCATGGTCTTGTCTGGTTTCATTTTCAGTTGATCAACCAGGCCATTATCTACGGAGACAAGCATAAACCAACAATGAAATTGGCAGATCATTGGCTACTGGTAGGTATAACCTGCACCAAGTAGCTTATGAGACTCATATGCTCTTGCCTGCACCCAAAGTGAGCCTTCGCGTCATAAAACCAACAATTTAGATTTCCAACCAGGTCCAACACAAACCAGTCTTTACAGTCACAGAAGCATCCTAGAAGCTTGAAATTTAGGGAGTTAGAAGAAGAGGGATTGTACTATCTGTGGAGCTAAAACAAAGACGCTGATCAGCTGTGCAGTTACTGCACAGCTAATCTGTGTCTTTGTTTTCGCATTGGCAGATTGTTCGTTTTATGTGGCGGCCAAAGTTATAAAATTTGCCAATGAGGGCCTTTTCTGACCTTTTTTGGAACATTTTCGGTACCAGTGAAATAAGGGAAAAAATAGCATGATTTTGTGAAAAAAATAGCTCAATTTTTAGTCAGGATTTGATTGTAATTCATTTATCCTACTCATAAAAGTTAAACTGCCAACTAAATGACATTTTAACAATTATTGGGAGGATAAATTCCTCTCTTACCTAAGTTAAGCATGAAAAATTTTAACTCATATAAGCCTATTGTTCTTTTTTGTGGGACAGAGGCAAACAGTATAGCCCCAGATGTGATGACGCAGAACTTTGCATCCCATCTGGGACTATTCTGTTTGCTTAGTGAAAATTCATCCAAAAACTGAATAAAAATTAAAAACCACTCCTGTTTCCCTTAGAAATGAAAGCGGACTCAACACAATGATAACAATGGGAAAGTCATTTCGTCATAAATTGGTTAAGCATGAAAAAAAAGGGTAAGAGAACTAAGTTGGCAGATACAGAAATTAAGTAACATGAAGAGATTCTTATATTACGAAAACTTGCCCATGCAATATACAGTGATTTCTAAAGTTGTAGAAAATGAAAAATTTTCGATATTTTTGCTCAAAACATAGATTGTGGGTACACGTTAGAACCGCCTCGCCGAGTCGGTTCTAACGAGTACCCACAATCTATGTTTTGGAGCAAAAATAAGAAAAATAGGTATACCCCTGCATACCCCAGTTTTACTATATAAAAGTGGGGTTTGAGGGGGTATACTTTAAACGGACATATTTTCGTGATGCGTTCACCTTTACAGTTACTGCACAGTTGATATGTAATAGTTAATGTTCCGTCCTGACATGACTGAAAAAAAATGTTGACTCAGAAGTTAATCTCAGTGCAAACAAACAGTTCTGAAAAAAAAATGTTTTCTCATCAGGCTTGGGCAATGCATTAAACACATTAGCAATGCATTAGCTTTTTCTCAACTAATGCTAATGCCAATGCTAATATTAATTTTGGCATTAGATTAATGCTAATTCTAATGCATTACTTTTGCAAATTTTGCTAATGCTTTAGCATTAGATTGGGCATTAGTTACTAAAGGTACAAGTAGGCAAAGATCAGGAAAAGGCGCAATCAGAAAAAGATTCCCACTCCAAAAACCGAGGTGGGAAAAAACCAAACTAACAATCAGGTACTTATACCATGAAACATATCGCAAGCCGAATGAGCAGCTATTTTCCCAATAGGTGGCCACTCAGTTACCTTAACTAAAAATATGAAAACATAAAGGCACCAACAGCAAAAAAAAAATTTTAAACACCAAGACATAAAACAAAAAGAACCACCACAGAAGTATCGCCTTGGAACGATCAGTAACACAAAGTTACTGGCGGGCTTAAACCGGTTTTACATGGCCATAACCTCACCCTCAGCTACTGCAGTGGTTCATAACATTTAGTTAGTTCTTCGGTCCTCGTGGTGAATCTCTAACTAGTCAATGAATCATCAAGAACAAACAAATAAATAATGATAAACATCCTGATGAATCAAAAACCAGGACTCACAGATTGAGTAAGCTGCCCGACGATGGAGATCCCTGTGCGCCGAATAACCTACTAACTCCGGAGCAAAAGAAAAACACCAGTTGGACCCCGGTGGGCCAAGCAACAGACAAGAAGCTCCGGCCCCAACCAACTAAAATGAATAGCTTTAAGTCGGGGCCATCATAGAGTCTGACGCCCACCCAAAACACTTTGTTTAAATTTATTAATGAGGATCATGTTTTCAAACTATTTCCAAAGGTGTGATAAGTTGCCACTCAATTCATATTGTTACTTGAGAAGTTGTTTGTTTGCCTTTGGCTATTACCTAGCAGTATTGTGTGAGTTACAAACAATGTCACCTAATCATCTGCAGTTTCCTGTGACTTTTTTGTCAGGTGAATACAATCATTGAAGCATGCTAGTGAACAGCACCATTTCACAATAATAGAATTTAAGATTATAATTGTACAACCATGTGATTCATAATATGTTCCAGTGTGGAAACTAGGTTTGAGGTTAATTATTGACGGATTCATACTTTTATTTATCATTTCTAGATCTTATACTGAGTTGATCATCTTTATCATGAATGTGTTAAATAACTTTGAAGTACCAGAATTGGCAATGTATGATAGTTGATTAAATGTTCAATTGATTAAATGTTCAATGAAGATACATGTACATGTACAACTCATCATCGCACTGGCTCAATTCCCTATTGCAAAGTGACCTGAAAACTAATGCCAATGCCAATTCATTATTAGCTCACCTGAGCCGAAGGCTCTCAGGTGAGGTTATAGGATAGGGAGGCACCCGGCGTCCGTCCGTCGGCGTCGTCCGTCGTCCACCATTTTCAAAGATCTTCTTCTCTGAAACCGCTTGGCCAATCAAAGCCAAATTTTATGTGAAGCATCAATAGGAAGGGGGAACCAATGTGTATATAAGAAATCCAGGTCACATGACCAAGATGGCCGCCATGCCCATATATGGTAAAAACCCTTCAAAAATCTTCTTCTCCAGAACCATTGGACCGATTTCATCGAAACTTGGCATGAAGCATTGATGGCTCAAGCACTACAATGTATATATAAATCGTGGTCCTGTGATGACCTTGACCTATTTTACGGCAAGGTCAACATAGGTCGCTAATGCATTTGAATGGGGAAAAATTTAAAAGTGTCATTTAAAGTCAAAATCTTGCAGGAAATGGGCAGTAGGACTGAATATTGATGATTCTGAAAAAAAAATGACCCCAGGGGCTCATCTGCCCCCACCCCGGGGCAATATACCTGTACATTACCTTAATATTCAAACATCATCTCCTCTGAATTCGCTTGGCCAATTAAAGCCAAATTTAATGTGAAGCATCAATAGGAAGGGGGAACCAATGTGTAAATAAGTAATCCAGGTCACATGACCAAGATGGCCGCCATGCCCATATATGGTAAAAACCCTTCAAAAATCTTCTCCAGAACCAATGGACCGATTTCATCAAAACTTGGCATGAAGCATCGATGGCTCAAGCACTACAATGTGTATATAAATCGTGGTCCTGTGATGACCTTGACCTATTTTACGGTAGGGTCAACATAGGTCGCCAATGCATTTGAATGGAGAAAAATTTAAAAGTGTCATTTAAAGTGAAAATCTTGCAGGAAATGGGCAGTAGGACTGAATATTGATGATTCTGAAAAAAAAATGACCCCAGGGGCTCATCTGCCCCCACCCCGGGGCAATATACCTGTACATTACCATAATATTCAAACATTATCTCCTCTGAATTCGCTTGGCCAATCAAAGCCAAATTTAATGTGAAGCATCAATAGGAAGGGGGAACCAATGTGTAAATAAGTAATCCAGGTCACATGACCAAGATGGCCGCCATGCCCATATATGGTAAAAACCCTTCAAAAATCTTCTTCTCCAGAACCAATGGACCGATTTCATCAAAACTTGGCATGAAGCATCGATGGCTCAAGCACTACAATGTATATATAAATCGTGGTCCTGTGATGACCTTGACCTATTTTACGGTAAGGTCAACATAGGTCGCCAATGCATTTGAATGGAGAAAAATTTAAAAATGTCATTTAAAGTGAAAATCTTGCAGGAAATGGGCAGTAGGACTGAATATTGATGATTCTGAAAAAAAAAATGACCCCAGGGGCTCATCTGCCCCCACCCCGGGGCAATATACCTGTACATTACCATAATATTCAAACATCATCTCCTCTGAATTCGCTTGGCCAATCAAAGCCAAATTTAATGTGAAGCATCAAGAGGAAGGGGGAACCAATGTGTAAATAAGAAATCCAGGTCACATGACCAAGATGGCCGCCATGCCCATATATGGTAAAAACCCTTCAAAAATCTTCTTCTCCAGAACCAATGGACCGATTTCATCAAAACTTGGCATGAAGCATCGATGGCTCAAGCACTACAATGTATATATAAATCGTGACCCTGAGATGACCTTGACCTTCTTTACGGCAAGGGTAACATAGGTCACCAATGCATTTGAATGGGGAAAAATTTTAAAAAATTCATTTAAAGTGAAAATCTTGCAGAAAATGGGCAGTAGGACTGAATATTGATGATTCTGAAAAATTTTGACCTCAGGGGCTCATCTGCCCCCACCCTGGGGCAATATACCTGTACATTACCATCATATTCAAACATCATCTCCTCTGAAACCGCTTGGCCAATCAAAGCCAAATTTAATGTGAAGCATCAATAGGAAGGGGGAACCAATGTGTATATAAGAAATCCAGGTCACATGACCAAAATGGCCGTCATGCCCATATATGGTAAAAACCCTTCAAAAATCTTCTTCTCCAGAACCTTTTGATCAATTTCAGTGAAATTTGGCATGAAGCATCTATGGCACAAGCACTACAATGTATATATAAATCATGACCCTGTGATGACCTTGACCTTTACGGCAAGGTCAACATAGGTCACCAATGCATTTGAATGGGGAGAACTTTAAAAATGTCATATAAAGTGAAAGTCTTACAGGAAATGGGCAGTAGGATTGAATATTAATGATTCTGAAAACAATTGGACCCCAGGGGCTCATTTGCCCCACCCCGGGGTTATTATACATGTATATTACCATAATATTCAAACATCTTCTCCTCTGAAACCGCTATGCCAATCAAAGCCAAATTTAATGTGAAGCATATATAGAATGGGGGAATCAATGTGTATATAATTAATCAAGGTCACATGACCAAGATGGCAGATATGCCCATATATGGTATAAACCCTTCAAAAATCTTCTTCTCCGGAACCAGTGGACCGATTTTGAAGAAACTTGGCATGAAGCATCGATGACTAAAGTACTGCAATGTGTACATAAATCATGACCCTGTGATGACCTTGACCTATTTTAAGGCAAGGTCATGGGTTGCCTATGTATTTGAATGAGTAAACTGTTAAAATGTAATTTGAAGGGAAAACTTGTATGGCCAGTATATTGATTATTCTGAAAAGAAAAAATGGCCCAAGGGCTTCATCTGCCTTTATACTGGGACTATTTTCTATAACATTCATTTATACAGCAGATTTCAGGTGAGCGTTTACAGGACCATTGGTCCTCTGGTTTTGTAGAATAATGCTAATGCCAGTGCATTGTTTTATAAACCAGCTAATGCCAGTGCTAATGCCAATGCTCTAAATTGGTTTTAATGCTAATGACAATGCATTACTTTGCTAACTAATGCTGCCCAAGCCTGTTTCTTATAGGTCAGGCAGTGCTAGCATGTTATGTTTTGAGCAAAAATAAGAAAAAAAAAATCAATCTGAAATTTTCAATTTTACACCAGTAAGAAATATGAGCCTCTGCCCCAGAAAACCAATAATTTGCATATGCGAAAACAATGGCGCAGATCTGAAAACAAAGGTGCAGATCAGCTTCCAGGTAACTGCGAAGCTGATCAGCGCCTTTGTTTTCCCTACACATATAGTACAATCCCTCTTCTTCGTAAATCCCAAAATTCAAGCTTCTAGCCTGCTACTGTTACTGTACAGGCTGAGTTTTGTCGGATCTGGTTCGAACCCCAAATTGTTGGTTTTCTCATGCAGCAGCATAACACATGATATTATAGGGTTATTGCACTGATATCGGTGAATATTGTCCCCGAGTTGGGATATCGAAGGACGCGAGCTTGCGAGCGTCCGTAGATATCCCAACGAGGGACAATATTCACCGATATCAGTGCGATAACCCTTTTATCATATAGCTATAAATATCTGCTTCTCATATATGATGTTTTGTTGAGAGATAGCCTTACAAAATTGAAATATCTACACGACGGCCGCGATAAGATCCATAAGTGATATCATTTTTGCACTAGTGCAATATCAGATGATATCATTTTTGCACTGTTACTTTTTGGAAGCACATTTTGCAATTGAATCAATATTGCTGACATTTTTTTTTTTTTTTTTTTCGGCTTAAATTGCTTAAATCTGAAAGTGACAAACTTCAGCTGACGTTTCGGCCCGGTATGACGTCATATTCCATGCGACGTCAGATGAAGATGACGTCAGAGTTGACGTCCCAATTTTACAATTTTGCACGATGACCCTCAAGTCAAGAATTTGGCAATGTATCATAAAAAGAATATTTCGCTTTTAACAAAGTGTGCAATATCAAGTAAGTGTGCAGATATCGCCTGATATCTGCACACTTGTTACTCGGCTTTTATCCCTAAGCTTTAATAATTTGATATTTATAGCTATATAATAATATATAAATATTGCGTGGACATGTTTTTTGTATTGTATTCTAGGAGAAAGACCTTGTTCACAAGCTGTTCAAAGTGCTAGCACCGCGATATGCTGAGTACCAAACATCATTCTGCAATTTTTATAAGCTGCCACAGGACTATCCCGGTAGACACAGTGCTACAAAAGCAATTCTAGAACTCAAAGGTAAGTCTGTGCACAGTGACTGTGTTGTAAGTTAGGAAATGTTTGCATGAATATTGGCTGAATTCAAAACCTCGCAAATAAATTAGAAATGGACAATTTGCATTTAATAATGGTCAAACAAAAAATTTGAATTTGCAGTATGTTGGATATTTGGCCAGGGCCCTTTTAAATGCTAATATTGGTAAAATTATTGAGTAAAGAGGGACAGTAGGGAAAAGTGTCATCATGTTAAGCTAACTAAGCCATGCTCAAGTATATAACAAACCAGAGTAATCATGTTTAACATCTTTTGACTGTTTAGCATCTCTCAGAAACATGAAAACTGTGATGTTTTTCAAAGGGTTTTTTGAATTTTTTTAGCAAAATATACTTTCTGGCATAAGGAATTGAGCCCTATCTTGGCCCCAAATTAGACTTTGAAAAAACACTGAATAAAGATATTGCGTAGCCATCACAGGTTTTCTAGCATTTTTTCTGACAATATTCATCAGGAAAATATGTCCTCAAAATGTGTACCTCCTCAAACTCACTTTTATATAGCAAAACTGGGTTATGCAGGGGTATACCTTTTTAGCTCACCTGAGCCGTTAGGCTCACAAGGTGAGCTTAGTTATAGGATGGCCATGATCCGGCGTCCGTCCGTCCGGCGTCCGTCGTCCGTCCGTCGTCCGTCCGTCCGTCCACAATTTCAAAGATCTTCTTCTCTGAAACCTCTTGGCCAACCAAAGCCAAATTTTATATGAAGCATCTATAGGAAGGGGGAACCAATGTGTATATAAGAAATCCAGGTCACATGACCAAGATGGCCGCCATGCCCATATATGGTAAAAACCCTTCAAAAATCTTCTTCTCCAGAACCGGTGGACTGATTTCAACGAAACTTGGCATGAAGCATCGATGGCTCAAGCACTGCAATGTGTATATAAATCATGACCCTGTGATGACCTTGACCTATTTTACGGCAAGGTCAACATAGGTCGCCAATGCATTTGAATGGGGTAAACTTTTAAAATGTCATTTAAAGTCATTTAAAGTGAAAGTCTTGCAGGAAATGGGCAGTAAGACTGAATATTAATGATTCTGAAAAAAAATTGGACCTCAGGGGCTCATATGCCCCCACCCCGGGGCAATATACATGTATATTACCATAATATTCAAACATCATCTCCTCTGAAATCGCTTGGCCAATCAAAGCCAAATTTTATGTGAAGCATCAATAGGAAGGGTTTATCACTGTGTATATAAATAATCCAGGTCACATGACCAAGATGGCCGCAATGCCCATATATGGTATAAACCCTTCAAAAATCTTCTTCTCCAGAACCGGTGGATCGATTTCAAAGAAACTTGGCATGAAGCATTGATGGCTCAAGTACTACAATGTGTATATAAATCATGACCCTGTGATGACCTTGACCTTTTTTTAAGGCAAGGTCAACATAGGTCGCCAATGCATTTGAATAGAGAAAACTTTTAAAATGTCATTTAAAGTGAAAGTCTTGCAGGAAATGGGCAGTAGGACTGAATATTAATGATTTTGAAAAAAATTTGGACCCCAGGGGCTCATCTGCCCCCACCCTGGGGCAATATACATGTATATTACCATAATATTCAAACATTCTTCTCCTCTGAAACCGCTTGGCGAATCAAAGCCAAATTTTATGTGAAGCATCTATGGAATGGGGGAATTAATGTATGTATAAATTATCTAGTTCACATGACCAAGATGGCTGCCATGCCCATATAATGATATATGGTAAAAACCCTTCAAAAATCTTCTCCGAATCTGGTGGACCGATTTCAAAGAAACTTGGCATGAAGCATCAATGGCTGAAGTACTACAATGTGTATATAAATCATGACCCTGTGGTGACCTTGACCTATTTTACGACAAGGTCAACATAGGTCGCCAATGCATTGGAATGGGGTAAACTTTTAAAAAGTCATTTGAGGTGAAAATCTTGCAGGAAATGGGTAGTAGGACTAAATATTAATGATTCTGAAAAAAAAAAAAAAATTGACCTAAGGGCTCATATGCCCACACCCCGGGGCAATATACATGTATATTACCATAATATTCAAACATCTTCTCCTTTGAAACCACTTGGCCAATTGAAGCCAAATTTTATGTGAGGCATCTATAGGATGGGGGAACCAATGTATATATTAATAATCTAGGTCACATGACCAAGATGGCCGCCATGCTCATATATGGTAAAAACCCTCCAAATATCTTCTTCTCTGAAAAATAGATTGATTTCAATGAAACTTGGCATGAAGCATCCATGGCTAAAGTACTACAATGTGTATATAAATCATGACCCTGTGATGACCTTGACCAAGTTTATGGCAAGGTCAACATGGGTTGCCCATGCATTTGAATGGGAAAAACTGTTAAAATGTCATTTGAAGGGAAAAGCCAGCAAGAAATTGGCAAATGGACAGAATATTGATTACTCTGAAAAAAGAAAACGGCCCAAGGGCTTCATCTGCCCCTGCACTGGGGTTAAATACCATAATATTCAAACGTTTATTGGTATATGCAGCAGACTCAGGTGAGCGTTTACAGGACCATTGGTCCTCTGGTTTCTTATTTTTGCTCCAAAATCAGATTATAGGTTCTAACTTGTACCCAGAATCTATGTTTTCAAGCAAAAATAAGAAAAATAGAAAAAAAAATTCAGTTTTTACAACTTAAGAAAAATCTCTATATTACATGGACGTGTTTTCGTAATCTATGTTATTTTGTCTCTTCTGCGGCTTCAAGAAGATGTGTTGGTAGCGAACTTTGGTCTGTTTTGATTAAAAACTTATTCACAAATGTCCTTTTTTCTCTCATTTCTTCATATTAGGTAACCCCTACACCCCTGTGATCTATCAACACAGAAACAATGAGTCGTTGTTGTCCAATGCGTTACTGAGGGCGGCCAGAGAAAAAGACTTGAAAAACAGAGATAATAAAACTTTTTTCATGCTCATCTCAAATAATAGAACTTTTTAGCTCGCCTGCACGAAGTGCATAGAGCTATTGTAGTCACCTCGGTCGTGCGCGTTTACGTTTACGTGTGCGTCCGCGTCACACTTTCGGTTAAAGTTTTTTAAAAGTCTATATCTCTTGACCAAGTTGATGGATCAAGTTGATACTTTGCATGTTGCTAGATATTGGTCTGAAGTTTTACGCAGTACCATCATGACCCACCCTGGGTGACCTTGAGGTCAAGCTCACGGACTTAGAAATTTTGTGTTTAAGTTTTTGGTTAAAGTTTTTTAAAAGTCTATATCTCTTGACCATGTTGATGGATCAAGTTGATACTTTGCATGTTGCTAGATATTGGTCTGAAATTTTACGCAGTACCATCATGACCCACCCTGGGTGACCTTGAGGTCAAGCTCACGGACTTTTGTGTTTTAAGTTTTTGGTTAAAGTTTTTGTAAATAAAATATAAAGGTTTGATCCTTTGGAAGCAGTAAAAACATTCAAAGAGAGATAGTATGGACTATATTGCGCAATTTCGGGTAATGAACCCTCGTCAGTAGCCCTCTTTAAACCGGCAACGAACGCCAGACTATAATTGTGCTGCAATTTCGAGAATTTATACGAGGAGTCTAAATCAAAGACATATTCCTAAATTGGGTCAATAATTAAAAAATGCTTAGAAGTATGTTTCTAAACGCGAGTGTTATGACCCACCCTGGGTGACCTTGAGGTCAAGGTCACGGACTTAGAAATTTTGTGTTTAAGTTTTTGGTTAAAGTTTTTGTAAGTCTATATCTCTTGACCATATTGATGGATTGAGTTGATACTTTGCGTGTTGCTAGATATTGGTCTGAAGTTTTATGCAGTACCATCATGACCCACTCTCTGTGACCTTGAGGTCAAGGTCACAGACTTAGAAATTTTGTGTTTAAGTTTTTGATTTAAGTTTTTGTAAGTCTATATCTCTGGACCATGTTGATTGATCGAGTTGAAACTTTGCATTTTGGTAGATATTGGTCTGAAGTTTTATGCAGTACCATCATGACCTACCCTGGGTGACCTTCAGGTCAAGGTCACAGACTTAGAAATTTTGTGTTAAATTTTTTGGTTAAAGTCTAAATCTCTTGAACATGTTGATGGATAAAGTTGATACTTGCATGTTGATAGATATTGGTCTCAGGTTTTATGCTGTACATCACAACTCACCTGGATGACCTTGAGATCAGGGTCACGGACTTGGAAGTTTTGTGTTTAAGTTTTGGTTAATGTTTTTATAAGTCTATATCTCTTGAACATGTAGATTGATCAAGTTGATACTTTGCATTGGTCTGAAGTTTTTTGTTGTACCATCATGACCCACCTGAGTGACCTTGAGGTCAAGGTCATGGGTCATAGATTTTAACAGATGTAGTGGCAAAGCACAAGTCAGGCGAGCTACGCTGTCCTTCGACAGCTCTTATTTCATGCTCAACTCATCTGAGACTAAAATTTAACCTGCTCATAAATGGTTGTTTTTTTAACATTTACCAGCAGAATAAATTTCTGGTTTTATGGGTTATACCAAAAATTAAAATTAATTTGGGCTATTTCAGTATTTATAAGGAACTCAAATTTCATGCTCAGCTGAGTTGAGCATGAAAAAAGATTTATAACCTGGAGACCTAGATTCTGATACACAACAGACTGGTTGTTTAGATTCCTGCCTCTTATCTCTAAATAACATGTTTCTTCTTAATTTTAGGTAACCCCTACCCCCCTGTGATATATCAACACAGAAACAATGAGTCATTGTTGTCCAATGTGTTACTGAAGGCAGCCAGAGAAAGAGACTTGAAAAACAATAAACCTGATACTGATACATAACAGAATGGTTGTTCGGAATGATTTCAGAGTGAAAATTTTTTGAAACAGTGAACTGCCTGAAAGTTGGGCAAATTGTAATTGACATACAAGTGTATTCGTTGAAAACTTATCAAGGAGTAAGCTATGAGCAAGACGTGTAATTGACTAGACTTCTCTGGATCTATCAGGTTTCTACAGGCTGTCGGTTTACAAAAACTTGCATTCCAACATACATTATTGTCTTTTTCTTTTCATTAATTCTAATGAAACATGTCCGTGTAATGTATACCCCCTTGAACCCCACTTTTATATAGTAAAACTGGGGTATGCAGGGGTATACCTATTTTTCTTATTTTTGCTCCAAAACATAGATTGTGGGTACTCGTTAGAACCGCCTCAGCGAGGCGGTTCTACGTGTACCCACAATCTATGTTTTGAGCAAAAATAAGAAAAATATCAACATATTTCTCAATTTCTGGTACTGAAAAAAATCTCTATATATTGCATGGGCAAGCTTTCGTAATGTCTAACGAAACCGTCATTGTGCACATGGACAATTATACACAGGAAAAGAAATTGCATACAAAAGAGCATGCATGCATTTGTGATGTCACATAAAAACTGTTAGCTATACTGCGATTGAATCCTTATTATTACTTTAATTAACATGCCAAACGATCTTAACAGGTGTTTATTTACAAAGAGAAAGATGTGTATTAATGAGGTAATTATCATGAGGGAGGGCTGTTAATATACTGCTCTTATTTGTGCTTGTTACAGGGCATATCGCAAAAATTGATGTCATCTTGAAATGTGCATTTGATTTAATGTTATATCATGATGTCATGATGACGAAGTTTACCCCAGATGCAACATTTTTAAAACATCCTTAGCTAATGTCATTTTCCGTACCATTTTAGGTGCACAAATTTTTGCTAAACCCTGGCAATTTCTAAAAGTTTTCACATGAAATAGTTGTATTATGCAATAATAACAATCAAACATGTTATTTCTGATGCATAAATGCCCAGTCATTTGTAACCATGTCCCCCCACCCCAGAGGAATAGTGGGGACTATGACTTTTGGTCCAGCAAATCCCTACTAAAAGCCCCACCCTGCGGGGACTGCTCTTTGGTAAAACCACTGCTGTTTTTCCCCGCAGCCTGATCTTTTCATTTCACCGCCCTTTTGGCCTACATTAAGCAAACCCCGGGTATTTCCCCCACACTGCCATGGCAAAACTTTTGTCAAAGCCCCGCTCATTTTCACGGCTATCCCCCCTCCCCAGGGGGATGGAGTGTCATGGTTACAAATGACTGGCGCATAACATCTACACTGCCCCTTGGGAGTGTTGAACCCTCACCTTTAAGGTTCGGGTTTCAGTGCCTCCCCTCACTACTGCAAGAACAACCATGAATCAGCCATGAAAAACTCATGGCTTGAGCCATTAACATCATCCATTAAAAGCGACATTGTGATGGGCATTAATAAACCATCAAAATGCCATTACTATACCATTAAATATTCTTAATGGGAGAGTTATGGCCATTACAGAAGTAATTCATGGCCATTAATGGACGAATGCCACCATTACTTTTTTCAGGATGAATTACTGGGGAAATAATGACCATTACAAAACTGAATACTGATGGGCATTAATTTTTTAATGGTAGCCATGATTTTTTTAATAATTGCTAAAGTCATGACCCATTACTATTTTTCATGGCATCATTTAATGGGCAGTGGCCATTAAAAGGGACATTGTGATGGGCATGAGTTTGGATTAATGGGAAAGAATTTTTTTCCATTGCTAAACCATGCCCATTATCCATAAACCCTCAAATAAATTAAATGGGCATTAAAAATAAAATGGCTCAAAATACCTGCCTGGAAATGGCCATAAAAATTTATTTGCATTTTTTTTCATAGCCAAACCATGCCCATTATTGTTAACCCCTTAAATATTGTTAATGGGCATGAATTTTCTAATGGCTAAACAATCGGAAAAAATCCCAGTAATGAGCCAAAAATGATGGACATTGAAGTTTTTTAATGCCCATCATAATATACCCCATGCCCATTTTTGTTACCCTAAAATGTGGTTAATGGACATTAAATAACTTATGACCAAACAATGGAGCCATTATAATTTATTTTGGAGGGGGGATGCTAATGGCCATAAAATGGACATGTCCATTATTGTTACCCGGTAAATGTGGTTAATGGGCATCAAATTTGTAATGGTCAAAAATGGACATTAACCTAAATCATGTCCATAATTCCCCCCCCCCCCATTTAAATGTAGTAAAAGGGCATTCACTTATAAATGTCCAAACAAAGGGTGGGGGGGACAGGTCCAGTAATGGGTCGAAAATAATGGCAACAAAAATAATGGCCATTATGAAATGGGGGAAGGGACTGTTATAGGCCATTAATCTAGACCATGTCCATAGGCTGTGCAGTGTAGACCCTGACAAGAGCCCTGAATCAAGAATTACTGTTGAATCATATTATGGCTTTCATGCACATTATTGCTAGACTTAATTGCCAAATCTTAACATGGTGAAAGAGCTATCAAGAGCCTAGGACTATTAATAAAGAGCAAGGAGTCATATAAGCAAATTGCTACTGAGAACAACCAACACAGTTGCAATCAATAAAGGGAGGGGATGGGTTTGCTACCATCTATTTGGTTGTTTCAATGGCCTGTTTGCATTGGAAGGATGTACCCAGAAAGTGTCTCTGAAATGAAATTCAGGCCAGAATATGGAATCTAACATGCCCGAGCCAGACACATCTGCAGTATGATAAATAAGAGCAACATGTACAAATGTTCATATTTCAGCAAATTTGCATCAAAGTTCTTCTAAAATGCTTACCTGCAAGGCAGCAAGTGTAACAAGTCCTAGCTTATATCAATTTATCTTTCCAGAAATGTTCATTGAATTTCATTCTGCACAATTTTCTACATAAGCTTTGCCTTGACCATTTTCTATCAATGTTTTTGCAGTTTTCTCTTCCTGTTAGCATCTCTTAGCCTGTCTGCAGTTTATTCTTCAAGTTTTTTGTTTATAGGCATTCTGATGCCTTAGATATTTGAAGATTTGTTCAGTCTAGATATCTGTTTACTTTCTCAAATTATGTGAAACAGGAAAAGGAAGTGAGGTCAGATGGCATGGGATTATGGGTAATCAGCATCATTCATGGGTGATTGCTTGGCTTGAATAAATGTTCATGGTAGTTAATGAATAAATGTTCATGGTAGTTAATGGGCATGAATCAAAATGAAAGAAGTTAAAACCTTTAGGTATTTTATTCATCCCCATTACAAACAAAGTTAATGCACATGAATTATCTAATTCAGAATTCAAGGTAACATTAATGGCCATAATTAATCGTCAAGAGTTTTTTTAATGTCTATGATTTTAGCAACTTTTATAATGGCCATTATTTGTTACTGTTTGGTATTTAGTGGCCATCATTAGTGGGTGATTGATGGGCATGAATAAATTGTCATGGTAGTTAATGGGCATGAATCAAAATCAAAGAAGTTGAAACTTTCCTCAGTATTTCTTTCATCCCCATAACAAACAAAGTGAATGCCCATGAATGGTCTGATTCAGAATTCAATGATATATTAATGGCCATAATTAATCATCAAGAGTTTTTTAATGCCAATGTTTTTAGCAACTTTTTATAATGGTCATTATTTGTTTCTATTTGGTTTTTGATGGCCATCATCAGTTGGTGATTGATGGACATGAATAAATGTTCATGGTAGTTAATGGGCACAAATCAAAGTGAAAGAAATTGAAACTTTTCTCGGTATTTCTTTCATCCTCAGTACAAACAAAGTTAATGCCCCATGAATGGCCTGATTCAGAATTCAATGATATATTTATGGCCATGATTAATCGCCATAGGTTTTTAATGCCAGTGACTTTTAGCAATCTTTATTATGGCCATTATTTGTTACTTTTTTATATTTAATGGCCATCTTTCATGGGTGATTGATGGGCATGAATAAATGTTCATGGTAGTCGATGGGCATGAATAAAGCTAAAACAAGAAGTAATGGCCCATTACTTCTTTAATGCCTATACCTTTATGCCGCAACATTATATCAATCTGCATTCCATGTCTTTTTAATGGTAAAATCTTGATTTAATGGCCATAAGTTAGCATTTTAATGGCTAAAGGTTTTACCCATTAATTTTTTTCTGCAAAGACTAATGGCTCCTTTTAATGGTTTTTGGTATATTCATGGGTCATTAATGGTATTTTAACAGGACTTTAATGGTACCCTTTTGCAGTAGTGCCTGGGACCCAACAGAGTAAATGCATAGAAGATTATGATTGATCCCTATATTGAAAGCGTGCCAATATTCTTCTTCAGTGGTTTTGTTAAAAATGGAGAATTTTTTTCTGTACCGTGAATTATTTTTTAATTGTGTGTGATGTTGCCTGGCAGAGATGTCTAGTGATATTTGAGCCGCCCCATGGGAAAAACAACAATCTGCATATTCGAAAACAAAGGCGCAGATCAGCTTCGCAGTAACTGCGAAGCTGATAAGCGCCTTTGTTTTCGCTACTCGGATAGTACAATTCCTCTTCTACTTAAATCCGAAATTTCAAGCTTCTAGCGCTCTTCTGTGCTTGTACAGGCCGGTTTGTGTAGGACCTGTTCGGAAACCACATTGTTGGTTTTTTCACGAGGCCGCTCATTTAATGCACTCAATCTGCGCTATCTTGATTTAATAAATTAATACATTATAAGAGCTGTGTCATAAGAAAGCCGGATTTTTGCATATGCAAAATCAAAGATGCAGATCAGCTGTGCAGTAACTGCATAGCTGATCAACATCTTTGTTTTCCCTACACGGATAGTACAATGCCCCTCTACCTATTTCCAAAATGTCAAGCTTCTTCTGTAACTGTACAGGCCGGATGTGTAGGACCTGGTCAGAAACCCCGCAGACCAGTTTTCTCATGTCGGTCCTCCCACATCCCGTATTTATTACAATAATTCAAATTTGGTTTCATGAAAACATATAATTTCAACTTGGAAACATTCTCTATGTGCATGCTGTGTACAGCTAGAAGTTACTGCACAGCTAGAATAAATTAGCAGGGCGCATCGCCCTGTTGCCCTTTTCCAGCGCCCTGTTGTGCCCTTTTTCATGCAGTTTGCACCCTGCCCTTTAATTTGGTAAAAAGATCATAAAAATCTGACAAAAATTAAGAAAGATACAGTTATTTTAACTTTGAAGGCAGGAGTAACCAACAGTGCAGCTCTAGTTGCAGTATTATAACTGCATGGTTAACTTCTTCAACCCTTTTTGGATTTTAAGTATTTCATGGACTAAAAAGTGCCTCTTTTGCTCGTTGCCGCTCACCGAAAGTGCCCTTTTTGCTCCTTGCCACGCACTGAAAGTGCCCTTTTCAAAACCAGTCAGCCCTGACCTTTTCAAATCCTAGCTGGAGCACTGAAAGCCTATCATATTTAGGGTCAGTGGCTTCATGCTGTGAATAAATTCAGATTACCAGGATGAGCATTCAAAGATAATAAAATGCTTGGGTCTATATACCACCTTATGTAATGCAATAATAATTACTTTGAAATTCATCAATATTAATAGCCAGACCAATTTTTTAATTTTCCTCAAACACACACTTTTAAAATATTAGTAAATCTATGACAGAAATGAATAGAACAGGAACAATTAATAATCAATAGTGCATTTTTGTGAAATTATCTCCTTCTAGAGCTTTCAGTATAGTCTTTACCTAACAGACATTTGGTAGACAAACAAAGGATGTACACAACGGATTATAATATTGAAAAGATATTTTAACAAAATTTCTGCGTGTTTGCTAGCTTGATAATTTTGCAGGGGGGTGTACCGAAGGCCTTGCTTGCAGCCAATCTCTAGGTGATGGATAATTATGCATGTACACCTCATGTGAACATGACATTGTATAATAAATAATGACCGCAACCCTGTTTATGGCAAGATCAAATTTGGCATAATTGAAGAAGCCATTTTAGGAAAAAAATTGCAGGAAATTGCATAAGGGAAAGATGATTTTTGTTTATAAAAATGGGTTTGGTTACCCCATCCAGTCCACTATGTTGTTGTTGTTGTGCACCTGGATAATCCGTTAAAAATCTTAACATTACAGTGCACATTTATGCCTATATAATAGAAATCCCAGTTATTTCCAATGGGACTGTAGAAAGGTCAAAATCAAGTTACAAGTGTCGTATTTTTTTCACAAATCATTCTCACTTTAAAGTGAAATCCTATTTGAAAATGTGTCAGATGGGTTGTAAACTGTCATAAAACAATCTAGCTATATAATAAGTTTCTTCAGGTTTTTGAAAAACAAATTCACACTCAAAGGAAAGCTGCCATTGAAAATGCATCAAACCTTCAAAGGGATATATATAAACTTGTGATCAAACAAGGAAATGTAAGTCCATGTATTTTGTAAAGGGAATCTCTGCTCATTGATTGGCTAAACACTTTTTAGCTCTACTGCATGAAGTGCACAGTGCTATATTGCAGACATCCCGGTCGTCCACCGTTACCGTGCGCGTACCTGTCACACTTGCGTTAAAGTTGTCCATATCTTGACAACCACTCATCAGAAAGCATTCATACTTGGACCATAGATACCCTGTAGGGTCAGCTTTCATTCCATGGCATCAGGCCCCTAGGCCCAGGCCAAAAGATGGGGCTGGAGGTTAAAATCTAGAACACCTTCAAAAACGGCTTTTCTGTGGTATAGTTTTCTAGAAGTCGGCTCATCAGAAAATTGATACTTAGGGTCATTGACACCCTGTAGGGTTGGCTTTCATTCCATGGCATCAGGTCCCTGGATCCATGCCAGGGGGTGGGGCTGGAGGTTAAAATCTAGAACACCATTAATAATGGCTTTTCTATGGTATAGTTTTCTAGAAGTCTTTATCTTGAAAACCTTGTATCAGAGGGCTTTCATACTTGGACCATAGATACCCTGTGGGGTTGAGTTTATGATTTCTTTAGTTTAGACATCCGGCTACTACTTCGTGCGATCTGTTTTCAAATCGTATTAATCCTAAATGTTTTAGATGCAATTTTGTAATACACAAGGTTGTACACAATTTGTCCTCTGGTATTGGCTTTATTTAATACAAAGCCAGGGTATTGGCCCCTCACTGTTGAGGTGGACAAAAAGGTCATAATCTGGCTATATGTTTCTTCAGTTTGTCAAAAGCCAGTCCCTATTCTTCTGTGGTAGATCTGATTAAATTTACACTGATGGTAAAACATTAGGAAGGCAAATGACGTTTGCAGCATAAAATCATGAATTAGTAAGTCAAAATATTATAATGCAGAAAAATCCCTTCACCAGTCTTAATTTCTAATATTAATATGTCTATTGGGTGTCCAACCAGGTCTGACACAAACCGGTCTGTGCAGTCAGACAATCATGTTAGAAGCTTAAAATTTTGGATTTAAAAAGAAAATAGACTGTACTATCTGTGTCGCCAAAGCAGACGCTGATCTGTGCTATGTTTTCGCCTATGCTTCAACTTCAAGCTCATGAATATTATGCAATTAATTCGGCAGATGGTAAAAGATTACAAGTGAATTCAAAACGTTTGAAATTTGAATTACTTCTGTATCTGTTCAAGCTGTGAAAATGAAAAAAAGGCATTTTTTGAATGAAACGGGCATGATGGTATTATTTTCAGTAGAATGCTGAATCTTTCTGGGATCTGATCATTTGTATCTACTGGTGTCAGCTGCTTGGCATAATAATCCATGCTTTATCACACATAGCTTACATAATAAAATGCATGTAACACTGCTCTTGTTTGCATTCACAGAATTAAATCATGCTTTATCACACACAGCTTACATAATAAAATACATGTAACATGGCTCTGTTTGCATTCACAGAATCGAATCAAAGTGTGAGTTATAGTCAAAGAATGAAGTTCAAATGTGTAATGAAATGTTTTTGGGAGAAATAAGTAAAAGTTAGAATTATGAGTGTAGCGTTTTCACTTTTGTTCAGTAAACATTACGAAATACACAGAGATTTAAATGAAAATTTTCATCAGAAAAAATGTGATATTTTTCTTATTTTTGCTCAAAACATTGATTGTGGGTACACATTCACAATCTATGTTTTGGAGCAAAAATAAGAAAAATAGGTATACCCCTGCATACCCCAGTTTTGCTTTATAAAAGTGGGGTTCGAGGGGGTATACATAATACACCGACATGTTTTCGTGATGAGTAGAAACTGTTTATTTTGTCCAACATCACAAGGTGAATGTACTCAGCAGTGTCATTGCCTTTCCAAAGGTGAACATACTTTTACTTTCTAGAAAGATGAAAAAGAAAAAAAAATATGAGAAAAAGAAAGGAAAAATCTTGAAGGAACATAATTAGCTGGTTTAAATTATCCCCATGTTGGATAAGTTCATTACGAAAACATGCCCATGTTATATACAGAGATTTTTAGCTCGACTGCACGAAGTGCATAGAGCTATTGCAGTCACCCCGGTCGTCCACGTTCCCATTCCCGTTCCCGTGTGCGTTCCCGTGCGCGTGACACTTGCGTTAAAGTTTTTTAGAAGTCCATATCTTGACAACCACTCATCAGAAAGCATTCATACTTGGACCATAGATACCCTGTAGGATTAGCTTTCATTCCATGGCATCGGGCCCCTGGGTCCAGGCCAGGGGGTGGGGCTGGAGGTTAAAATCTAGAACACCTTCAAAAATGGCCATTCTTGTGTTAAAGTTTTCTAGAAGTCCATATCTTGACAACCACTCATCAGAAAGCATTCATACTTGGACCATAGATACCCTGTAGGATTAGCTTTCATTCCATGGCATCGGGCCCCTGGGTCCAGGCCAGGGGGTGGGGCTGGAGGTTAAAATCTAGAACACCTTCAAAAATGGCCATTCTTGTGTTAAAGTTTTCTAGAAGTCTATATCTTGACAACCACTCATCAGAAAGCATTGATACTTGGGCCATTGACACCCTGTAGGGTCGGCTGTCATTCCATGGCATCGGCTTCCTGGGTCCATGCCAGGGGGTGGGGCTAGAGGTTAAAATCTAGAACACCATTAATAATAATGGCTTTTCTGTGATATAGTATTCTAGAAGTCTATATCTTGAGAACTTTTATCAGGGGGCTCTCATACTCGGACCATAGGTACCCTGTAGGGTTGAGTTTCATTTCATGGCATCGGATCTCTGGGTCCATGCCTGGGGGTGGGGCTAGAGGTTAAAAACTAGAAAACTGTAAAAAATAGATGTACTGTTGTGTAAATTTTACAAGGAGTCCATATCTTGACAACAACTTATCATAAAGTGTTCATACTTAATACACTTTAGGTTCCATGACATCGGTCGGACCTCTGGGTCAGAGTCAGGGGGGTGGGGCTAGAGGTCAAAATCTAGAACTCTCTGATTTTTTTTTCTTTTTATTTCTTAATAGAAACAACTTAGGAAGATGGTTGTTCATTCATCTTTTGACTTTGCGACACTGACTTGTGTGTCATGACGGTAAGGGTCGGTTGACCTACTTTCCAGGGTTCAGTGATTTTGCCTTAAATCTTGAGACTCAATTAATAGATTTTCTTACTTCTTTCAGATTATGAGTGAGTATGACCAGACCTTTGACCCCAATATACTTATAGGTCACTGTGACCTAATTTCACGGTTCAGTGATTTTGCCTTATATCTCGGCACTCAATTGGTACATGAACATACTGTTTTCAGGATATGTTCGCGTATGAAAAGACTTTTGACTCTGAAGTAGTTCTAGGTCACTGTGACCTAATTTCATGGTTCAGTGATTTTGCCTTATATCTCGACACTCAGTTGGTATTTTTTCTTACTTCTTTCAGATTATGAATGAGTATGACCAGACCTTTAACCCAAACATACTTATAGGTCACTATGACCTTATTTCATGGTTCAGTGATTTTGCCTTATATCTCGGCACTCAATTGGTTTATGACCAAACTTCTTTCACATTATGTTTGCTTATGACAAGACCTTTGACCCTAAAGTAGTCATAGGTCATTATGACCTAATTTCACGGTTCAGTGATTTTCCCTTATATCTCGGCACTCAACTGGTATACTTCTTTCACGATATGTTTGCGTATGACAAGACCTTTGACCGTAAAGTACTCCTGCTAATATTAGGAAGGAGTGGTTTTGGATTGAAGATGGGTAAATTTTGTTGAATAAGTACAGAGTTATGGCCCTTGACTTATATTAAAATTTCGTTTCCGGCCTATATCTTGGGCATTTATAGACCAATTTTCTTCAAACTTTGTATAGGAGTTCATATTAGGAAGGAGTGGTTTGGGATTGAAGATGGGAAAATTTTGTCAAATAAGTACAGATTTATGGCCCTTGATTTACGTTAAAATTTCATTTTCGGGCTCTATCTGGAGCATTTATTGACCAATTTTCTTCAAATTTTGTATAGGAGTTTATATCAGGAAGGAGTGGTTTGGGATTGAAGATTGGTAATTTTCGTCAAATAAATACAGAGTAATGGCCCTTGATTTATGTTACAATATTGTTTTTAGGCGCTATCTCGAGCATGTGTAGACCAATTTGCTTCAAACTTTGTTAAGGAGTTCATATCTGGAAGATGTGGTTTGGTATTGTAGATTAATGCTGTGCATTTGTACTAAATTAAATTTGCGTGGCGGGGTATCATGCATGCCTGCAGCGCTTTTATTTTTGCTCAAAATGGCGAGGTGGTTCTAACGAGTATCTACAATCTATGTTTTGGAGCAAAAATGAGAAAAATAGGTATATACACCTGCAAACCCCAGTTTTGTTTGAACCCCAGTTTTTATACCCCCGGCATTTATGCCGACGGGTATATAGTTTTCGCTTTTCCGTTCGTCCGTTCGTATGTTCGTTAGTTCGTTAGTTCGTTGGTTCGTTGGTTCGTTGGTTCGTTAGTTCAGTTAAAATGTCAAAGTTTTGGTTAAAGTTTCTCTGCTGGTGTATATCTCATGAACTATATATCAGAAACCATTCATATTTGGACTATAGGTACCCTATAGGGTTAGCTTTGTTTCTATGAGTTTGGACTCCAGGGTCCATGCCCGGGGGTGGGGCTAGAGTTCAAAATCTAGGTCACCTTTAATTTGCGTCAAAGTTTTGGTTAAAGTTTCTCTATTGGTGTATATCTCATGAACTATATATCAGAAACCATTCATATTTGGACTATAGGTACCCTATAGGGTTAGCTTTGTTTCTATGAGTTTGGACCCCAGGGTCCATGCCCGGGGGTGGGGCTAGAGTTCAAAATCTAGGTCACCTTTAATTTGCGTCAAAGTTTTGGTTAAAGTTTCTCTATTGGTGTATATCTCATGAACTTTATATCAGAAACCATTCATATTTGGACTATAGGTATCCTATAGGGTTAGCTTTGTTTCTATGAGTTTGGACCCCAGGGTCCATGCCCGGGGGTGGGGCTAGAGTTCAAAATCTAGGTCACCTTTAATTTGCGTCAAAGTTTTGGTTAAAGTTTCTCTATTGGTGTATATCTCATGAACTATATATCAGAAACCATTCATATTTGGACTATAGGTACCCTATAGGGTTAGCTTTGTTTCTATGAGTTTGGACCCCAGGGTCCATGCCTGGGGGTGGGGCTAGAGTTCAAAATCTAGGTCACCTTTAATTTGCGTCAAAGTTTTGGTTAAAGTTTCTCTATTGGTGTATATCTCATGAACTATATATCAGAAACCATTCATATTTGGACTATAGGTACCCTATAGGGTTAGCTTTGTTTCTATGAGTTTGGACCCCAGGGTCCATGCCGGGGGGTGGGGCTAGAGTTCAAAATCTAGGTCACCTTTAATTTGCGTCAAAGTTTTGGTTAAAGTTTCTCTATTGGTGTATATCTCATGAACTATATATCAGAAACCATTCATATTTGGACTATAGGTTCCCTATAGGGTTAGCTTTGTTTCTATGAGTTTGGACCCCAGGGTCCATGCCCGGGGGTGGGGCTAGAGTTCAAAATCTAGGTCACCTTTAATTTGCGTCAAAGTTTTGGTTAAAGTTTCGCTATTGGTGTATATCTCATGAACTATATATCAGAAACCATTCAAATTTGGACTATAGGTACCCTATAGGGTTGGCTTTGTTTCTATGAGTTTGGACCCCAGGGTCCATGCCCGGGGGTGGGGCTAGAGTTCAAAATCTAGGTCACCTTTAATTTGCGTCAAAGTTTTGGTTAAAGTTTCTCTAGTGGGGTATATCTCATGAGCCAATCATCAGAAGCCATTCATATTTGGACTATAGGGTATAGGGTTGGGTCCATGTCGCGGGGGGGGGGGGGGGGGGGGGGGGGGGGGGCGCTTGAGTTCAAGATCTAGGACATCAATACTTTTATTATAATTACTATTTTTTTTTTTTTTTTAATTTAGACTGACATTCTATTTTCATTTTCCATCTAGGACTGAGGACCTGACCCTCAATGTCCGTGATTAAGTCCTAGATGGAGTACACAAGTCAGCTCTGTGTACTGCTCTAAAGAAGATATGTCACTCTAAAAACTACACTTCCTCATGTCTGTGGTCAAAGTGCTTTAGAATGCACACTTCTATAAAGTATTTGATAAGGGTACTGTCTTTTGTTCGGGATTTGTGATTCAATGTCACAGGTGTACATGTGCTGGGTGGTTGTGGGAGGGAGAAGGAGGACTGGGTGAGCACCAGCCGGGGGTATACGTGCCTCTCCAGGCACTTTTTCTAGTGTTTGTTTGTTTTTTTAAAGTGGGGTTCAAGGGGGTATACTTTTCATGGTCCTGTTTTCCTGATGTAAAACAAAGTGAGTAGACAACACGACGACACCATGTCCTCCATTAAATAAACAAAAACAAAAAGAGACCCAAAAATGGATATTTATATGTGTTCTCTCTTTCCTATCCCACTCATACACAATCATATACAAATGACATGCTTTGGTGGGCTCGTTGTAGAGCATCAGACTCAGACTCGAGAGGCCCACTGGGGTCATTGTGTTCTTGAGCAAGGCACATTAACTCCTCAGAGATCAGAGTACTGGTTGATATCCAGGAAGCAAGGAGTCTGTAGTGTTCAGACATGGTGAAAAATGTTCAATGGGACATAAATTCTCAATACAAACAAATAGGGGTGTGGGGAGGCTGTCAAAATTTCAATAACAAACGAGCCGCCTCTAGGAAAACCAACAATGTGGTTTCCGAACAGGTCAGACACAATTCAGGCTGTACAGTCACATTAGCAGGCTAGAAGTTTGAAATTTCGGATTTAAGAAGAAGAGGAAGTGTATGTACGTACTATCCGTGTAGCGAAAACAAAAACGCTGATCAGATTCACGGTTACCGCGAAGCTGATCTGCGTCTTTGTTTTCGGCGCATATTCTGATTGTTGGTTTTCTCACGAGATGGCGCGTTTACCCATCAAATCCCTTGATTTGATAAATCAGCCGCATCATGAGAAAACCAACAATCTGCATATGCAAAAACAGAAACGCAGATCAGCTTCGCTGTAACCGCGAATCTGAACAGTGCCTTTGTTTTCGCTAAATCGATAGTGCAATTCCTCTCCCTTTCTAAATCCATTCCTAATGGAATTAGGCATTCCTAATGCTAGGCTAAGGGGCATTTTAATGCCACTCATGTCCTAAATTTCCTTGCTATGAATGGCAATCATTAGTTTGTTTTGTGGTTTATTGTCCCTGCTGAAAAACTTTCTGTCATATCAGAACAGAACTAATGTGGGAAAGATAAACGAGCCTGTACGTGAGAAAACAACTAATTGGGGTTCCAACCAGGTCAGACACAAACAGGGCTGTACTGTCACAGAATAAAGCCAGAAGCCTGAAACTTTGGATGTAAGTAGAAGAGGAATTGTACTATACATGTAGCGAAAACAGTCACAGAAGAAGGCAAGACACTTAAGAAGAAAAATATTGTACTATCTGTATAGCGAAAACAAAGATGCAGTCAAATCAAACAAACAAAAAGAGTTCCTCATTTTCAGATTCACTGAATTATTTTCACATAAAAGTCTGTGTCATAATTCAGGGAATCTGAAAATGAGGAACTCTTTTTGTTTGTTTGGTTTGACTGTAAGCTGCAATACCTCTTCTAAACAAGTTTGTGTTTGCCATATTGTTTGCCCTTGTCTTCATAATTTACAATCAGGTCAGACATAATCCGCAAAATGATGATTCTAATTGCCTTGATCTTTTTCCACTAAAATGTATTGCTCCCAAGATATCGTAATACTTTGGTTTGAGCCACATCACGCGAAAACCGGTCTTCGGGGTTCCCGGCCAGATCCGACACAAACCGGTCTGTACAGTCACAGAAAAGAGCTAGAATCTTGAAATATAAGTAGAGGAGGAATTGTGCTATCCGGGTAGCAAAAACAAAGGCACTATCATATCGGAGTAGCGAGTAACCATTTTGAGTTGGCTGAACAGAAAACACAATACTATAATTCCTCTTAAACTGAAATTGTTATCTCCTTCATGGTTTCTGACCTGAGGCCCTATTCAAACAGGCTTGTACAGTCTCATAAGAAAACTAGAAGCTGGCCATTTCAGGCTTGAGTAAAAGAGTAATTGTACTATCCGTGCAGCAAAAAAACAAAGGCGCTGATCGGCTGTGCATTGATGTTAATGATCAGGTTCACATCTAAAAGTTCATTTTTTATACTTTAGTATAGGTAAACATTATTATATTTTTATTAAATCAGATTGATTTTTTTTTTCGCATTACCTTTTTTTGCCCCATTACTGTGAACTGGAATAAGGAACAGAGATATTTTCAATAGAAGAGAGTCACGAATATTAACAGTAATGCTATATTTGGTGTCTACAGAAGTTAACTATTTTGTTTGTATTCAGGTTTCGACATCCTAGAGCTCATTTCTATTTATTCATGTGGATTTACCATGCATAGGTATACTCTCTGGCCTTAGTCTCTACATAGCCAAAATCTCAGCGCGGCCCTGAGAGAGAGCGTCAGATTGGATATCACTTGATCTACCTTTGCCCTCGAGCAAGATAGTGAAATCAACGATTTGCAGCCAAATTGGCACTGATTTCCTATCGTTTTAGGCTCACTTTTTGGACTTCGCGTTCAAAATTCTAAAAAGGCAGTGCTCCTTCTTTAGCCTGACATTTGCATTCCATTGTCTGTTACCTCTGGGGACTGGCTAGATTTGCATTTACTCGCTTGTCTAGCCACAATTTGCAGCCCTGTAGCACTTAAACTGCACATCCTTGTGGTGGTACTATGTATTAAGTCCGTTCGGCCCGGCATGACGTAAAACTGCCAATCTTTACTACTACTACTACTACAATACTTTTTCAGTCACGTTGGGTCACCGCTTCCTGGGTATTGACCAGCACTTTTAAGGAGTTAATGTTCCTTGCTCAAGGACACAACGTGGCGCCCCTAAGACCGTCTCAATTCAAAATCTGATGGGCTATCACCAGGAAACCCCCAAAGCAGACTGTGTTGTAGCAAAAAAATTCTGTTAGAAGCAATAACATGGCCTTATTATACCGAGACCTCATTACAACAACAGTTTGTAATAATGAGGTTTAGCTGTATTTAAAACTAAACTATGTTATTATATAACTATAAATAGACAGTATTTCAGACAATGCTTTCAGCCCATTGCATATTTTGTCATATTCTATGACCTGGGGTTTTTCCTGATATATGTTACTAAATTTAGAACTCTCTCTGTCATTGGAAATGTACATTGATTACTGTCAAGCAATAATGCGGATGAAGTACAAATGGTGTTTATTACTGTTTAGTTTATTTGAATTTACACTTTATGTCCCAATGAACATTTTTCAGTCATGCTGGGACTAAATGTAAACTGTATGTATACACTAAATCATTACAGATAAAAATAGTTATTTTAAAATTATTTTTATCATGTTTGTATAAAAAGAGTGTTATATAATAAAACAATTGTTGACTATTGAGTCATTGAATATGATGTGATATCCAACAGAGACTACCAATATTGACCTCGGCTTTGCCTCGGTCAATATTGGTAGTCTCTGTTGGATATCACATCATATTCAAGGACTCAATAGTCAATAATTGTATAATATTCTTCAATCAGATAATATGTATATATGAACCACATCATGAGAAAACCAATGTTTTGCAATTGCGAAAGCAAAGGCGCAGATAAGCTTCGCCTTTGTTTTCGCTACACGGATAGTACAATTCCTCTACTTTCTAAATCTAAAAATTCCAGTTCTTAGTCATCTTCTGTGCTTGTACAGCTCAGTTTGTGTCGAAACTGGTCGGAAACTACAATGTTGGTTTTCTCGTGTCACGGCTCATAATTTATATAGCAATGAATTCATTATTCATGAGGAAACCTGATTTTTTTCACATGCTAAAATAAAGATGCGGCACAGCTGATCAGCACCTGTTTTTGCTTCAAGGACGTATATAGAACAATCCCTCTTCTTCTTCAATCAGAAATTTGTGTGCCTTTTGTTCACTACACGGATAGTACTATTTCTCCTCTACTTAAATCCAAAATTTCGAACTTCCAGCCTGCTTCTGTGACTGTACAGCCTGATTTGTGTCAGACCTGTTCGGAAACCACATTGTTGGTTTTCCCACGAGGCGGCTCTTGTATCTAAGTCACTTTGGCAAACAACGCCAAACTTCACGACACGAAATGCCAAACTGCATGTAGATGAAGAAGCATAGCCATTATCAAGTTTCAGACCACCAGCCAATCCTGTTAAATTAACCAACATTTATAACTTCACAGAACTCATTTTTGACCCCTGATCAGTGACTTTTTTTGCTTGGACAGTACAATGCTTCTGAAATCCTAAATTTTGAGCTACTAGCCTTCGCTGGTGACTACAGGCTGGTTTGTGTCAGACATTGTAGGAAAACGCTCGAAGACCAGTTTTCTTGTGTCATGCTCAACTGAGAAATGTAGAGGCTGGTCAGACTGCTGTTAAAAACATCTAAGAAATTTGTTTCCTGCGAAATGAACAGGAATTTTCAGTTAACCTTTTTAAGACTATACATAAGGCATTGATTCAGAAAAGACTGCTTTTTGCATGTTTACGGACATTGGTTTAAGACTGGTTCATATGAAGACCAGATCACTGGGGTCATTGTGTCCTTCAGCAAGACACATTGACTACCCAGAGCCCAGAGTAGTGGTTGACACCCAGGAAGCGGTGTCTTTGTTCCGACATGGCTGAAAAATGTTGAATGGGACATTAAATCTCAATACAAACAAACAGAGGTATGGGGCAGCTGTCAAAATTTTCAAAAACAAATTGATGTTTACCCATCAAATCCTGTGATTTGATAAATTTTGTGTAAGCAATGATAAAGGTTAAAGGACCCAGAAAATAATGGCATTCCTAATGCCAGGCTATGGGGCATTTTAATGCCACTCATTTCCTAAATACTGTAAATTCGGAAATTTTCGCGTGACTTTTATTTCGCGAATTTTCTATTTCCAAATAATCAGCGAGTTCTTGAATTCGCGAGTGAGTGTCCATTTATTCTATAAAGTTTATTGTGACTCTTTATTAGCGAGAACTTTTAATTCGCGAGGCAACCAATTCGCGAATATTAGCGAAAATTAAGTTCTCGCGAATATTTCGGGATTTACAGTAGCTTTTCTATGGTTTGATTGTTTTGTGGTTTATAATCCTGGCTGACAACATTTGAGCTGCCCCATGGGAAAACCAACAATCTGCATAGGCGAAACCAAAGGCGCAGATCAGCTTCGCGGTAACCGCGAAGCTGATCAGCGCCTGTTTTCGCTACTCGGATAGTACAATTCCTCTTCTACTTGAATCCGAAATTTCAAGCTTCTAGCTCTTTCCTGTGCTTGTACAGCCTGGTTTGTGTCGGACCTGTTCGGAAACCACATTGTTGGTTTTCTCACGAGGCGGCTCATTTCAGTCATATCAGAACAGAGCTCATTACGAAAACTTCCCCTTGCAATATAATTGAGCCGCCTCGTGGGAAAACCAACGATGTGGTTCCCGAACAGGTCAGACATAAACCGACCTGTACAGTCACAGAAAAGAGCTAGAATCTTGAAATTTCGGATTTAAGTAGAAGAGGAGCTGTACTATCCGAGTAGCGAAATCAAAAGGCGCTGATCAGCTTCGCGGTTACCGCAAAGCTGATCTGCGTCTTTGTTTTCGCATATGCAGATTGTTGGTTTTCCCATGAGGCAGCTCATATAGTGATTTTTAAAGTTGTAAAAAAATGAAAATTTTCAGTAAAACTTTTTTTTTATATTTTTCTTATTTTTGCTCAAAACATAGATTGTGGGTACATGTTAGAACCGCCTCAGCCCGCCTCGCTGAGGCGGTTCTAAAGTGTACCCACAGTTCTTCTATATAAAAGTGGGTTTATGAGGGTATTTATTGCACTGACATGTTTTCCTGATGATTGTGGGAAAGATAAACAATCAAATTCATTCAGTCTACTTTCTATTGTTTTAATAGTTCCTGAAAAAAATGTACATAATGCGAGACACAATGTGAGAAAACTAGACTTTGGGGTTTCAGACCAGTTCCAACATAAACCATCCTGTACAGACACAGAGGAAGGCTGGAAGCTTGAAATTTAGGATCTAAGTAGAAGAGGCATTGTACAAACTGTGTAGCGGAAATCTGGTTTTCTCATGACGTGGCTCAAATACAGACAAACCAAATTGGTAAAGGGGAATGCAAAGTTTGCAATATAAAAAATATTTGTTCATTGAATAATATTTCAAAACAATGTGACAACTAAACTGCCTCCATTTCGTTTTCATTAAATGCTAACATCATCTAAAAATTGTTACATATTTATAAGTGAAGCAAATCTAAAACTCAAACTTTAAAAATACCATGGTTCATAAATTGTGATTATGCATGAAAGTCAACAAGAGTGCATTATCACATGCATACAAACACACACACACATGCACCATGGTATAACTGATTTATACAATTTTAGCAAACATGCCACTGGTGTCGGAGATAAATGGTGTAAAAAGTTGGCAATTTTGCTAAAAATAGCATAAACAGATAAAAGATAAACCTAACAGCAGAGTCAGTATACATGACATTAATAAATTGAAACACATGGAAACATCTAAAACAATGAAATATCCACAATATCATAAAAAAAACACCTGAATAATTCCATACAATAGTCTTGCCAACACAAAAACCGATGGGATAACCCCACTCTATTTGAGCCGCCTCATGGGAAAACCAACAATCTGCATAGGCGAAAACAAAGACGCAGATCAGCTTCGCGGTAACCGCGAAGCTGATCAGCGCCTTTGTTTTCGCTACACGGATAGTACAATTCCTCTACTACTTAAATCCGAAATTTCAAGCTTCTAGCCCTTTTCTGTGCTTGTACAGGCCGGTTTGTGTCGGACCTGTTCGGAAACCACATTGTTGGTTTTCCCACGAGGCTGCTCTATTTCTCTGGTTTACATGACAAGTGGCATTACCACTATGGGACAGAGGCTTCTAATAATGAATGTAGGCCAATGAAAATGATATGAGCCGCATCGTGAGAAAACCAGTTTTTTGCCTATGCGAAAACAAAGGCGCAGATCGCTGATCAGCGCCTTTGTTTTCGCCACTCGGATAGTACAATATCTCTTCTTTCTAAATCCGAAATTTCAAGTTTCTAATCATCTTCTGAGACTGTACAGCCCGGTGTGTGTCGGACCAGGTCGGAAATCCTGAAGCCTGGTTTTCTCGTGTCGCGGCTCATATACTAATGGAAATAATTATTGCTCGCATTACAAATTAGCCATGTCATGAGAAAAACGGATTTTTGCCTATGCAAAAACAAAGGCGCAGATCATCTGTGCAGTAACTCAGTGCCTTTGTTTTCGCTATTCTGATATGACACGCTACTTGGATATGATAGCGCCTTTGTTTTTGCTACCCAGATAGTACAATTCCTCCTCTACTTATATTTAAAATTTCAAGATTCTAGCTCTTTTCTTTGACTGTACAGACCGGTTTGTGTCGGATCTGGCCGAAAACCCTGAAGACCGGTTTTCTCGTGATGTGGCTCAAATGAAAGTATTCCGATATCTTGGAAGCAATACATTTTAGTGTAAAAAGATCAAGGCAATTAGAATCATCATTTTGCCTGATTGTAAATTATGAAGACAAGGGCAAACAATATGGCAAAGAAGATGTATTGCAGCTTACAGTCAAACCAAACGAACAAAAAGAGTTCCTCATTTTCAGATTCACTGAATTATGACATAGACTTTTATAGTGTGAAAATACAGGCCCATACCAGAAACCCTTTTGGGTTTGCTGAATAGAAAATACAATCCACCTCTTAATCTGAAATTGTGGTCTCGTTCATGGTTTCTGAGCTGCTAAGGCCCTATTCAAACTGGCTTATTCAGTCTCATAAGAAGACTAGAAGCTTGCCATTTCGGGTTTAAGTAAAAGAGAAATTGTACTAGCCGTGCAGCAAAAACAAAGACGCTGATCAGCTGTGTATTTACTGATCAGCTGATCTACGTCTTTATTTTTGCATATGCAGATTGTCAATATTCTGGTGTGGTGGCTCATTTGTTAATGATCAGGCTCACATCTAAAAGTTCATTTTTATATACTTTAGTATAGCCAATTATAGGTAAACCTAATTATAATAATTTTATTATAAGATAGAATTTTTTTTTCGCATGACCTTTTTTTTTACACAAATCTTTTGCCCCATTACTGTGAACTGGAATAAGTAACAGAGATATTTTCAATAGAAGACAGAATGCAAGGCAACAGAGTCACAAATATTAACAGTAATGCTATATTTGGTGTCTACAGAAGCTAACTATTTTATTTGTATTCAGGTTTGACATCTTAGTCATTAAGCCTGGCGTCCCTTTTATGGGACATAGGCAAACAGAATAGCCCCAGATGTGACGCCAGATGTAAATTCAGTATCTGATGGAATATCACCAGGCCACCATCCTCCCCGAAGCAGACTGAGTTGTAGCAAAAGAATTCTGTTAGAAGCAATAACAGAGACGGCTCTTGTATCTAAGTCACTTTGGCAAACAATGCCAAACTTCATTACACAAAATGCCAAACTGCATGTAGATGAAGAAACATCGCCATTATCAAGCCTCACACCATCAGCCAATCCTGTTAACTTTACCAATATTTTATAACATCACGGAAGTCATTTTTGACCCCTGATCAGTTACTTTTTTTGCTTGATGGACAGTGCAATGCTTCTGAAATCCTAAATTTTGGGTTAATAACCTTTTTTTTGGTGACTACAGACTGGTTTGTATCAGACATTGTAGGAAAATGCCCGAAGACCAGTTTTCTGGTGTCATGCTCAACTGAGCTGTGTGGAGGCTGGTCAGACTGCTGTTAAAAACATCTAAGAAATTCATTTCCTACAAAATGAACAGGCATTACGAAAACATGCCCATATGATATACAGTAATTTTTTCAGGTCAAAAATCGATAATTTTCAGAGGAAAATGTTTGATATTTTTTTCTTATTTTTGCTCAAAACATAGATTGTGGGTACACGTTAGAACCGCCTCGCCAAGGCGGTTCTAACGAGTACCCACAGTCTATGTTTTGGAGCAAAAATAAGAAAAATAGGTATACCCCTGCATACCCCAGTTTTACTATATAAAAGTGGGGTTTAAGGGGGTATTCATTACACGGACATGTTTTCCTGATGAATTTTCAGTTAACCTTTTAAGACTATATATATGGCATTGATTCAGAAAAGACAGTTATGGACATTGGTTTAAGACTGGTTCATATGAAGACCAATGTCGATACCATAATTATATATGATGGATTTGTACATAAAGACATGACAGCATAAGGATGTAAGAAATTATGATAAAATGAGAATATCTGGGAAAGAGATTTTACACACAAGAAACTGTTGATAAGAAAAATCCCAAATTATCTGTATCTAAACTACGTAAATATTCCAAAACAGGCCTAATAAACCTACTAACTGATATTGCAAATATTGACACTAGTAGTAGGAAGTTGCATTTCTTCTGACAAAGTCCTAGAAGAATGAACCCAAATTCCAGCAAGCTCCAACACTACCCCACCCACCCTTTCCCTTAATGACAAAAAATTCCTTTCGATCCCAGGGGGTGACGTTTCTCCATCTACATGACTTGGCCGTCAGTTAATCATCTCTTGCACTAAGTCATTTATCTGCAAAACTCCTTCTAGTGTCAACTGTAGAAATCGCTCGGCTGCTTTAGCACTGACCGTCCTTAATGTAGGTAACCGCAGTAGAATTTTGCCATAGCGTCCGGTATCATGTTGATATTTTGTGAATATGTAGCGCCTCAAGAGGTCGAGGAATCTTGTCTGTATAGCAGTCACCACCGGCTTGTCGACTATGCCTATAGCATCTGTGGAAAACAAAACATTTTTATCAGAATGTTTGAAGTTAATGGCAGGAACCGTAAACTCGCATTTCAATGTTCAGATAGTATACAGTAATCATAATAATTGCTTATAAATTTGAATCTATAAAACTAAGTAACCCCATATTTCCTTTGCTTTACAGTTGCTCCTTTTGCTTTACAGTTGCTTCTTAAAGGTTATGACCAGTACCCAACACACTGGTGGATTTTAAAAGCTGGTCAACTCAATTGACAGCACCAACCCCTACCAAAAAACATTTGAACCTACGGGCAGGCATAAAGTTACCCTAAATGCAGGGAAAGCTAAGTAACATCAATGCTACATAAATACAAGCCATTTCATGAAAAAAAAACCCAACAATCTGGGTTTCCAGCCAGGTCAGACACAAACCAGGCTGTACAGCCACAGAAAATAGCTACAAGCTATTGTGCTATTACTGCACAGCTGATCTGTGGCTTTGTTTTCACATATCCAGACTGCTGGTTTTCTGATGTGAGGCTCATATTATTTTTTGATGTTCCAAACTAACCTGGGTATGTCAATATTATAGCACTCATGATGCAGAACTCTGCATGATCCATATTCAGCTCCTTCAGCCGGGCCGTGAAATCTGCGGTCGCCTGTACAAGTTCGAATCCCCAGCCCATCTTCTCTGCCACGCTCACAGGTATCACCAGACCCTCCCCAAACTTGATCTTATCTTCGTACATTACTGATCTGAGTGAGAAAAATCATACATTACTGATACATCATACATTACTGATCTGAGTGACAAAAATCATACATTACTGATACATCATACATTACTGATCTGAGTGACAAAAATAAATGAAACTGTGCATGAGAAGACCAACAATTTGGGGTTCCGACCAGGTCCAACACAAACCGGGCTATACAGTCACATAAGCTGGCTAGAAGCTTGAAATTTCGGATTTAAGTAGAAGTGGAATTGTACTATCCGAGTAGCGAAAACAAAGGCGCAGATCAGCTTGGCAGTTACCGCAAAGCTAATTGGCGCCTTTGTTTTCGCCTATGCATTGTTGGTTTTCCTATGGGGCTGCTCAAATGTTATGTCACAATTTAAATTTTCATCAGGGTTTCCAACCAGGTCCAGCATAAACCAGCATGTATGGTTACAGACCAAGGCTAGAAGCTTAAAATTTCAGATTAAGAGAGAAGATACATTGTACTATCTATGAGGCAAACACAATGGCGCAGCTGATCTACACATTTGAGCCGCCCCATGGGAAAAACAACAATCTGCATAGGCGAAAACAAATCTTAGGCACAATCTTTGTTTTCGCTGCTCGGATAGTACAGTTCCTCTTCTACTTAAATCCGAAATTTCAAGCTTCTAGCTCTTTTCTGTGCTTGTACAGACCGGTTTGTGTCAGACCTGTTCGAAAACCACATTGTTGGTTTTCCCACGAGGCGGCTCATTTGTTATTGCCTATGCATGTTGTTGTTTTTCATATGTGGTGACTCAACTGACAAGAAGACTTCTTAAAGGAATACGCTCACAAAGATTCTCATTCATTTTAGGAGATAGTGGTCACAGACACAAACATTTTGATACCATTATTATGAAAATTGACCAAGGGGTGTTGAAGATTTGGTCATTTTTATATTTAAGAATGGTTGACTATGGCGGCCGCCATTTTGTTTAGGCAGTCACATGACGAAAACTGAAAAATACTAATTTACAGCATATGGCTCACTTTTTTCACTTGATAATTGAAGAAGTTAGCTCTACTGAATGAAAGGAAAGTAATATATCCACAATCTTTCTTTAATTTACATAGAGGTGGCTAATATTTGAATTGTGAAAAAGTAACGTCATACCCTCACAGACTTGTTTTGATTCAAACCATCAAAATTTTCAAGCCTGTATAACTTGCTTACAACTTGTCGGATTTTCATGAACTTTTTTGCGTAATGCTCAGCTAACTAAAGTCTTTCTTATAATATACATAGGTAGGCAGTTGGGTTACCATATATATATGCCACAAGTTTAATATATCTGAACATGTTCATTTCATCTACTTCAGTTGAGCCTAGTTGCGAAAAAACAGGTCTTTGGAGTTTCCTACCAGGTCTGACACAAACCGGCCTGTGTAGATACAGAAGGTGGCTACAAGCTTGAATTTTCGGATTTAGGAAGAAGAGAAATTGTACTATACGTGTAGCAGTAACTGCGAAGCTGATCCGCGTCTTTGTTTTCGTATAAGCAAAATTTCCGTTTTCTCACGATGCGGTTGAGTTGGTCTAACACATTTACCCCAATATGTTTTCCTAAAATTATACTACTTAAATACTGTGAATTTGTTCATATCACAATCTTACCGGTATGCTAGTCTGAATGTATTGAGTTCCATAAAGGACGATTTTAACATAGACATCTGATCTTCAACTGTGAAGTCTCGGAAATCTGCAATCAGTGACAGTAGAAGTTTAGGATTAGCATGAATGACATCACAAGCAACAGTTAGGGACTGTCTGTACTATTTCAATGACCAAGTCGGTAACAATATAATGTTTTTTTTTGTTTTTTTTTCTTTTCTTTTTTTTCTTTTCTTTTTAATTGAAATTAACATCCCTTTTAAGGCTACTGTACTTTGCTCATAAATGAGACAAAATGGGAGCATGTAAGAAAATAGCCAGACACAAGAAAAACTTTGCTTGACCACTTGAGGCTTTTTGGTTGACAGTGGGTACCTTGCATGGCAAAAGTCATTTGTCTCTCAATAATGAGAATGCCATCTTTATTTCTTGAAATATTAGATTGTTCATTTGTGTTGGTGAGTTCTTTGATGTCTGACTAGGCCTATTTTAGCTCTGAACTGTTGATTTTAACCCATACTTGACGAATGGATTTTCCCATCATCATTTGGGTGAGTCCACTTTCAATTTTAGGTGTGTTAGGAGTGACTTAATTTTTCTCAGTTTTCAATGAATTTCTCTAAGCAAACAGAATAGCCCCAGAATAGCCCCATAAAAGGGACGCCAGGCTTAAATGAGTTAAGTAGAGTATGTCAATGTGGAAGAATCTGGTATAGGGAAATAATTACTCATTGCATATGGGCAGCGTCATGAGAAAATTGGTTTTTTGCCTATGCAAAAACAAAGGCGCAGATCAGCTTCGCAGTATCTGCGAAGCTGATCAGCGCCTTTGTTTTCGCAACACTGATAGCACAATTACTCTTCTTTATAAATCCGAAATTTCAAGCTTCTAGCCTGCTTCTGTGACAGTACAGGCTGGTTTGTGTTAGCCCTGGTCGGTTTATGTTAGCCCTGGTCAGAAACCCCGAAGACCGGTTTTCTCGCTTCGTGGCTCATATAATCACATACAAGGGACTTTCTTCGCCCACTCTATGACATATCTTAGTTCCATGTAGCCAAACTGCATAACATCATCCAAGCTCATCTCTTCATACGAGGTACCTGTGGAAAAAAATAGATAAATAGAACAACTGATTTTATCTATGAGAAAAAAACTCATCCACAAATCACCAAGACTTTTTTACTTTTGAAAAAACATGTCATGAGCTAGTTGTTTAATATCAGAACTTTTTTTTTTTTTTTGTAATAACTTATGACAACAAAAATTCATTACCTACATATCAGCGGGCATACTAAATGGTGAGAATACCACTTATGACATGTTATTCTTATTCTATTGCTATGAAATTAAGCATGAAAATTTGACAATTGAGGGTGCTACAAAATTCAGTCTGTTTTCATTCTAAACAATTAGAAAATCAGTGAAGTTATGTGGAGGGGAAAACTGATACTTGACTGATAATGTCAAAACTAAAGAACTGGATTGAAACACAGATGTTTAGCATTCACTGGATAATGAAAATAGGTGTTTAAATGTCTCCAAAAACATGTCCGTGCAATATATACCCCCTTAAACCCCACTTTTATATAGAAAAAACTGGGGTATGCAGGGGTATACATATTTTTCTTATTTTTGCTCCAAAACATAGATTGTGGATACTCGTTAGAACTGTCTCGCCGAGGCGGTTCTAACGTGTACCCACATTCTATGTTTTGAGCAAAAATAAGAAAAAATATCAAAAATTTTCTGCAGAAAATTTTCATTTTTTACAACTATAGGAAAATCTATATATTACATGGGCATGTTTTCGTAATGGGGCTTGAAAGATGTCAACACAGCCTAATGTTTTTTCATAATCAAATTGATCAGCTGAAGGGCTTCTTACATCTAGTCATTAAAACAACCTAAATTATAATGTTCTTTTCCCAGTGAAAGCTAAAAATTTGAAATACAATCCTTAAAAGTATTTGTGCATCACAGAACGATATGAGCCGCGTCATGAGAAAACCGGAATTTTGCCTTTGCGAAAACAAAGGCGTAGATCAGCTTCGCAGTAGCCTTTGTTTTCACTACACAGATAGTACAATTACTCTTCTTCTTAAATCCAAAATTTCAAGCTTCTAGCCATCTTCTGTGATTGTACAGACTAATTTGTGCCGGACCTGGTCGGAAACCCTGAAGACCGTTTTTCTCATGTCGCGGCTCATATATATTTACTAATATTTGGACATGAAGGGACTCTCTCAGGTCCTGCCTCCATTAATTTCTCTATCAACTCGAGGTGAATGTCCTCCATTTTCTTATTAATGTCAACAATGCCCATTTCTTCTGGCCGAGGACGCTTAATCCTGTGTTTCCCTCCTGGTGATCTGTCCTCTCGCACAGCTAAAATGATAAAATAACACATTAATCATGCGCGGATCCAGAAAATTTTCTCAGGGGGGGGGTCCAAATTCCCAGAAGGGGTCTGACGGAAAATTTCAACATGGCAAAAACTAATAATCTGGCGATTCCAGGGGGGGGGGTCGGGACCCCCTGTCCTCCCCCCTCTGGATCCGCCCATGTTAATTATGAAAACTTGTCCATGCAATATACATGTACAGAGATTTTTTGACTGTATAAAAATCTGATACTTTTAACATTTTTGCACAAAATATTGATTTTGGGTACAAGTAAGAACCACGTTGCTGAGGCGGTTGTAACGAGTACCTACAATCTATGCTTCGAAGCAAAAAAAGAGAAAATGTACACACCAGTTTTACTTCATAAGAGTAGGGTGTAAATGGGTATACATTTCACAGTTTGACAGTGAGATAAAGTACATACTCGTAACTGTACATAAAATTGTCTTACCATCTCGCCACATCCCGTATAGTAGACATTTATGGTAGCGACAATACTCATTATGAAAACTTGCCCATGCAATACAGAGATTTTTTAAGTAAAAATTGAAAATTTTCAGTGGAAATATTCTTTATGTTTTTCTTATTTTTGCTCAAAACATAGATTGTGGGTACATGTTAGAACCGCCTCGCTGAGGCGGTTCTAACAAGTACCCACAATGTTTTGGAGCAAAAATAAGAACCAGAGGACCAATGGTCCTGTAAACGCTCACCTGAGTCAGTTGCATATACCAATAAACATTTAAATATTATGGTATTTAACCCCAGTGCAGGGGCAGATGAAGCCCTTGGGCCATTTTCTTTTTTCAGAATAATCAATATTCTGTCCATTTGCCAATTTCTTGGCTCTTGCTGGCTTTTCCCTTCAAATGACATTTTAACAGTTTTTGCCATTCAAATGCATGGGCAACCCCATGTTGACCTTGCCATAAACTTGGTCAAGGTCATCACAGGGTCATGATTTATATATACATTGTAATACTTTAGCCATGGATGCTTCATGCCAAGTTTCATTGAAATCAATCTATCGGTTTCAGAGAAGAAGATATTTGAAGGTTTTTTACCATATATGGGCATGGCGGCCATCTTGGTCATGATTTATAAATACATTGTAGAACTTCAGCCATTGGTGCTTCATGCCAAGTTTCTTTGAAATCGGTCCACCAGATTCGGAGAAGAACATTTTTGAAGGGTTTTTACCATATATGGGCATGGCAGCCATCTTGGTCATGTGAACTAGATAATTTATATATACATTAATTCCCCCATTCCGTAGATGCTTCACATAAAATTTGGCTTTGATTCGCCAAGCGGTTTCAGAGGAGAAGATGTTTGAATATTATGCTAATATACATGTATATTGCCCCGAAGTGGAGGTAGATGAGCCCCTGGAGTCCAGTTTTTTTCAGAATCATTAATATTCAGTCCCACTGCCCATTTCCTGCAAGACTTTCACTTTAAATGACATTTTAAAAGAATTCCCTATTCAATTGCATTGGCCACCTATGTTGACTGTGCCATTAATAAAGGTCAAGGTCATTACAGGGTCATGATTTATACACACATTGTAGTACTTGAGCCATCGATGCTTCATGCCAAGTTTCTTTGAAATCGATCCACCGGTTCTGGAGAAGAAGATTTTTGAAGGGTTTTTACCATATATGGGCATTGAGGCCATCTTGGTCATGTGACCTGGATTATTTATATATACATTGATTACCCATTCCTATTGATGCTTCACATAAAATTTGGCTTTGATTGGCCAAGCGGTTTCAGAGGAGATGATGTTTGAATATTATGGTAATATACATGTATATTGCCCCGGGGTGGGGGCATATGAGCCCCTGGGGTCCATTTTTTTTCAGAATCATTAATATTCAGTCCTACTGCCCATTTCCTGCAAGACTTTCACTTTAAATGACTTTAAATGACATTTTAAAAGTTATCCATATTCAAATGCATTGGCGGCCTATGTTGACCTTGCCGTAAAATAGGTCAAGGTCATCACAGGGTCATGATTTATATATACATTGTAGTGCTTGAGCAATCGATGCTTCATGCCAAGTTTCGTTGAAATCAGTCCACCGGTTCTGGAGAAGAAGATTTTTGAAGGGTTTTTACCATATATGGGCATGGCAGCCATCTTGGTCATGTGACCTGGATTTCTTATATACACATTGGTTCCCCCTTCCTATAGATGCTTCATATAAAATTTGGCTTTGGTTGGCCAAGCGGTTTCAGAGAAGAAGAATTGTGGACGGACGACGGACGGACGACGGATCATGGCCATCCTATAAGCTCACCTTGTGAGCCTAACGGCTCAGGTGAGCTAAAAATAGGTATACCCCTGCATACCCCAGTTTTGCTATATAAAAGTGGGGTTCAAGGGCGTATACATTACACGGACATGTTTTACTGATGATAAAATTTTCTCACCATCTCTCCGCATCCCGTATTGTAGACATTTATGGTAGCGACAATACTGACAATTGTTCCTTGTCGCCTTGTTCACAACACAGCTCCCTTTTCCTGCATCCTTGCATGTATACATCAAATTCTTTTGCACAGTTCTTTTGAAAAATCCTTTACATCCTTCGCAGGAAAGCACGGAATAGTGATAACCTGAGGCTCTGTCACCACAAATCAGACATGCTGCCATGTAGACCTGACCGTCCCGCTCCATCCTGATTTCGAGAGCGGAACCGTCTTGCTGTTCCACCACCATTCCCACCTCCTCTTCGCTGATTTCAATGTTTTCGGACTCGTTTTGAAAGTCAATGTCTCTGAGAGGTTCGGGTTCCTTGAATTCGTTAACGACTATCACAGGGGCGGGGCTGGAGGTAGTCTCGGTTGCCGTGGGAACTAGATGTACCACGTGGAGGTCTGTGATCGGAGTGAGGGAACCGTCACTAAATGGTCTATGCTGGTTCGAATCTTCATCCATATCGGACATGGTGATTTGTCACAATAGTAATTTAAATTCTTAACAACAAAGAGGTAGATCTAGACTCTATGCATTCTGAAAGTGGAAAAAAAAGTTCTTTGAATTAACATGACTAAAAGTAGAAATGTTTCAAGTCAACCCTTGAAACGCAGCTTGGTTGACAGGTGTTTTAAACATTTATAATATGAGCCTAACACGATAAAACCGGTCTTCGAGGTTTCCGACCAGGTCCGACATTAACCGGTCTGCGCAGTCAGAGACAAGGGCTAGAAACTTGAAATTTTGGATTCGAAAAGAAGACTAATACTGTTATCCAAGTAGCCAAAACAAAGGGGCTGATCAGCGGTTTTCTCATGTAGCGGCACATTTAATACTTATTTAGCTGGAAGGATGCATTCACCATATGCAAAGTATCCATAATTAAGAAAATGTGTGTGTGTTTTTGATTGTTTATGTAGCATGCATACTCCTTTGTTGTAAGAAATAGGTTAAAAAAAAATAAATAAAATAGGTCAAAACCAACAATAAATGTTTCAACACTATTTTCATAGCATTCAAACGCTCAATTTTTGCCATCCATGAAATGTCATGCATATAGCCTCAGCCAAAACTGAACAGTATCAAAAGATGTGTCAAACATGACACGGTATCCACACGACGGTTGTGCAGATAACTCCGCTTATCCGCACGACTGTCGTATCATTAAGCAGTGTTATTGGCACGACAGGAAAATCCAATGTCTTATAATGTTAATTGTTTCGGAAAAGTTTCAATTTATGGGTTGAAAAATATGCATTTTTATGCTTTTAAAACTCAAACAGAAAATATACATGAAGGCAATCTGAACAAGCGAATTCAGAGAATTTATGTCCCCCACCTTGATATTTAGTTACACAAATATAATCTGAGAATAATGCATACCAAAACCATATGCATATCTTCAGACTATTTCGTTTGAATTGATGCTTAACGTCCCAGTCAACAGCTAATGGTCATGCCAGGACGCTGCCTCCATTCTATGGGGCTTTTACCCAAAATTAGGACGTCACGACATCCAAAAAGTGCTTCGAATATAACCACCCAACTAAACCAACAAGGCTTATATGTATGGATAGTTTGCCACAAACCAATTTTCCTGGGCAAGCTCATAACCAGTAATCAGATGGTCAGTCAGCAGCGAAAAAAGCTTTGCCTGAAGGCACAAGCAGCCCACCTATTTCTTTAAGCCCCAATGGGTGTGGCCCCATCTTCAGACTACATGTATGTCCATAAGTTTATAACAACTGTAAAGTTTCAAAGGAATCAGCATAAACTGTATGAGTTGCGCACACAAGATACCCACTTCACTTTATTAGTGTAAATGTCTGAAAAAAAGGACATTCAAATACGGTAGATAAAAAAGTGATAAAAATTAATCTGAAGATTATATTCAAACCAGGAGCGTATAATCTCTCCTGGGGAGAGATTATAGGATTATAGGCTCCTGATTCAAACCACATGCACATCTTCAAAGCATGGTCAAGACTGTTATTAAAGTTTAAAAGAATCAGAATAAAACTGTAGGAGGAGTAGTGCACACACAGTACCTACAGTCCATTCACTTTCTGAAAAACAACTAAATTAAAATTGCCAAGAAAGTGTCAAAAATTAATCTGATGTTTATATGATCCAAACCACATGCACATCAAGACATCTGTAAAGTTTCAAAAGAATCAGAACTAGAAAATGTGTTTATGAAACATTATGCCCCAACTGGTACCTCACTTTCTGATTAGCATTCAAATTAAGTTGTGATAATAACTATGAATTCCCAATTACCTGTAGAACAGCATGACTGATTTCAGTGATTTGACAGGTAAGCCAATTTCAACCAAAATATGCCACTATCAGGGCTCAGGAAATCCGATAATTTGTCGGTTTAGACCGATTTTTAACTTGTGGGACCGATTTATTTTCCATTTTTTGTGCATTTTTATCAGACTGAGAAAAAAAACACATTATCAGATTTTTAACCTGAAAAAAAAAGGCCAGACAGGTTTTTGTGTGATCGGTCCATAAATTCACAAGTTTGAGAACTGATATACCTGGATTAATCAATTGTCAAGTTGAAAATTTTCCTTTTTTAATTGTCCAGTCATCAAACCATCGCCCACAGAAAATCTAGTGAAAGTTAAATACTGAAACATGACGACCTGTAAGCTTTCGTTTCGAGGTGTTGCATATAAATCGCAGTAATTTATGCAACACATGCTGATTGGCCCATTCTAACAGTCCTGACGGCAACCAACAACCAGCGCAACATCAAAAGATTAATTTTAAATTGCATGTGTGACGGGATAACCTCCCTTGGAAAAATACATTGGTGCAACGTATTAGCGGCATATTGAGTGCTTGTAATATGCAAATTTCAAACTCGAATCTTTGTGATTGAGTGTTGAGTATATAGCGCAGTAAACCATCCTTGGTGGATGAGCATGCTTTTCCACCGACGGGGTTTGCTGTGGCTTTGCTCGGCTGCACGTTACATTTGGTGGCAGCGGTGGGATGATGACAACTGCCAGAACTGAGTTGCCTTACCCATGTAGTCCCCAGGCCAAGACTTGGGGCGAGTCTTCTCGGAGGGGGAAGTAATGTGAAGGGATAGCCTCCCTTGGAAAAATACGTTGAGTGCTTGTAATATGCAAATTTCAAACTCGAAACTTTGTGAATCGATTGAGTGTTGAGTATATAACACAGTAAACCATCCTTGGTGGATGAGCATGCTTCTCCACCGACGGGGTTTGCTGTGGCTTGGCTCGACCGTTCGTTACACATGTCATTAAGTTCTGAAAGATGAGACCGGGCGGGTATTTAACACAAATTGCATTGTAGTGTTACTGTCACAATCTTATTTTCTTAGGAGCAAAAAGTAGGGAATGGGGTATTCGGACCGACAAACCATGGGAACGAAACGGTAATATTCAGGGAGAAATGCAAAGAGCCATGGATCAAGTCTCACAGTCATGTGATAACTATGATCTCACAATCAGCACAAAAAAGACAGAGGTTGTACACCAACCAGCCCCCGGAAAACCATATAATGAACCAACCATCACTGTGAATGGGCAAAAACTGAAAGTTGTTGACAAGTTCACCTACCTGGGAAGCACTCTCTCCAGAGCAGTGCATATTGATGATGAGATCACTGCCAGAATTGCAAAAGCTAGTGTGGCATTCGGAAGACTCCGTGCAAATGTCTGGGAGCGAAATGGAATCAAGCTTGACACCAAGCTGAAAGTCTACAAGGCTGTGGTACTGCCAACCCTCTTGTATGCATGTGAGACCAGTATACCAACGCCATGCAAAGAGACTTAACCATTTCCACTTAAGCTGTTTGAGAAAGTTGTTAAAAATCAAGTGGCAGGACAAGATTCCAGACACAGAGGTCCTGAGGAAAGAAGGGATGCAAAGCATGCATACAGTCTTAAAGCTAGCACAGCTAAGATGGACTGGCCATGTTATAAGAATGCCTGATGCGCGACTTCCAAAGAAAGTTTTCTATGGAGAACTACAGGAGGGAAAGCGCTCTCAAGGTGGCCAGAAGAAACGCTACAAAGACACCCTCAAAGCCTCTCTGAAGGATTTCGCAATACCAATGGGGTCCTGGGAACAGACTGCACAGGAGCGATCAAAGTGGCGAGGTCTCATCAACAAAGGAGCAGCTCTCTATGAAAAGAAGAGAATCTGTGAAGCTGAAAGAAAGCGAAGAGAGTGCAAAGCCAAAACAAATGTGCCACCAGCAGACTCTATGACATTGACTTGCTCTACTTGCAACCGACAGTTTAGAGCCAGAATTGGCCTAGTCAGCCATCAAAGAACTCACCAACACACATCAGCACTATTCAAGAAATAATGATGGTCTTTCTCATTAGTGAGAGACGAACTATCATTCAGGGAGAGCAACTGCGAGAAAATGCAGGATACCAGCAAATGAAAATAAAAATTGGACTTACAAAAAATATATAACGCTCTTCTGGGTAAATAATTTATTGGAATGAAATAAGTATGCAGGAATACCCCACCCACTGATGCTATACAGGTCAGCGACCCTTTGGCCCTACTTCCACACTTCTCGTCATCGGTCACTTACGGATTGATAAATCGGCACTACATTTATTAACTATTCTGAAGCATTATTATTTTACCCTTATTCTGTGTAGAAACAACCATCAGCAAGTACTGACAAAGAGACTGAACTGAAAGAAGTGCGAGTGCACTGGACAGCTGACTGGGCTGCTCGATTACCGACAAGTACTTGACCTTGTTGAGTTGTACGAGTTACCGGAATGGTCCGTTAAAGGTAGCTCTAAAATGCGTAACGGAAAAAATAATATTTTGAAGCCCACTCTGTCACGCTCACTTTCCTCCCCTCTTCACTCACTCACTCCACCACTTATCTCATTCATTCACTTTCTTTCTTTATATACTGTCCTACGCCTTCTTAGGCATTCTAGACTTACTTACATACTTACCCACTTACTTACATACTTACTTACTTACATACGGATTGACCAACCAATCGACTGACCGACCGACCGACCGACCGACCGACCAACAGACAGACAGACAGACAGACAGACGGACTCACTCACTCACTCACTCACTCACTCACTCACACACTCACTCACTCACTCACTCACTCACTCACTCACTCACTCACTCACTCACTCACTCACTGAATCTGAATTTGAATAGTTACTGCTGGGTGACATGGCAACTTGACAATACCAGGGTGTGCGCTAGGGGAGAAATAAGTCCCCGGCTCTCACGATTATGGACACTCACTCACTCACTCACTCACTCACTCACTCACTCACTCACTCACTCACTCACTCACTTTCTCATTCACTGAGTCTGAATTTGAATGGTTAACTGCTGGGTGACATGGCAACTTGACAATACTTCACCAGGGTGAAATAAGTCTCTAGCTCTCACGAGTTATGTGAACTTGGACACTCACTCACTCACTCACTCACTCACTCACTCACTCACTCACTCACTCACTCACTCACTCACTCACTCACTCACTCACTCACTCACTCACTCACTCACCCAATACCCAGCCACCCACCCACTCACCCACCCACTCACCTACCTACCTACCTACCTACCTACCTAAAACCCCGCCCCGCCCCGCCCCGCCCCGCCCCGGCCTGCCCTGCCAAGCCCCGCCCCGCCCCGCCTCGCCTCGCCTCGCCTCGCCTACTTACTTACTTACTTACTTACTTACTTACTTACTTACTTACTTACTTACTTACTTACTTACGTGCACGTACGTACTTACTTACTTACTTCAACTTCACCCACTCATTCCGCGTGATCGATGTGTCAGTTGGAAGTCTACTCACCCATTCATTCTCTATCGAATTCACCCATTTACCTACCTTACTCACTCATTAACGTACTCACTCACCTACTTACTCACTTTGCTTTGCGTTACTTCACTTCGCTTGACCCTCACCTTACCTCACCTCGCCTTACGAATTCGTTCTGTTTAACACACTCAAAGTGGTCTGCAGAATTATCAATGAAATTTCGTCTTCATTAGCACACACTTGTAAAATCTAAGAGCGAATTAAAGTTTTAGACCACCTAGTACGTTGTTTTCCGGTTATTTTACGCCACGCATTAAACCAGAGACATTTTCTTATAACAAGCTATGCAGTGAGAAGACGCTGTTTTGCTTACATTGTTGGTAACAGGATGACGTAAAATGACAGAAAAAATCGCACACTGATCGTTTAAGATTTTCGTCTGTCAGAACAACGGCGAGGCCCTGACCAGCATAGTGGATAGTAACGCACTCGCTTGTCACCTTTGTGGTGTGGGTTCAAATTCAGGTCAAGGCACGTGGAAAGGTAGTGGTCGCCCGTTAACGATCGGTCTTTCTTCAGATTCTCCCGTTTGAGCACTTAAAGTTAACAATAGGTCTAGAAGAACCACGATTCTTCTGTGTAATTGAAGTAAAATGCATACAGTTTAAACTATGGAGTCACGGGCTGAAACATGTCTCCAGCATATTCTGACACATGGTACTTATAAATACTGGAGCCAAGAACTCTCCAGGTTCCTGCTACAATGCTTCAGCGAAAGCTAAAATCTGAATTTCAATACTTATATTTACATTTTATATTGTCAATCTAGTATCAAATTTTTAATTGCGCATATCACCGCTCATTTCATGTTATTTGACGTTAAATATCCGACTTAACGTAATTTTGGAACAGCCAAAACGTCAAACTTTCCCGCCTAACGTCATGGCGATACGCGACCAACGTCACGATAACAAGAGTAAAAAAACAACGTCACTGGCTGGTTATGACGCCACCCCGCCCATAGGCGTTGCCCTCTTGATCACGTGACTTAATGTTTTTCATTGGGAAATGAAGAACATCAAGAAAGATACTTTCATCTAGGGCGATTGCAATAAAAATGTAAATATTTAATTTTGTAAATCTGATATTGTTTTATTGTCTTGACTAAAATGTGTTGTATATATGCTTTGAGGGCCTCGGGGAAGATTGGCATAGCCAACCGAGTTACCCTCGGTAAATAAAGTTATTACTTACTTACTTACTTAGCAGGAAAAGAAGCTGATTTCTTTGCTCCAAATTATCGTTGGTCTGATAAAAGACATTTGAGCGTGTGCGTGAGAAAACCAACAATTTGGGTTCCGACCAGGTCCGACACAAATCAGCATGTACAGTCACAGAAGCAGGCTAGAAGCTTGAAATGTCGGATTTAAGAAGAAGAGGGATTGTACTATCCGTCTTGCGAAAACAAAGGCGCTGATCAGATGATCTGCGTCTTTGTTTTCGCATACGCAAAATGCTAGTTTTCTCATGAGGCGGCTCATTTTAGATAGCGACCTGACATTGCCACCGCAGGAAAAAGCAAGAATCATTCGCAGTTGAGCCGCTGCATGAGAAAACCAACAACATGCATAGGAGAAAGCAAAGACAAAGATCAGCTGTGCAGTAACTGCACAGCTGATCAGCGCCTTTGTTTTCGCTGCAGGGATAGTACAAATTCTCGTCTTCTTAATAGCCTGCTTCTGTGACTGTACAGTGCGGATTGTGTCGGACCTGGACAGAAAGCCAAAACTTTGTTTTCTCGTGCGAAGGCGCAAGTATTCAGCTTGCAAATGCGCGAAATACTGTCGATAGTCGGCCATGCTTGATTCCTACGATAACTCATGATGGCATTTTTTGTTAATGCTCGGCATCCAGGCTAGAAGTATTCCTTAGGTTACTACAAACAACATAGGGCCGGATGCCAAGCGTGAATTTGCGTTTTAAGGTCACAGTGAGGTCAAAGGTCAACTTAGTGCATTTTGTTAGAGAAATCAACATAATTTCATAATATATGTACTTTTTGTCACGAAAATGTTACAAAACAACTGATAGTTCATATAGAATGGTCCAGAAGCTCGCCACAAGGATTAAATTGACTCATGAGTTAATACACAGAAAGGTCAGAGGTCATACTGGTGCAAATATGCTGAAAATGCTTACACATATAACTCATTCTTTTCTTTAACTCAATTTGTTAATTTAATTATGAATGTAACAGTGGTAAATAGACATACTGTTATGCAGAGGGCTGAGGATTGCCATTAACGTTTGTTTATAGTAGTAAACATACCGCATTTGTGCTAATAAAGCACCCCAGGTTTGAACTAAAATCGCAATGTGTCAATACAAAATAAAATGCTACAACTAAACTTGATGTAACCTGATCCTATAAAGTTGCTGTGTCGTTTTCAATGCACTTCTGGTATTGTTTGGGAAATATAAGTACTGCTTGTGTCATAAACCTTGTCACAAATGCCAATATTGCCCAACAATGAACACATTTGCATGGTGTAAAATAACAGTTTTCACTCCCACCCCTAATCTGATTAAATAGAATTGGCTGTTCTAACAAAAATACTCATATTCCAAAATAGTGTGCGCTAATATACTATGATAGGTCTGGTCTGACAGTAATACATGGACATTGCAATTTTACATGAATACCTAATATTCTAACCATTGAACTTGCTTATTCGTGAAGTAATAATAAAAAATACATAAGAAATTGGAGAAAATCCATAGAAAAAATAGGGGAAATACGTACAAAAATCACTTGTACCAGGGCTGAAAATAAACTTAGGATGCTGAAAGTGGTATAAAAATGAATGCTAGGGAAACGAACTATCACCAACAAGTCTGATACAAGAACAATCTGATCTTCAATCTCATGAATATTAATGAAAGCTTTAGAAATAGGAAATAGAAAATGAAAAAGTTAAACGGAATCCTACAAAATGACTTGAAAGCCTTAAAGTGCTGCAAATTGTATCAACTGATTGCTAGGACAATGTTCTATTATTTTTGTGATCTAAATATCTAAATAATAATCTAAATAATCAAGATATATAAATATATTGGTATTTTTGTGGCATGAATATCAGAAAGATATTTTTAGAAAACAATCACTGAATAATAACGGGCGGCTATACCATTAAAACAGCATATATCTCGACTACCACTAGCCCTAGAAAGCTCAAAGTGGCATCAAATAATTGCTAGGACAATGTTTTATTGCCAAATGTTCAGATATTTAAATATATTTATTGGCAACCAAGACTGGTAATTTTGTTACAGCACAACCTTCAATTTTCTGTTATTTTTATGATTTTGTTTTTAATTTTTACGTAGTATTCACAACAGTCAATATAATATGGTTTATTTATAAGACTACACAAAACTATATGGCAATAGTGCATAGTACAAGCATTCTATTGATGCCATTTCAGGGCTTTAAGGGTACTGGCAGCCCAGATATATGTTATTTTGTTGATATACACGCTTCATTTTCGGTGATTTTCTTTTTCTAACTTATAGAGTTCCCATTCATATCCATACAACAAAAATATCTAATAATTTATATATCTGATTACATGAATATAGAACATTGTCCAAGTAATCATCCAATTACAGCCTTCAGTAAGATGATTTTACATGGTTTCCGTCTTAATTCTTCCGTATTTTTACTCCAATTTCTTAAGATTTTATTAATGGTAATGAAAAAAATCCAATGACATATACTTTAGTACAGGGTGGTTTAATACTTCCATAACAACAATTTGATACCATTTTCAGTACCTCAGCGCTTTTGGTTACCGAGATACAAGTCATTTTGTAGGTTTACCTGTTTAATTTTCCATTTTTTATCTTTTTTTTTTCAAAATTATTCATTAATATTCATGAGAAGATCAGATTTTAAAGTCTCCCCGTACATCATCCATAGTGCAGGTTATATTTTCCTTTTGGTCCTTTGAGATCAGCGAGGATATTCTGAGAAATCAGAAATTTATTATCGGTTAAGTTCATTTTTAACCCATGCAAAATTTCAGTTATTCTCTTTTGGCTCCATGTTGCCAAATTCTAAAGGGTCACTGACGAGACTTTAATAGTCGAAACCGCGGTATGGCCCATCCCCTTTCTCATTAATATGTGCACTGCTCTTGAAGGATCTCAGTTTTAATTTTATTTGCTATTACTGCGGCTGGTGTTGTGCCGTGTGGCGGCCCTAAAAAGTTTCCCCGTACATCATCCATAGTGCAGGTTATATTTTCCTTTTGGTCCTTTGCGATCAGCAAGGATATTCTGAGAAATCAGAAATTTATTATCGGTTAAGTTCATTTTTAACCCATGTTTAATATATTTGGTCTCAATTAGATAATACTAGTCTTTGTATCGACTACGCTGTTGAAAGTTGCAAAAATTTCAGTTATTCTCTTTTGGCTCCATGTTGCCAAATTCTAAAGGGTCACTGACGAGACTTTAATAGTCGAAACTGCGGTATGGCCCATCCCCTTTCTCATTAATATGTTCACTGCTCTTGAAGGATCTCAGTTTTAATTTTATTCAGTGCGATTGCCATAGCATTCATCTGATACCTCTTTCAGTATCCCAGATTTATTGACAGCTCTCGTGTGAGTTATTTTGTATTTTTACTTTTTTGTTAATATTCATGAACAAGCAAGTTATATATTATGTATTTATGTTAAATTGCTACGTCCATGCATTACTATTAGACCAATAAAGTATCTTAGAGCATATAACTGGTGGGGTATGGGTGTGTTTGTTAGTTCGTCCAATACTTAAGAATCATGTTATAATGGGTGGGCATGGAAACTATGTAAATTTACATCATGCAAATGTGTTCATTATTTAGGACAAAATTCTATGGCCTTTCGGTGGTCCCTCTGACCAAACTGTCAGCCATAAAACTTTGTCCTAAAGTGCAAAAACGATCTTATATAACCTACCCCAAACCCTTAAATGGCAGTAGTTTTTTCCTTGTTTCCTCCGATGTTCAACATTTTATCAATATTCATGAATATACAAATGAGATGATTATCATATATTCCTATGACACTAATACATTTGTCATATTGTATTACTGGTGCAATAACCAAGTGCCATACTCATAGTTTATGCATAGAATTGGTTTATTCATGGGTTTTTTTTTTTATCAATTTTAAGCCATTTGTAATGTTTTCATTAAAATTCATGAATATACAAATTAGATAATTTGCATGATTAAAGGACTATGCCTCAGTTTTAACCTGAGACCATTTTCAGTGGTCTAGGGCTTGTAATAGCAGAGATATGATCAATTTTGTAGGTACGCCCCCATGCTTATGAGTCATGTTAATGATTGTCATGGAAATCATGCATTTTTCATAGTGGAGATGTGTTTATTGTTGGGGAAAAAAACTGCTTTGCATTTCGGGGGTCCCAATGAACGATTTGAAATCCATTACAAATTGCCCTGGGGGTTTCAAGGTAGGTCAAATTAGCTCCCAGTGTATGTTTATTTGCAATTAATTGGAACGTTTTATATATACAGTCAGACATAAGTTAAGCATCACCCTTATTTTTTTCTAAAGGTGTTTTTCAAGTAAATTTCTTGCTAAAACAAAATTTAATTTGTATGGGTCTTTAACTCGCGTCTTTCCCTGATTTGTTAGGCCTTTCAGAATGGCATTTGGCCTTGTTGCCCAAGTTCTATGGTGTCTTGAATACGCCTACCCCTATTTTGGGGGTATGCCATTTAAAGTTGTTTAACCGATTCCCATACGTTCGCCACTGAGTTGGTATAGGCATGGAAAGAAACCAGAGTTATATCGTAAAAATGTGCCAGAAAAATTTTCTTCTACTCAATGTTTTAATGGCAGTTACAAGCAGATGCAGGAAAAGTTATTTGCTTGTTTATTAAACATGACTTTTTCACTATGTAACATGCCATTCTTTAAACTTCTATAACTTTTTATGTGTTCGAGATATCTGTCTGAATTTTTTAGATTGATTATGGTGTTGGAATTGTCAAAATATGGAGTTATCATTTTACACTTTTTTGCGATTTGAAAATTTCACAGATTTCCGGCGGCCATCTTTAATTTATGCTAATTGCACGATTTGCCAAAAGTTGACAGATCTGCATTCAAGCTAGATTAGTTCTATAACTCCTGTAAAGGACAAAGAAACAAAAAATATTTTAGTACTAAACATTTCTAGGTTAAAATCAATGGTACAAAGCAGGGTGAAATGAATAATGAAACAGTGAATTCGGACTATGTAGGGGTATGCCTGCATAAACAAAGCCTCGTTGTTTACCTTAAGATTAATTTAATCCGGAGTTGCTTTAAATTATCACCCACATATCAAATATCACAAATATCAAAGAAAATATTTCTGTTCTGAAAGGTGTACTGTTTATATGTCAACAATACAAGTGTAGTATTTGTAGCGTACTATTTACGGCGGTGCGGCTAGGTGTTGTGACTACTAGGAAAGATATTTGGACTTCTAAATATACCATACTAGCATTTAAATTTGTAAAAATTCATGACCACAGAAAAGTATTACATACACTGTGCAATCTACTCTGAACTGATTTTTTTTGCAAAAGCTGTACTTGCATCTATCTCATAATAGTAAGTTTACTGCTCCAATTTTTCTGATCATTATTTCTATTACTGTATGTCAGGTTTATAACATATAAAGCATAGTTAGGCTGATAAATATATCATTTGTGACAAAGTAGAAAATAAAACAGAGAAATTAGAACGGAAATGCACCTAGTTGACCTTTGACCTCACCGTGACCTTAATTCGAAGTTTCAGAGGCGGCATCTGCCCTGAGACACTTTGTCATACCCCAAAGAACATTTCTAGCATGGATGCCGAGCATTAACAAAAAAATGCCATCAAAACTTTTTTCTAGAGGCCGTAGGAATCAAGCACGGCCGACTACGAGAAAGTATGAAGTGTCAAGCAGCGGACTGTACATCACGTACACAGCTCTGCAAAGCTATCAGACTGCTACCGAGTCTAAAAGAGATTTTATAAAGTTGTCGTGACAGACTTTTATTCACGGAAACATGCACTTATAATCATCGCGGACTTTATTCTTGGGAGCACTTACATGTAGATAGTTGCCACCACAGACTTATTCTTCATGGCCCAGGGCCCAGAATTACAATCCTCCCTTAAAGTTAAGGACCACCTTAGTTAAGGTGACAAATTTTGGCATAATAATAAAATCAATTACTGGTTTAACAAAAATATCAAAGACTTATAGTGTGTAAAATATATAAAACGTAATTTGCACAATAAAACGAATAAGCATGATTCTGTAGGTTATAAGATGCATCTTTTTGAATGCTGAAATTCGTCACCTTAACTAAGGTCTTCCTTAACTTAAAGGGAGAATTGTAATCCTGGACATACCGTTTATTTAGCACTAAGTGACTAACTTTGTACAGTAAACAAACATTTATCCATGACAGACAATCACCGCAGTTCAAAAAGTAAGTACATGGAATTAAGTTCAATACTTATAGGTCGACTTTCTAATAGTACTTTGGTTTGATGCAGTTTATGCTTAACACCCAAATCAACAATAATTTATTTTAGGTATGGACGAAGCAAAATACATAAACTATCATCGACCATTAATGTCTGCAATGACCAAATCAAAAATGGTATAAATAAAAAAGAAAGTGATCACTTACAAAACTCTTTATTTACATTACTTTACATAGATTTTTTTTTATATAAATGTACATAAAATACATTGACACAATGACAAGTATTGACCGCGCCTATTGGCTATATTACAGTAATATCTCTGTGATTTCATGGCAAAATAAACACAAATACATGTAAATAACATTAATTAGTCTCACATTATACTCGAAAAAGATTTCAGACAAAAATACGACCCATTAGTCTGATGAGACAAATGCAGTACTTAAGGCTCGTAATTTTGGTGGTGTTTATTGTATCATACATGTATTTATGTAGAACAGTCAACTTGATACATGTTTGGGGAAATTTTATTTATCTATTTATTTATTTGTGCAATACTCTCCCGCCAAAATTTGAACCATGATGAGATTTGTGTTTATTTTGCAGTGAGAACATTACACTGAATACTCCGATGAGATAGACGCATGTTTGTAACAAAGTAACATCGGAAAGTAGATGCAATATGGTGTTCCATAAATGAGCCGCCTCGTGGGAAAACCAACAAGGTGGGTTTTGAACAGGTCCGATACAAACCGGGCTGTACAGTCACAGAAGATGGTTAGAGGCTGGAAATTTTGGATTTAGAAAGTAGAGGAATTGTACTATTCGTGTAGCGAAAACAAAGGCGCTGACCAGCTTCGCAGTAAGACCAGCTTCGCAGTTACTGCGAAGCTGAGTCTGCGCCTGTTTTCGCCTATGCAGATTGTTAGGTTTCCCATGCTGCGGCTCAAATGTTATTCCAATTAAAGAACATCCTATTTCGAATACTTCGTACAAAACAGATTAGACACCAGGCAAGGAGTCAAAGCCTGCTAAATTATACCGACTCACGTTTTAAAATACATGCACATATTTTCCTAAATGTTACAAGCGGTATAGAACACCACATGATATTTCCTTAGGCTAGCATCATTATCATCATCATGTTTCAGCCAGTTATTGTATATCACTGTCAGAAAATCAAATGTTGCGTTTTAAAACCGATGACCAGAGGGCAATGTTAGTAACCTGTGTCTTAATGTTCTTAAAATATTCAAAATAATGTTCTTACTACGTGATTCTTTTGTCTAAAATTTCGATTTACTTGCATTATACATTACGCAAACATGCCCATGCAATATACACTGACTTTTTAAATTGACGTGCACCAATTGAAAACTTTCAGGAGAAAATTCTTGATAGTTTTCTTATTTTTGCTCAAAACGTAGATTGTGGGTACACGTTAGAGCCGCCTCGCCGAGGGGGGGTCTAACGAGTACCCACAATCTATGTTTTGGAGCAAAAAGTATACCCCTGTAAACCCCTGGTTATGTTATATAAAAGTGGGGTATAAGTGGGTATATATTACATGGACATGTTTTACTGATGTTTGACATCAATGCCTCCCTTTTCACATACTGCTTGACCTCTCCAACTATTGATTCCATGATTTAAGGCGGCTTTAAAACGTAACCATTTAAAACCAGCCGATAGGCGCAGTCAATCATTTAACTTGGGTTGAACCCTAGAGTACACAAAAATGAACAAAGTGATATGATCCACGGATTACCCTGGTTCACTGTGCACCCTGCTAGCTATTCAGGCGCTTTCTTCCGAAGATCGTACGGTGCACGTCTTAATGCCGTATCTACAACTCAATTAAAGCTCTCGCTATAGCACCGATAACTGTCCATCGATGACAACAGTCCACCATGAACAGCTATTGTCCATTTAGCCTACGCTCGCTGGCTTAATGTCGGTGCTACAAACATTACGAAAACTTGCCAGGTGCAATATACAGAGATTTTTTTTCAGCTGAAAAAATGAAAATTTCATTGGAAAAATTTCATATCTTTAATATTTTTGCTCAAAACATTGATTGGGGTACGCGCTAGAACCGCCTCGGCTCGCCGCCGAGGCGGTTCTAACGAGTACCCACAATCTATGTTTTGGATCACAGATAAGAAAAATAGGTATTTTCCTGTAAACCCCACTTTTACTATGTAAAAGTGGGGTATGAGGTGGTATACATTTTACGGTCAGGTTTTCTTCATGGCTCGTTTAAAATGTAAATGCTTATTAATACGAAACATGGGCTAAACGATATACATCAATTAGTAAATTCTTGTGAAAGTGTGGGTGTAACATTGCAGCGTGTGAGCTATCCAGATTAGTATTTTAACACCAAATCATGCTTAATGGCACACTTTCTTATTCACATTAAGACTCCATCCTGCAGTGTTGCGAAAAGTGGAAGTGGTATACATATAGTTAATGTTTTCTTAAAAACGACAACAGCAGGAATAAATTTCAAGAAGACCTGATTGCTTCGCCAATGCTTCCTATCTTTCCACCATTTTTATGGGTTTAGATTCTTTATTTTGTTGTCCATGGGATGGATTTTGAATACTTGATGCCAAACCCTTACAATAGTCCTTACGATCCATTCCCCTCCTTTTCATTTTAGTAAATACAAATTTTCTACACATCAAAATATTATGTTTTAAACATTTTTGAAATATTTCATATGGTCCATATTAAAATAAGTAAAATATGAGGTGGGATGACTATATCCCAGTGGCCATTTTGTACCAGTCACGTGATCAGACAAGCTCCTCCTTCCTGTAAGCCCGGATGACGCAACACGCAAACGTGATCATGAAGAGCTGAAATTGAAATAAAATGTTAATTATTTTAACTGTGCAATATGATCAATGTGTACCAAAAACGAATAAAAATTGTATTTTCATGGATGAAATAGTATGGATTATTACCCAACCGCCTATATTAAAAGAGATTGAATAGTTTTGACTATCTGCACAAATGAGTACTTAATTGGCACGCGATGTGTGAAATGTACGTAACGCGACAAATATGACGTCATTAACCGGTCCATAGTTCTAACTATACCATGCTAGTGACGTCATCCATGCAAACGTAATGTAAAAACGGGGTGGAATAGTTTTGACTATACCACATGGCCAATGACGTCAACGTCACTAGAATAAAGTGGAATGTCTCGAGCGTAAAATAACGGCGCACGCCAATTAATAGTCAATTTTGCAATGAAATCGCTAATGTTCCTGGTTAAGTTGGGTAATAAAGCAGTTATTTCATGGCTATTTGGCAGAAGAGTCAAAACTATGCCCCTCGGTGCCTTTGACAACTCAACGGCCTCGGGCAATAATTCATTGAGCTGTCAACGGCACCTCAGGGCATAGTTTTGACTATTCACCAACCAGGCATGAAATAACTGCTTAATCATTTCACTTGTGATTGATGTCATTGTAGAATTTTGGATTACTTCAGTTGATGCCATCATCATCATCATCATCATCATCATCATCAGAAGAAGAAGAAGAAGAAGAAGAAGATTTAGATCTTCCTGTCATTTATATTATCATTATTATTATTATTATTATTATTATTATTATTATTATTATTATTGCTTAATTCATATAAGCATGTCATCCTTTCTATGGGCCATAAGCAAACGGTAAAGCCCCAGATGTGACGCCACATAACGTGGCGTCCCATCTGGGGCTATTAAGTTTGCCTGGAATAAATTCATCAAAAGCGAATAAAATTTAAAACCACTCCAGATTCCTGTGAAAATAATTGTAAAGTGGAGTCCCTCAAATAATAGTAATGGGCCAGTCCATTTGTCATTAACGGGTTATGACGGCCCCCGTGGTCGAGTGGTTAAGAGAATGCTATTTCATTACCCAGCTTAACCATTCCATCATCTCACCGCTGTGTCTGGTGTGGGCTCGAGCCCCACACGGGGCACATGTGAGACAAGCCAAGTTCTGCTTGCGGTTGTGCCAGGTGTTTTTTTTTTCTCGGGGTTCTCCCGTTTTCGCCCCATCTCATATGAGCTGAAATAATTTTAAAAGGGACGTTAAACTAAAAATAATACGGGTTAAGTGGTACATACCTGTATGATTATAACAACAATACCGATGATAATCAGGGGTATGCTGAATTGGTTGACCCATTCTTTTATCTCGGTGTAACAGTCCTACAATGTAATAAAACACATGACTGGTTGATTTATGGTTTAAGTTTTGAAATAAAACATATATGATTTGTTGGTTGACTGGCTGGTTTATGGTCTAAGTCCTACAACAGAGCATATGATTGGTTGATTTATGGTTTAAGTCCTACAACATAATATATGATAGGATGGTTGATTGGCTGATTTATGGTTTGTGTCCTACAACAACACATATGATTGGTTGATTTATGGGTTAAGTTTTAAAATAGAACATATGATTGGTTGGTTGATTGGCTGATTTATGGTTTAAGTCCTACAACAGAGCATATGATTGGTTGGTCTGGTTTGGTTGATAAATGGTTTGATTTAATATTACAGTCATTCCTAACTGTCAAATTTAGAATGTTGGAAGTATCATTTTCAAAATTCATGAATTGTGCAGTTTGAGGTGTATCTATAGGTTACATAAGTTATGGAAGTACTGTAACAGATAAATTAATGAAAAATATCGATGAAGGTGCACGCACGTGGTTGTTATAATAATTCATTTTGAGCTCGGGGGGGGGGGGGGGGGAGGGGGTGGTAACTGGGAGGTAATTTTGGTATGGACGTGCCGCCCGATACTTTAAAACATACCCCATTCATATACCTGGTAATCGAAAAAAGGGACTCATTCATATATCATGCCTTCGAAAAAAGTGACCCATTCATATATTTGATTGTACAAAATTTGGACCTATACACAATTATATACAAATATTTCGACTTTCTGAGCTGTGCATGTCAGCAAAAAAGTGCTCTTAAACATGGATGTCCGAAAATTTTGGTCATTCATAGACTAAATATGGAAAAAATGGGGCCATTCATATATTTTGACTTGAAAAAGGTAACCCATTCATATATCTGGCGAGGCTGAAAAAAGGGGGCTATTCGGGCGGCACATACGTCATATATAGGTAGTTAGGTAGTTACCCCCCCCCCCCCCATCCATAGAATTGTGTATGATGTGAGCCGCTGCATGAGAAAACAAACAATTTGGGATTCCGACCATGTCTAACACACTTGAAACGGCCTGTACAGTTACAGAAGAAGGCTAGAAGCTTAAAATTTCGGAAATTGTACTATCATTGTAGCGAAAACCATGTCGCTGATCAGCTGTGCGGTTACTGCACAGCTGATCTGCGCCTTTGTTTTCGCATATGCAGACTGCTGGTTTCCTGGTGCGGAGGGTCATTTATATAGTAAAACTGGGGTGTACTGGTGTAAACATTTACTGTCAAAACATAGATTGTGGCTACGCCTTTAAGGCGGTTCTAACATGTACACACAATCAATGTATTGTTAAAAATATTAGCATGTTTCCACTATAAAAATTTTCATTTTTACAGGCGAAACGTGCCTTGAAATGTGTTCATAAAGACCTACCTCCTCTCTCTCCGGCTGATTGTGGCTGCATTTATATCTTGTATCTTCATTTAAATAGTTTGTCAGTCTTAAATTCTCAACATGGCAACATCCGTACTGTAACACAAAGCAAACGAAAAAGCTTAGCTGCTCCAATGCATAGTCATAAGACAACAGCTTCTATTTTATTAAAGATATGGAATGGTCTAACGAAAAAGCTTACATAAAAATTACCATAATACCAAAAGTATAGATGATCATAGATGAATTGACCTTCACAGGCTTTTTTATCATATGCACAAGTGCAAATCTGTTAGAACTAGAAAATGTGTTTATGAAACACTATGCCCCCAACTGGTAAGTCACTTTCAAGATGTAAAAATGTCAAAAAAAAAATGACTAAGATCAAATTGTAAAAAAAAAGTGACAAAAATTAATCTGAGGAGTATATCCCAACCACATGCATATCTTAAAAGCATGGTCACAATGTCTGCAAAGTTTCAAAAGTATCGGTATTAAATTGTAGGAGGAGTTGCGCACACAAGGTACCCTCCATTCACTAAAATGCCCGAAAAAATGACTAAAGTTCAAATCGTGAAAAAAATGACAAAAAATAATCCAAGAATTATATCCAAACCACATGCATATTTTCAGACCATGCCCATAACACATGTACAGTTTTAAATGAATTGGCATGAAACTGTAGGAGGAGTTGCGCACACAAGGTAGCCACTGCCCATTCACTTTCATTGTGAAAATGCCCGTAAAATGGCTAAGTTCAAATTGCGAAAAAAGTGACAAAAATTAATCTGAGGATTATATCCAAACCACATGCATATCTTCAAAGCATGGTCACAACATCTGTAAAGTTTCAAGAGAATCATAATAAAACTGTAGGAGGAGTTGCGCACACAAGGTAGCCACTATCTATTCACTTTATCAAGAATTAAAAAGGGAAATAACTCTCACAGAATGGGCCCCTAGCCCCTTGAATTTACCTGAAAGAAAAGATACGGGTCCTCTTAATTTTCATATACAAACTACATACCAAATTTCAAGATCCTAGCTCTAACGGTTCCTGACCGAGTGCTCACGCATCACAGACAGACTGACTGACGGACTGGCTGACTGACTGACGGACTGCACGGACAGACCCAAACCAATATGCCCCTTCAACTTCTTCGAAGTTGGGGGCATAAAAAAGATATACGATCGTACAATGCAAATTGATTCTTATTCAGTTTGTCCTATATTGATACAAGAGAAACGCTTACATGGCATTACATTTCGATCCACCAGTCTAGATCTTATAAATGAGCCTGTGCATGAGAAAAACAACAATCTGGGTTTATGACCAGGTCCGACACAAACCAGGCTGTACAGTGACAGAATAAAGCTAGAAGCTTGAAATTTTGGATATAAGTAGAAGAGGAATTGTACTATCCGAGTGGCGAAAACAAAGACGCTGATCAGCTCAGTGTACAGTTACTGCACAGCTGATCTGCGTCTTTGTTTTCGCATATGTAAAATGTTGGTTTTCTCATGCGAAGGCTCAAACTAAAAAGGGAGTATACAGGATTTGCTCCCAATGACAGATGTTTTGTCACAGGAAGCAAAAGAGGAAGCTTACAAAATTACACTTCATTTTATATATACGAGGGACGTTTGGAAAGTTCCAATAATTGTATAGAACTGGGGTGTACGAGTACATGTTTTTGCTGTTGCTGTTGCTGTTGTTGTTTTTTTTATTTTTAAAGCTCTAAAGCAAAAGGCACGGAAAATAAATTGGGAAGCCTAGAAAACATTACACTCTATTTCTTTATATATATATATATAGATTTATAGATGCTAAAATTGGCGTACAGAATCGGAAGACCGCGGTGGTGTAATGGTTAGCACGTCTGACCGGAATGCATATATATATATTTGCCCCAAAACACAGAATGGGGGCCTCGATGATGCAGTTCTAAAGGGAAAATTGGTCGTCAGTTCTACATCGACAATTTTACAAGAAATGTAATCGAAGTCCAAACATTACTGACACAAAAATCTACTTACTGTTCGCATGACATATTCCATTGACTTTTGGTTGTCTTGGGCGAATTCTCCACCGCTGTTTGCTCTCACAATAGATTTCTTTAGACCTTCTTTCAGCGCTTCGTCCACCTGAAATCAGTTTTCATTTTGCTGTGTTTTCTTTTTACGTCCAAGTCAACAAGCTTCCCTTGCCGACATGTTGGCAAGGAGCTAAACCAGTACTTTGTAGAGTTAAGGGTGCCTTAGTAACAAGGACCTCTCGTTTTGCGTCCGCTGCTCCACCACTAAGCCACCATGTGTACACACATTCATATTTTTAAATCGTTCGATCTATATGAGTTTGTTTAGCAAACACTGCAGTGAGGCTAAGATCGTAGCGAACTGAATGTAAGTTTTAAATTCAGTTTTACGTCCCTTTCAAGATTATTTCAGCTCATATGAGACGGGCCAATCAGTAGGTGGGCGAAAACGGGAAGACCCCGAGAAAAACCACCTGGCACACCCGCAAGCAGAACTTGGCTTGTCTCACATGTGGTCAGAGCGGGGCTCGAACCCACACCAGACACAGCGGTGAGATGATCGAGTGATTAAGAAACAACGCTCTTGGCCACGGGGGCCGCGCCGAAGAACTTCTGTAATAAAGTCAGTTGAACACTAGTCACCGACATGGAAGGCATTTCCCAGTGCTATTAACCTTATAATACTGCTCGCCAAGCAAGGTAGCCACTACCATGCACCATGCCTAATTCAATATGTTTATTGTTGTTTCAAAGGAGGCAACTCAAAAGCTCCACATGGAGGCGTCATGTACATATTACAGGTATTACCCCAGCAGGCACATGACGTCAGAATGACGTCATATCAACGTCGATGCGACGTCATCGCATCGACGTTGATATGACGTCATTCTGATGCCATGTGCCCGCTGGGACAGCTTAATTAGTTCTAGGTATGTTATGGACATATTGTACTTACATTTCCTTGGAAAATAAGGAACAAGATGACTCCGGCAAGTTCCACGGCGATGATCAGACCCACCAACACAGCGTACTGAAAGAGGAGACAATTAGATTGTCTGTATAGGGGATACGATATAGTACGTTACATAAAATATGGCGAACTTTTATAAAACAATAAGGGTTTTGGCATCTGTCAAAAAGCTGTGCCGATTATTTACTAGTTTACATATAAAAGGTTCTTATCTGCAACCATTTGGCTTAAGTATATTTTCATATATAAACAGTAATTACGAAACCCCCCAATGATACTGTATTGTTCCTTATGCTTAGAAATGCACACTATACCAGTGAGGAACCCTTGCCGATGAGAAACCACAGATAGTGATTTAAAACAGATTTTGCCAGTAATTTTATATTACTGATCGTTCCAATGCGATACTTATGTGGTGGTTCTTATTGTTTCTATGTCTTGGTGATACTTTCTTTTGGTACTGTTAGCACCTTATATGTACGTTTTCATAGTTTTAGTTAAGTTTGGGTAACTTAGTGGCCACCTTTTGGAAAAATATTGCTTTCTCGGCTTGCAATATGTTTTCTTAGTATAAGTACCTAATTGTTAATTCAGTTTTTTTCCCACCTCGGTTTTTGGAGTGTGAATTTCTGTCTGATTGTGGCATTTCCTGACCATTGCCTACTTTTACATTTACTGTCCTAAACGACTTACAATATACAGAGCCCATCTCGCAGTACAGCACGCTCCGACGAAGCCCAGGAAGGAGATTATAATTATGACAGCCCCTGTGATTACGAAGAGGATAGCAGCGCTGTTGAAGAGGTCGTAAGCCGCATAACCTGACACCTGTACCTCTGACATGGCAGTCTTGGTCTCATTGCGTAACTCCTGTGATCCCCAGCGAAATATGATGCCCAGAACAAGGAAGGCGATACCACAGAGCTGTAAAACAGGCAAAAATACGGACATAAAGTACGGTAAGAAGCCATTTCGCTGGCATATTTTGCCTCTGATAGGGCAGTTTGTGTCTCTTTGTGTAGTTCCGGACACCCCCAGCGGAATATGATGCACAGATCGAGAAAGGTGATGCCACAGAGCTTTAAAACAGGTAAATGTACATTTATGAATTGCGATGAGAAGGTATTTTGTTAGCAAACTGAAACATATGGATATCAATTTTACCCAACGTATAACAAAGCCAGTGGGCTTTTGCACTGAATATTAATTGGTGAACGACAACGTATAACATGAATAATAGGTCACTATCATTTATCATGTTGTTATATATTTACATCTAAAACTGCCTGTAACTAGACGCATCTCCAGTTGGATCCAGTATTTTTGCGCATATACTTAATAATAATAATAATAATAATAATAATCTTTATCTAAAGTCGCTTCATATTTCAACAATCAGCATAAGCTTTGTAGAGCTTTTATTGCGACTATTTTAAGAACATATGTACACTATGTACATGGAGCTGTGGAAATATGACTTGCTCAAGGCCACAACAGATGACGCCCAGGACGGGGATCGAACCGGGGACCCTTCGGCCCAAAGTCCGATGCGCTACCGACTGCGCCAGCCCGCTCCACTTGTATAACGTGACCCATCCGGTGCTTAAATAGCATAAATATCATAAGGGTTCAATTATATTTCCTACAAGTAATTCGTTAAGCATTTACCTGAAAGAAAACCCGGCTATGTCACAAGTTTGGCCCTTTCTGCTTTCTCTGTCGCCATATAATAAGAAATGCATGCTTACCCTTTGGAGCATTCCAGAAAAGGCGTATTAATAATCATTTTATCGGACAGCCACTCTTAATATTTTTGCTGTCAAAAAGGAAAATTATAATTATTTCAAACGATGACAATGTTTTATAGATGGATTTTATTGACCCCCAGTTCTACATGCCAATCAATTTTATCTAACATTTGCCTCAAGTCAAGAAAGAAAAACTGTCGCTTTTATAGATCCTTACTTTTTACATTGCTTTAAATGTGTGAGCTACATTAATTAACGCCCCAGTCAATATTTTTCTGTTATGTCGAGGCGGACCAATGTTTACTCAGTAACGTTACCTAGGGCCAGCACTGCTTTGAATAACCGCCTGTCATCGATCAGTCTAAAATGCATTTCAAAATATTTAAATGTATTTTTCTGCATGGCGTTTAATGTTATATTCTCATTGGTATGTTTCTGATGTATGTATCAGTTTTATGATTTTACAAATAGTAGGCATATAAAGATATTTTGAAATTATGAATGGTCTATAGAAATGAAAACGAAAGCATGTACTTATAGCCATTTCAAAATCTGTACAACTCATTTAAAAGACGCGTGGTATTATGTTGTATTCAAGATTTAGATATAAATAGGCTAATTGCGTATGTCTTATAGCAATGAGTCATATAGTGAAGAATGTAAATAACAATTAGACAACTAGCGACTATAAACAAAGGTCATCCAGTTTTATGACTTATTATAATTATTATATTTGCGTGGGACAATAATACGGGTTCGGACAATTTGGTGCGGCGAGTGTGGCTCTAAACACACACGCCAACATGTTGTGTTCTTTAACTTCACAATGCTCTCCTGTAGTCGAGTGCATTGTAACCATGAAATGGCGACTTCGTAACGAAGAGAGTGAAGAAATGTTGACTGAGACGAAAACATCCAAATCAGTTCCGCTATTCTAAGAGCAAATATGGTGTTGTATAGCTTGATTACTGAATAATATTCAGCAAGTACAGTGACTGACAGAGTGTCAATAGCCGGACATCCTAGCGAAAGTTCCGACCACTTTATGAACAATTTGACAGAGGATGTGTTCAGATATAGTCAACAATATTTGAGCCACCTCGTGGGAAAACCAACTCTGTGGTACAGGTTCAACACAAACCGGGCTGTACAGGCACAGGAGACAGCAAGAATCTTGAAATTTCGCTTTTAAGAAGAAGAGGGATTTACTTTCTGAGTAGCGAAAACAAAGACGCTGATCAGCTTCGCGGTTACCGCGAAGATGATCTGCGTCTTTGTTTTCGCATATGCAAATTGTTGGCTTTCTCATGAGGCGGCTCATTTCTCAGCCGGTCTATACGCCTACCAAGATTATTTCACTGATCTTAGGCTATAAGCAGTGAAAATAAGAGAGTGGGAAGTAAGAATGATGCTTGTCGAGAACAACACACGTCGGAAATCTACAAGCAGAACATGATAAGGTGCCCGACATGTTCCCAAAGCCAAAATCGAGTCCACGTGGGCTGCTTGAGATAAGCATTTAGTGTGCATGCGGGGGTATACCTCTTTTTCTTATTTTTGCTCCAAAACATATAAATTGTGTGTACTCGTTAGAACCGCCTCGAGGCGGTTCTAACGTGTACCAACAATCTATGTTTTCAGCAAAAGTAAGAAAAAAAATTTTTTTTTCAAATGAAATTTTCAATTTTTACAGCTGAAAAAAATATCTGTATTTTGCATGTGCAAGTTTTCGTAATGTCTTTGTCCCTTCTTTTTTGTCAGAAAACACAATGTCAACTATAAGGCTTTAATGTTTAAACGAACGAAGTGATACTTTTTCTTCCTGGACAGCTGATTGTTTAAAGGAAAGTGTTTTTGTAATGATCATGCTATTTCAGCCTATTTAAATGATATGACTCAACCATCAAAACCACATTACGAAAACTTGCCCATGTAATATACAGAGATTTTTTTAAGTTGTAAAAAATGAAAATTTCATCAGAAAAAATGATAGTTTTCTTATTTTCGCTCAAAGCATAGATTGTGGGTACACGTTAGAACCGCCTCGCCGAGGCGGCTCTAACGAGTACCAACAATCTATGTTTTAGAGCAAAAATAAGAAAAATAGGTCTACCCCTGCATACCCCAGTTGTACTAAGGGGGTATATATTGCAAGGACATGTTTTCCTGGTGTTAAGTTGTAAGGAAACATCCTGTATAAGTTCGTTGTATATGTTCGCTTGACATGTATTAAACAAAACCTGAAATACTTTCTCGTTGACTATTCTAATGCATCAGAATGCATAGAACAGCAATTCTGGAACAATTACTGTGATATCTTAACACTACTTTCACATTGTAACTATTTTGTATAAACAATGTTCATTACAAATGCCTGTTTGAGGTGATTCCAAGATGAATCATCAGCATACTAATAGTTAATACCGTATTCGTTCTAATTAGCGCACATGCTCCAATAAGCGCACACCCCGGCCATTTCCGCAAAACTTGTGCATAAGCGCACACTACACGAATAGAATATTGTTATTTTGCACATTTATACAGCATAAGACACATTAAAACGTAACGGTAAATGATCAAAAACTACTTTGCAACAAATAGAACATTTAAATGACATCATCATTGGTAGATTTGACATGGATATTTCAGCATTCTGATGTGTTGTTTTTGTTAGTAGTGTGCGCTCATTAGAACGATATTTTGTTACCTTAACTTTTAGTGATTTTGAAAAGTTAAGCGCACTGTGCACTTATTAGAACGAATACGGTAGTTAAAACTAGTGAAAAGGTTAATGTTTTCTTAAAATTTGTTGCTGTTGTGTCCAGGTTTTGTGCCATGACAAAAAGGGTCATAGGAAAGACGTTATTCGGATCCCAGTAGCCGATTTATTAAATACATTTGATGCTTCTCAGATACTGGTTTATACATGTATGACCTAGATTTAAAGGATCAGTAGCCCATGTCTGTTTTGCATATTATTTTACAATATACGCAACATTTGATATGATATTATTAAGATACCCTATATCTCTATGGCATTAACCAGATGACCAGACCACTTCATTATCACGAAACCATGCCCATGCAATATACAGAGAATTTTTAAGTTGTAAAAAAGGAAATTTTTCAGTAGAAAATATTTGATATTTTTCTTATTTTTGCTCAAAACATAGGTTGTGGGCACACGTTAGCACCGCCTCGGCTAGGAATACCCATGCAGACCCCTGCTTTTTCTATAAAAAGAAAAGTGGGGTTCAAGGGGACAACACTATCACGCACATGCCGCAATGCGACTGTAAAATGATGCCATCATACAGCACGAGGAAGTCAGGGTCCCTCTATTTTGCAAGGGCTTGAAATGTTTACAAGAACCATACAAGTCTGGATCTAAGAACTCGCGGTAAAAAGGTGAATGTAGCAGTAACTGTAACTGTACCAAATGATCCTGATTGAACTCTCGACAATATATTCTAATCCCTTTTTGCATGAATATGATGGCACAGGCTACGCCAGTGGTTACACCTCGCACCCAGGTATGTGTGGATCCCTGTCGATGCCTATTTATATGAGAAAATTATTGTCTACATAAGAGTCGTTGAGAAAAAATCATTGCGTCAGAAAGGGGGTTGCACAGTGGCGTAGTGGTAGAGGATCAGGCTACGAATCGAGAGGCCCTGGATTCTGGGTAAGATTACCACCGGCGGCACCGTGTTGTGTCCTTGAGCAAGACTGACATATTGACTCCCCAGACTACTGGTCAAAACCCAGAATTCGGTGGCTCCGTCCCGACATGACAGAAAAACCGTTTACTGGGACGTCAAACTTCAATACTAACACAATGCGTCAGTTAATGTAAACAGTAAATAATTTTATCAGTTCTATATCTAGGTCAATCACTTTATTGAACAGTTGAACTGTTGAAAGCGTACATATGATCGACAAAGCGGAAATAAAGTTTACCCTGTGTTTTACGAAGAAATATTTGATCAACAGAACCAAATTATGCCGATATAGAACTGTTTTGTCGTGACTTACCAGAAAGATGAAATTAAGAGTAACCAGTGTAATCCGCGAGCATTTCGCACTACAACTCACAGGTGACCGCGCCATTGTCAAAGATTAGTTTTTCAACCAAAAATTCCTGTTTCGAAAATCGAATATTTCAATCCAAATCAAAACGAAAATACGTGCTTATATTGTGTTTATATCAGCGTCAGTGTGTATACGCCCTGTTTATCCCGTAAAGTTGTCGATCAACTACGTTATTTCTAGTGTGTTCTCTCTATTCAAGGTGTTTATCGACCGTAAACTGCTGTACAGGTAAAATGGCGATATTATCCATAAAAGGATGTGTACACATAAAATAGTGAGATATTTGTGGTGTGTATTTCGGGCGTAACTACATGTAGGTGTATCGAAAAAAAAAAGAAGATATCATCTGGTTTATGTCACGCGGCTTATCACACTGAATCAATTTCACATTGACAGTTGAACAGTTTTGATAAGATTTGGGCGTAACAAGTATTAGCTTTTTAAAAAGCATTCGACCATTCGTATATTATAGTAGCTCCCAACACATCGACTATGAAGAACCAGATCACATGGGATCGATAAAACCAGAGGGCTATTGGTCCTGAGAACGCTCACCTGAGATAGACTTTGTCTGTGGTTTTCGGCGTTGTGCCCGGTAAAAAGTTGTGTCCCAGATAGTGTTATTTTGTCTTCATCATGCTTGTCCCCAGTTAAAACGATAATTGGTGTCCCAGGAAAAGTGGTTTATCTTCATTATACTACTGTTTATTGTGCCTACTTCTCTGTCGTGCTCGTTCCCTTTCGTTCCTGTTGATAGTGGAGCGGCTTAGTGAGAGATTTTGAGATAATACTTCAGTTGATGATACAAGCATGAAATTTTCACCATATGTTCTTTACATGACACAGTTAAATTCTGATCCCTAGCCACTTGAAATTCCGCCATTTTCAAGATGGCCGCCAAAAAACAAAATGGCCGACAATTGTGAAAGGTGTACATGTAGTAAATTGCTCATATTTTAGGTTCTTTTCATCATAGAACATCAATATTGATACCAAAATGAAGTTAAATGATTGCTCTTTCAAGTAAAGTTCAAATATGCAAATTACCTAATTTGCATATTTATGAATATTAATGAGATCTTATTTTTTTTGGCTAAAAATTGAGAAAAAAACACATTTTATTTTCTGAATGATGTAAAATGTTAAAATGAAATGGGTAACAGTGGCTTTATTATTACTAGACCATAAATTATCATAAATTAACAAAAGCTAATTAGCATGTGCATGAATATTCATTTTAGAATATTTCAAGGCTTTGTATGTCCTTACCTATCAGTTTGGTTTAGAAAGTTCATACAGTAAATTGCTCATACCTTTGGTCCTGTTCATAACAGAACAACAATATTGATATGAAAATGAAGCTAAATGATTGTTATTTCAAATAGAGTTAAAAATGGAAATTGTCTCATTTGCATATATATGAATATAAATGAGGTTTTTGTTTTGCTTAAAACTTAAAAAAATCACCACTCATTTACTGAACCATGTAAAATGTTCATGGTGTAGATTTGTCTATAAATATCACTTTCATTGTATAATAAATGTCATTAATATAAGATCTATGCCATTGTGCTTTCCTTCAAAAAGTGCGAGCTAAGTCTTGAAGAATTTAATTTCTACATTGCAAACAACATCATTCCTTTTTGTCACTATGACCTGTGCATAATTCTGCACAAGAATAAATTTATCTACAAGAAATCCAAATATTTCCGTTTTGTTTTCATCATATCTGATGAAGTTGTTCCATGATTTTGGAGGTCTGCAGTTACCAATTACTTTTCGGTATACACCAGTTACTATTTTCTGCCTGGTCTCATCGTTGAGACTATCTTGGCGATAAATAAAAAAACATACACTCTGGAATGTTTTCTTGCATATGACTTAATATGAGGTACGATCGCCTCCTTGGCCTAATCTTCAAAAGTTTTTGATGCTCCGTGTTAGACTACTGTGACCATGTGTATTTGGAGAAAGCAATTAGCGAAGAACTTGCAAGTATGTTGTCGCCCATTCTGGTATGCTTGAAATGAGCCGTACTGGCAATTATAAATTATGATTTTTTTATTTAACTGATTGATAAGTTTATCAAATACCAGAGAAGCACTTGGGCACTAACAAGCTGCTCTACATGGACGTCGTTGATCTGAAGAAAGCAATCGATCGACTCCTGAGGGATGAAATCTGGTGGCCAATGCAAAACTAAGAATTGATGATTGACTAGTGCGTCTGGTCCAGTGGACATGTATAAGATCATGAGAAGCAGGGTTAGAGAGGGCAGTGGATACAGTGAGGAGTTTGGTGTCTAAAGTAAGTGTTCATAGGGCTCTGTCCTTAGCCCGCTACTATTCATTATTGTGCTATAGGCTTTATCCAGGGAGTTCTGCACAGGCTGCCCTTGGGTTCTGCTGTATGCAGTTGACTTATGATATGACACTGTCGACTCCATGGAAGAAACAACCTGTAAGACTTGGAAAACAGAGATTGAGAGGAAAGTTCTTTGAGTGAACATGGGGAAGACAAAGATCATGGTCTCTGGTCTCAATCTGAACCTTCTGAAAAAATCTGGAAAGAATCCCTGTGGCGTCTGTCAAACAGGTGCAGGAAGAAATGCCGTCTTCTCTGGTGGATGCTTGTCCTGGAATCAAAGGCTCCTAGCGCCGTGATCCTGATTTCAGCTGTGCTGGCTGCCTAGGAAAGGCGCGTCCCATAAATGCAAGGCTAGTGAAGGAGGTTCTTGTTGATGACAAAAAAGTTGAAGCTGTACCAGAGTTCTGTTATCTGGTAGACATGCTTTCTGCTGGCGGAGGTTGTGAACTGGCTGCAGTCACGCACTGCAAATCGACTTAGGGTAAGTTCCGCCAACTACTCCCTCGCCACACCAATCGCAATCTGCCACGTTTGACCAGAGGTCAAGTGTATTCACATGCAGCAGAAACATGGGCAATGAATGGCTACCTTTTGTCGCCTGCAGCGCGATGACCGTGCAATCATGTGCTGGATCTGTAATTTCAATGCGAATGATGAAGTAAGCTCAGACTCCCTTCTCTCAAAGCTTGGACTTCAGGATATATATGTAGTGCTTCGCTCCAGCAAGATCAGAATCAGAATCAGAATTGTTTACTGGTGAAACGTCAAACTGACAATACCACACCAGGGGCATGGTGCTTGACCGGAGGGGAAAGATGAGATGGTATGGACATGTAGAGCGCATTAAAGGCTTTATTTCTCAAGTACGCAATTTAAATGTAGTTGTACAGAATAGATCCGGCAAGCTAAGGAAATCATGGGATGGAATGTTGTTGGACGACTAAAAGAAGGTTAGAATGGATACTGCCGATCCGTAGAATCGCTCAGAGTGGCCTGGAGAGGTCATCTAAGAATAAAAATAAAACTGAGATCCTTTAAGCGCAGTGAGTATATTTGTGAGAAAGCGGATGGGCCATACCGCGGTTTCGCCTATTCAAGCCTCTTCAGTGACCCTTTAGAATTGGCAAAATTGGGCCAAAGAGAATTGCTGTAATTTTGCAACTTTAAACGGGGAAGTCAATAATAAAGACTTGTTTAATCAAAATGGGGCCAAATACAGTAAAAGTTGGTTAGAAAATGAATCTTAACCGATAATAACTTTCTGATTTCTCAAAATACCCTCTCTGGTCACAAAGGACCAAAAGGAAAATATAATCTGTACTATGAATTGTGTACGGGGAGACTTTTTAGGGCCGCCACACGGCACAACACCAGCTGCAGTATTAGCAAATACAAATAAAACTGAGATCCGTTAAGAGCAGTGAGTATATTTGTGAGAAAGGTGATGGGCCATACCACGGTTTCGGCTATTCTAGCCTCTTCTGTGACCCTTTAGATTTGGCAACATGGAGCCAAAAACGAATTGCTGTAATTTTGCAACTTTTAACAGAAGGAGACTTGTCAAACAAGTCCAACCCTCAGATGAGGACAAAGGACTATAAAAAGGATATGATTATGATATGATAAGTCGACAGACTTAGTAGATTTAAGCAAATAATTGTATGGGAAATAATTTATTCGTGGGAAGCTCACTACAATCATAAATTGTCAATTTTTAGTTTAAATATATGCATAGGTATGCACTATAGGGATCAAACATGCGTTTTTATATGATTAATACGGTTTGATATTCAGTTAGCCAGTGAACACATGCGAGCTTAGATTGAAAGTACACTGACATATACCTTGTATTAATGACATTTATTTTACAATGAAATTGATATTTATAGACAATTTACAGAATGAACTTTCTTAACTAAACTGATACAGTCTTGAAGTGTTTAAAAATGAAAATTCATGAATATGCTAATTGGCTGTTGTTAATTTATGATTATTTATTGTGTAGAAAGAGTTTTAAATCTTATTTAACATTTTACATCATTCAGAGAATGAGATGTGATATATTGTGGTTTTTTTTTTCTTTCAAGTTTTAGGCAACAAAATAAGACCTTTTAATATTCATAAATATGCAAATGAAGTTATTTGCATATTTGAACTCCATTGGAAAGAACAATCATTACACTTCATTTTGGTATCAATACTGATGTTCTATGATGAACAGGACCTAAGCTATAAGCGATTAACTGTATGAACTTTTTAAACTTAACTGATAGATAAGGGAATACAAAGTCTTAAAATGTTTTAAAATGAATATTCATGAACATGCTAATTAGCTTTTGTTAATTTATGATAATTTATGGTCTAGCAATATGGTATAGCAATATCATTGCCATAGATATCCACTTCATTTAACATTTTACATCGTTCAGAAAATAAGATGCGTTTTTTTTCTCAATTTTTAGCCAAAAAAGTAAGATCTCATTAATATTCATAATATGCAAATGAGGTAATTTGCATAATGAACTTAATTTCAAAGAACACTTATTTAGCTTCATTTTGATATCAATATTGTTGTTCTATGATGAAAAGAACCTAAGATATGAACAATTTACTACATGTACTCCTTTCACAACTGTCGGCCATTTTGTTTTTGGCGGCCATCTTGAAAATGGCGGAATTTCAAGTGGCTAGGGATCAGAATTTGATGTGTGTCATGTAAAGAACATATGGTGAAAAGTTCATGCTTGTATCATCAACTGAAGTATTTTCTCATTAAGCCGCTCCACTACTGAATCTTAGCCGGATGGCTACCTTGTTGGGAAAGAGCTAGTCATTCAGCTCTTCGAGTGTGTTGTCGGAAAATGTTTTGTTGTGTTTTGTGTGTTTTCTTTCCCACCCGCTGTCTATGTTGGGACTTTAAATTTAATTGCATCGATTCCTGGTCCCTCTATTCTTACTTTGAAAAAAAAAAAAAAAAAAAAAAAAAAAAAAAAAAAAAAAAAAAAAAACACGACATTTTACCAAAATGGCATTGACCTTGCATACTCACATAACTAAAATTGCCTGTATCTACCAATTTTCATTCACTCAGGTGTGTTCAGATGGTAGAGTCAAATCAAAATGTAACAAAAGGCAAGGCATAGAATAATCTTGATCCTTCCACATACACTCATATAGAAAAATCTCATTACATAATATAAAGACCAGGCTCGGGCAATGCATTAAACTAATGTCATTACATTAGCATGATAATGCCAATGCTAACAGAACAATGCATTACTTTTGCAAGTTTTGCTGATGCATTAGCATTAGATTGGGCATTAGCTACAAAAAGGTAAAGTAGGCAATGATCAGGAAAAGGCGCAACCAGAAAGAAATTCCCACACCAAAATCCGAGGCGGGAAAAACTAAAATGACAAAACGTTTTTTTCTATTATTAACATACTTTGTCTAAATTCATTGATTAGGATCCTGTTTACAAACTTTTTCCAAAGGTGTGATAAATTGCCTTTAATACTCATATTGTTACTGAAGACGTTGGTTTTTTTTTTTTTCGCCTTTAGCTATTACCTAGCAGTATTGTGTGCGTTTCAAGCAATGCCACTTAATAATCTGCAGTTACCTGCAGTTACCTGCGTCCTTTTATGAAGAGTTTTTCCATTGAGACATGCTATTGAACAGCACCATTTCACAGTAATAGAATTTAAGATTGTAACTGTACAGCGATACGATTGATAATATGTTTCAGTACTAGAGTTCTTGATTTATGCTGAGTTGATCATTATCATGAATGTATTAAACAACTTTGAAATACCAGAATCAGGGAGCGCGGTGGCGTAGTGGTAGAGCATCGGACTCCGAATCGAGAGGTCCTGGGTTCGATCCCCACAAGCGTCACCATGTTGTGTCCTTGAGCAAGGCACATTAACTCCCTACAGTACTGGTTAAACCCAGGAAGCGTTGGCTCCGTCCCGACATGACTGAAAAATTGTTGACTGGGACTCAACACAAACAAACAAACAAACAAACAAATACCAGAATCGGAAATTTATGATAGTTTATAAAATGTTCTTTAAAGATAAATGTACAACCCATCATTGACTGGTGAAATTCCCTGTCGCAAAACAACCTGAAAACTAATGCTGATGCCAATGCATTGTTTTGTCAAATAATGCTAATGCCAATGCATTATCTTTATAAACTAGCTTCTGTCAATGCTAATGCTCCAAATCAGTTTTAATGCGAATGACAATGCACTACTTTGCTCACTAATGCTGCCCAAGCCTGATAAAGACCTATTTTTCCAAACGAATGGATCATTTTGAAAAATAAAAGAGCATTTTTGCAAATTCGTTGTGCTTTTGTCATAGGAACATGAGTTATATCTACGAAATCTAGAAAGCCTTGTTTTATGGGAGTGCTACCCAACACCAAGATGTCATGATATGCGGAATGTGCTTCCAAATATAATCGCCCAATAAACATGAAGCCCATATGTATGGATGGCTTGTGTCGTAAAACTTTCACAGCCCCATTGGTGTTATTAACTTTCTTAAATTAAAGATCACTTTCCAAATGTGGAAGTGATCTTGATAGATGTGTTAAATTCCCTTTAGGATCACGGTGTACGAGCTCCTTATAATGTTTCTTTTTATCCTGTTTCATTGTCAGTTTATCATAAAATGCATTTTGAACATTTTTAGGCTTGTTAATCATAAGCACATTTCCTGGATCTTCGAGTGTTTCAGCTTTTTGAATCCGCATTGACTTTTGTCTTTTTATCTGACTGAATGCAACACCAACATCAGCGTAGTATGCATTTGCTGAATAATCTGCAGGACCTGTGCCATCAGCTTTTTCATCTAAACTTGACGATGTTCCTTGAATGCTTTTTATTTCATTTCGGGTATCGCGTTTGAAATCAGAGTTTGTAAGACTTAGCAGATCAGTTGTTGAATGAAGGGCCACTTCTTCAGTGACACTATTGTGCTGTAAGTTTTGTAAATATTTCCTTCTCTTTTTATTGCGTCGTTTGTTCTTTCCAGTTTTACTCGTAATCAAAGTATCCACATTTTCTATATCTGTCTCTGCCGTGTCCTTGACTTGAGTGTTATTGTGCTTGGATTTCTCTATAACCACACTGTTGTACTTGCCCTTTCTAAACAAGTCTTCATTAAGATCTTCTTTGCCTTCAGCACACAAAGCACTATTTCGCCACGCTTTACCTGTTGTTACTTTCGGCAATTTATTTTGTTTCGGAGACATTATTTGTTCCGTTGTCTGGAAAAGACGCAGTTCGTCTACTTCATCTATATGTGTATTTGTCATTAGTTTGACTCTGTTTCTAGTGGGAATTTTCTCTTTTCGATACTGGTCTATTGTAACGTCTGGATGAACGTATAAGTAAATATCCATGGTTTCCAAATCCCGTTTTCTCAATGCAATAAGTCGACGATGGTATAATACAAACGATATAACCAGAAAGGCAACCAATCCTAGTCCAAACACTAGACTTGGTAGAATATTTAAAAACGTATGATGTTTTCCAGAGTTCATTTTGTAATTTTAACTAGTGAAAGATTGTATTTTCATAAAACGATAGTTGCTGATCATCATCAAATACAATGGATAATTCCCACATGTGCTCGCATGTTAGTCTAACCAGAAGACACCTTCAATTTAATTCTAACAGACAGTTCCGAACACCATTTACGTTGTTAGCATTCCTGACAGCATTTAATGATAAACATGCATTTAATGATCTGTATGGTTCACTAAAAACCAAAATGCATGTCTAAAGAAATGAATAAAATATGATTTAAAATCATTGTTGTGTGGATCAATGGAAATAAAATGACACGATCCTAGTGGCTGCAAATGACAGATCGATTCTTATCAGACCCTTGGGATATTACATAATACATTACGAAAACTTGCCCATCAAAGATTTTTTTCCAGTTGTAAAAAGTGAAAATTTCAGTGAAAAAAAAAAATCACATTTTCGATATTTTTGCTCAAAACCTTGATTGTGGGTACACGCTAAAACCACCTCGGCGGAGGCGCTTCTAATGAGTATCCACACTGTTTTGATTCACAAATAAGCAATAAAAACAAACAAGTTTACCCCTGCTCATCCCAGTGAGGTATAAGGGGGTGTTCATTTCACGGACATTTTTTTCCGATGCACATGAACATATGATAGCAGTGATATAGACCTACTAAGCAAATTGTCAACAGTAAATTCTATAACCTCTTAAGTAGGATATTGTGGCTTTGATAAAACTATTTTACATTCTAGGCAGGGAACTACCCAAATTTATTACCAAAATATATTTTGTATTTTCCTTATGGCCTAAAGGCCTAGGTGGACTATAAAAGACAATTTTAGGTAGCCTTTCTCAGTATTTGTCTAGACACCAAAGGGTTAACATGTTTCAAGTGTGTATGTGCGTGCGTGTGCGTGCGTGTGTGAATGCGTTAAGACTAACTATATGAGATTACAAAATCCTGCCGTCATATCTGTTTGCTTTGTTTTGTAGTGTACAGCTCCGTTTCATTAATAACATACCCCTGCAATGTCGCAAAATAAATTGACCCTGCACCCGACATTGCATGGCTCATTGCTGGATGGTTATTAGTCTGGCCTGGATGAAACTTCTACAATTTGTGTATATATTTATGTGTGTTAAACTGGTATTTTTTTATATTGATCGTGAGCAGTCCGATTGGACAAGAAGCTGCTTTCGGCGTGTACCAAAATTCTGGTAGATTTAATGTCAAGTTCTCAACTTTCGGCGATTGGTATTATGTAAGTACTGTGAATATTGCCAGTTTCTGACATGAATGTTGTTCATTGGCATCTATTGTAGATACCTTAAAACTTACATCACATTCGCTAAAGTACTGAAGTAGAAATGGAATATCTAACTATACCCACTACCCTGTATAATGCTACCATGCAAATGCATGTTTTCAGCACATAAATTGTCTGAAATGTTATCAAATTTAAAAACTGGACATCTGAGAATATCATTAACAGTTGACATGATTATTTAAAGAGAGTTACGATAGCCTTGTATCTAATGCAATTGGTACCTGTACCAAATATTAAACGCGCGAGAGCACACTCAGATGGAAGTAGACATTAACAGCAGTTTTACTTACTTGAAATATGTCTGTTATGAAGGAAATAGCGTCTATTTAATCATTATTTCTGAACTTTATATGTATTGCGAATGCGGTGCAAGTTTTAATGCATATCAAATATATGTCAATGAATAACATTCAGGTCAGAAAGTGGCAGTATTCACAGTACTTACATAATACCAATCGCCGAAAGTTGAAAACTTGACATTAATTCTGTCGGAATTTAGGTACATGCCGAAAACAGCTTCCTGTCCAATCGGACTGCTCACGATCAATATAAACAAATTACCAGTTTAACACACATAAATGTATACACAAATTGTAGAAGTTTCGTCCAGGCCAGACTAATAACCATCCAGCAATGAGCCATGCAATGTAGGGTGCGGGGTCAATTTATTTTGCGACATTGCAGGGGTATGTTATTAATGAAACGGAGCTGTACACGTGTGTTCCTGTTATGTCTTTAAATTTGTAAGACCTGAGTGTAAATAAAGTGTATGTTCTGTTCTATTCTGTTCTAGGCACCAAAGGTTAACATCTCCAGCAGCTCCTAAAAATCCAATAATCAATTTGATTGGCTGTTGCTTCTACCTGTAGAATAACTGATATATGCTCGCTTGTAAAATAGATAACCATTAATACCTGTGCCCATACCTGGGATTAAAATTTTAATGCACTTTATGCAAACAGGTAGCGTCTAGAGGATTATCAATAAGACAATAAATATGACAGTAGCTGTATTACTTGGTGGCAGCACATTTTTGAAAGAATGTGGTTCATTTGCGCACACAATTTTCCCAGGTAAACGTTTTCATTTGCGCACACAGCTTCCCCAGGTAAATGCTACATTTGCGCACATCAGATTTTCTCAGGTAAATGGAATATTTGCCTCTTTTCTAGTCCGAGCGATACATCTCGTCTCATCCAAGCTACAATTGATTGTACTTAATCTGGTGGCACCACATTTGCGCACATTTTTGAAAGAATGTGGTTCATTTGTGCACACAATTTTCCCAGGTAAACGTTTTCATTTGCGCACACAATTTTTCCAGGTAAATTTTACATTTGCGCACATCAGATTTTCTCAGGTAAATGGAATATTTGCGAGCCCACTTTTCCAGTCCAAGGTATACATCTTTCTTAGTCATTTCCAGTCGTAGCTATGCATATTTCTTAGTTATTTCTAGTCCGAGCGATACATCTTGTCTCATCCAAGCTACAATTGAGTGTACTCGCTCAGTAGTTTTTATTCGGTTTTATGCTTTTATGCTTTTATTAACAAACGCGGTGACTTTTATATTTTTAGTTTGTTTTTAAAATGGAAAATTTCGAACTCTTCCACCTCCAGGTCGGTGAACAGGAGTTACAGTGTTGTTATTTTATATATTTTAACTTGATATAATGAAATACCAACAGCTGCTTGGCCAAGGCATACGCGCAAATGTAACACTAAAACTGTGCGCAAATGATATACATTTCGGTGCGTAAATGAAAACTGTGCGCAAACGAAATTTTTGAAAAATGTGAGCAAATGTAACATGTCTAAATAAAGGTAACGCTTTAATCTCTTGCTATCCGGCGGCTGACAGGCCTTTAAGTGTTTTTCCTAGAGGATATAAACCCCTAATGATGAAGACCAATATGCATCTGTAAAAGTTACATTATATGCTCTACTTTTGCCCTATTTCAGTTGTTGATGAAACCTTTTAACAACATTTCTAAAATAACTATGGAATAGACTTATTTTATTGCATTGTCTGCAATCTGTTTACGGTAGTCGAGCAAGCCGATCTTTCCTCAGAGCTGGCCACTCAGCCTTACCTAAACTAAATTTAATGATTGTATACGTATACGTGTAAAAATACACAAACAACACAAAAATAGACACCAAATGTAAATCAATTATAACCATCACAGAAGTACTGCCCTGGAACGGTAAGTAATATAAAATTATTGCTGGGGTTTATCCTGGTTTACAGGAACCGAAACTCAGCTTTTGCATTGGTTCACAGCATTTAGTCATTTATTCAGCCCTCGTGGTGAATCTCGAACTAGTCAATGAAGCATCACTGTCAAGAATATATAATGATAGACGTCATGTGAATCAAAACGAGGAATCACAGATACAACATGCTATCTGGCAATGTTGATCCCAGGAAAGCCAATTACAACACGTTAAATGTGTAACGAAACAGAATCACCAGGTGAATCCCGGTGGGCCAAGCAACAAACAAGACTGAAACACCGGCCCCACCGAACTAAATCAAATAGCATTAATTCGGGGCCATCATAGAGACTGACGCCCGGCCAGTCAGCGTACAATTAAAGAAGGAAGCGTGGTAATCAAAGAGGAGCACGGTGGCGTAGTGGTAGAGCATCGGACTCCGAATTTACAGGTCCTGGGTTCGGTCCCCACTGGTGGCACCGTATTCTGTCATGGAGCAAAGCACATTAACTCCCCGGAGTACTGGTTAATACCCCAGGAGTACTGGTTAATACCCAGAAACTTGCGATGGCTTCGTCCCGATAAAACTGAAAAAATGTTGTCTGGGACGTTAAATCTCAAACCAAGCAAACACATCCTAGTAATCGAGTTGAAAGCTAAGCTTGCAGGACTCCGCATCACATTTGAACCGCTGCGTGAGAAAACCAACGATTAACATATGCGAAAACAAAGACGCTGATCACCTGTGCAGTAACTGCACAGCTGATCAGCGCGATTGTTTTCGCCACACGGATAGTACAATTCAAGCTTCTAGCCTTTTTCTTTGACTAAACGGACAAGAAACATCATTCTTCTTTGTAAGGTTCCTAGTTACCATAAAATTCTGGCTCGAAAACGAACTTTCAACCCAAAACCATAGTAAACCTTGTGAGCTGCAAAATGTATACACCATAAGACGCACATGACGAGGAAAACGGAAAGTTTGCTATATCAAAATGAAAGTCATCACGCTTATCATAAATTAATTGGGGGCTTCGGTATCCTTGGCAATGGCTTGCTTCAACTTTAGTGAAGGTGACTAAATGTAAAACCATAATATTATGTAAACCTAACTTTTCTGTAAGGAGGGAGCAGATGAATTGCAGTTTTGCTTTCCTTCGACTCCAAACTGAGATTAAACATTTGTGTTTCTTACATCTGGAGATATTTGTTTTGAGCTAGACTGTAAAACCGAGAAATCTTAATTATTTTCTTTTCCTTCTATTTTCTGCACAACAATGTGGACGACAGATGGAAAAGTCGCCCGAAAAATAATAACAGAGGTACAAAAATTGACGGATTATTTTTCGTATATATGCTTATAACAGAAGGAAAAAGAATTTTGGTGTCTTGTGTTGTCATTTCTTTACCGCCTGGTTCGAATTTTGAATTTAATTGGGATTCCTGGTATTCCTATACTTACGTCAGGATTGTTAGATTATATGCTTATCAAGAAAGCATGTCCATGAAAAGTATACTCCTCATACCCCACTTTCTGAATAACTTACTGAAACCCGTAGCAAAAGAAAAACACCAGTTGAACACCGGTAGGCCAGGCAACAGACAGAAAGCTCCGACCCCAACCATCTAAAATGAATAGCTTTATGTCTGACGCCCGACCCATCGGCGTACAATTACAGAAGGCAGCATATTTATCAACCATGATTGGGTTAAAAACTAAGCATGCAGATGGTCGCATAACATTCATGTTATAACCTATATGTCTGTATCGTGTTATGATTAAGAAAAATCATTCCTTCCTATAAGTTTCTTAAATTTGTAAACCAAGTCACCAAAAAATTCTGGTTCCGAAAGGCCCTTAGTACGTTAAATTGTCTTTAGCCCAACATTAAATTTGGAAATCAACTCATAGTGTCTGCGATAAAATTAAAAAGATGTTTTTAAAAGTTTATGATACCGATATGCTGGAGAAGTTTGGCTGTTAAACATGTATTTTTTTTTTTTTTTTTGCGTTGAAGCCCGCCAGTAATTTTATATTACTGAACGTTCCAAGGCGATACTTCTGTGGTGGTTCTTATTGTTTTATGTCTCGGTGTTGAATTCTTGTGCTGTTGGCACTTCAATTGCCCCTTATATTTTTAGTTATGTTTGGGTAACTGAGTGGCCATCTATTGAGAAAATAGTTGCCCATTCGGTTTACAATATGTTTTCTTAGTATAAGTACCTGATTGTTAATTTAGTTTTTTCCCACCTCGATTTTTCGAGTGGGAATTTCTTTTTGATTGCGCCGTTTCCTGATGATTGCCTATTTTTACCTTTATGCATAACAACGTTGGCGTTAAGAAGGAAATATGGAAGCGTTAAAAAGAAATAACGGTTGGTTTCAAAAGTGAAAAATACGTCAGAAGTAAAGGAACAACATATGCTATCTTCTAATTGGACACGGATTAAAAACCGTTAAGTATTTTCGAAAAACCTGCAAAAAATAGGGAAACCTTAATTTTGAAAAACAATTAATATTTGTCAGTAAATAATTAGCGTTGCACTGAAAGTGAAAACAGTATAAAAATGCAAAAGAAAAACACCTGTTGAACACCGGTAGGCCAGGCAACAGACAGAAAGCTCCGACCCCTACCATCTAAAATGAATAGCTTTATGTCTGACGCCCGACCCACCGGCGTACAATTAAAGAAGGCAACATATTTATCAGCCATGATTGGGTTAAAACTGTCGCATAACATTCAAGTTATAACCTATATGTCTTTATCGTGTTATGATTAGGAACATATGCTATCTTCTAAATGGACACGGATTAAAACCGTTAAGTATTTTCGAAAACCTGCAAAAATAGGGAAACATTAAACAACTAATATTTGTCAGTGAATAAATAGCAGTGCACTGAAAGTGAAAACAGTATACTGAGCCACCAAAATTAAGCATCGTTAACAACATCAGCTTGTCATGGTTGAGAAAATCTATGAAATCTCTTTCGTAGCAGTATAAAAATAAATCAGCTCCGAGAGGGGCACAATTTGTACTCATCGGAATTCCAACAATTTGTCTGTATAACTTGGTTCCGAATCTAATATAAATATTATCCAGGAGATAGGATAAGGGATCGCATAAAAATCAGACATGACCAAAGTGAATATCGACTTTGGATAGAGGAAGTGGAAAAAAGCTTTTCTGTCATTACAGGCCAAATAAAGTGAACCATAGTTTTTAATGCTCTGTCAAATCGAGAAGTTTTTCTTTAATCAGATTATATGGCAATGTGGTATACAGAGTAGAAAAAAAATCGTTTGTGGACAAGCTCGTCAAACGGAACCCTTCTGAGCACCTCGCCAGATTTTTTATTGACCAAAAGTTTTTATTTAAAGTTTGATACACCGTCTCACAGTATCTTATGACATGAGATTTGATAGCAGTTAGACAGGAAGTTAATAATTTAGTAGAAAACTTAACAGTTAATTATTTAAGTGAGAATGAACTACAGATATTTCGTCACTATCTGTCTCCTTATAAGCCCTGGTACCATCAAGTTCCTGTTCTAAGGTGTTATTGTAGTGAAAAGGTACAAGTAGGCAACGATCAAGAAAAGGCGCAATCAGAAAAAAAAGATTCCCACTCCAAAAACCGAGGTGGGAAAAAACTAAATTAGCAATCAGGTACTTATACCATGAAAACATATCGTAAGCCGAATGAGCAGCTATTTTCCTTATAGGTGACCACTCAGTTACCTAAACTTAATTAAAAATATGATAACATACATAAGGCGCCAGCACAAAATTATAAACACCAAGACATAAAATAATAAGAAACACCACAGACGTATCGCCTTGGAACGATCAGTAATATAAATTACGGACGGGCTTAAATCGATTTTACAGGTACATAACCTCACCCTCAGCTTCTGTAGTGGTTCACAACATTTAGTAAGTTGTTCGGTTTTCGTGGTGAATCTCTAGCTAGTCAATGAATCATCATGGCCAAACAAATAAATCATGATTAATACCATGATGAATCAAAAACGAGGTCTCACAGATTGAGTAAGGTGCCCGACGATGGAGATCTCTGGGCGCCAAATAACTTACTAACCCCGGAACAAAAGAAACACACCAGTTGAACCCCGGTGGGCTAAGCAACAGACAAGAAGCTCCGGCCCCAACCATCTAAAAACCATCTAAAATGAATAGCTTTATGTCGGGGCTAACAACTACATTGTTTGCGGCCTTGTCTGCTGGAACCAAGACATACGTACCTGCTATGAAATACTTGGATACCCTGCTTCAAATGCCTAAAGGACGATTTGGGTCGAGAGGTAAAAGATTAGTATTTTGTGAATAAAAATAATACGTTTATCCACAACAGTGAAGATACCTCTTTTCCATGCTTTAAGAGCACCATCCTCAACACCCTCTCGCTTATACCATCGATTCCCGAAATCATTCAATGCAGATGCAACTAATCTCCTCCCTGCATTTGTCGAAATTAACGCTGGAAGGGAATCTATATTTCGGACCTTTAGAAACAATTTTGCGAATTCTAGAAATTATTTTTAAATTATCAGTTATTATATGTCACAATCAGAACAAAAATTCAGCGCAAAAACATAAAATAATTAGAACCGCTACTTTTTTAATGGAAAAACTCCAATATAGGGCTCTGCGCCTGGTTTTTAATGATTTTCCTAGTTCATATGAAAGTCTTCTTGACAGAATAAAAATGCCTACATTACATATTAGCAGGATTAGATTGATAGCTCTTGAGACATTCAAGATATTGCATAAATTGACCCCTGTCTATTTGCAGGACCTTGTGTCATACAAAAATTCTGCATATTCTTTCAGGTATGAGAACCTTGTTGATCTCCCAAGGGTACGCACTACCAAGTACGGTAAATCCTCCTCTTGTTATGAGGCAGCTGTAGTGTGGAACAGCCTCCCTAATGAACTGCGTATGGTTGAGGACTTTACCGAGTTCAAGAGGCTGGTCCACACTTGGAGTGGTCCTGCATGCAAATGTTTATGTGTAAAAGTTGATTTATTTTCTGTTTTTTTTTTTTAGTTCATTCCCTTTATTTCTGCTGCTCTGAAGTAAGAGCTGTGTGTTTTATGTTCTCTTTATAATTTGCTCTGAAGTAAGAGCCATCCTTTAGGATGCGTGATTTTCAGTTTTTATTTTTTCAGATTGGATTTTTATTATATGTTTTTCATTTTGTATCATTTTATAAGCTCTATTTTTACAATGATCTCACTAATTCCTTCTAATATCAATATACACCAACACTCTTCATCCCTTGGCACTCTGCCCTTGCCTTACTTTCGTTTCGCTCTGGTCTCAGCCTACTGCTAGTCTAGGTAAGGTCTGAGGGCTGGGGTGGGGAGCGTTATATACCAGTCCTTTTACACTAAACACCGCGATATTTGCCTTTTTCTTGAAGAAGGCAATATCGTGGCTTTAGTTGTATATATACAAGCTAGGCCGCGTTCCCACGGACACTTTTTCTCTGGCAAAGTAGGTTTGTCGCGGAAAATAAGCTCGTGTAAACTCAATTCTGTGGCGAAGTTTCTTTGTCAAATATCTGTGACAAAGTTGAGCGAGCTAAGTAGTATAAGTAATCTATGCTGTTTGTGAAAACAATCTCATTGCCAAAGTTTCTGTGACAAAGAATATTCGTCAAAGAAACTTTGTCCGTGGAGACGCGGCCTTACTAGTCACACATTTTCTTTCTTTTCTGGGGCACAGGATCCCTACAATAGACTGGTGTGCTGTAGGGAATCTCTGGGCTCCTCAGTTTTGCCCTGCCTTTTCGACGGGTGCTGTTCTCAACTTTTTTTTTCATTCTAGCATCAAATAATTTATATATAATTAAGCTCATTTTATGTATTCCTACTTTATTTGTATAATGTTTGCATGCTGTGATATTAACTGTGATGCTCGTTTCTACCACGTATATACATGTACAGTTTTAATTTGTGTTTGTCGACAAAATAGCCTATGGCTAATGTTGTCCTGTTGTAAATTTGAAAGTCGACTTTCAATAGAGTCTCTTGAATCTTGTATCTTGTAGAATTATCGCCTTAGAACGATCAGTAATATAAAATTACTTGTTTTACAGGCGCCTAACACCACCCCCAGCTACTGCAGTGTGGCACAAAATTTAGCTAGTTGTTCTGTCCTCGTGGTGGATCTCTAACTAATAAATGAATCATCAAGGAAAGTGACGTAAATCAAGCCTCTGGCGTCACGGTTCTTGACATCTTTTCGCCTCTCCTTTTAGCAGCCTGGGTGTTAGTGACTGCACTTATAAACAAAACTTATGACAATGCTTGGTATTATTAGTATAGAACTTTTAAAAATAACAAGTCATTCCATTGGTCCAAGTCTCTGTGGTCACGGTTCTTGACATCTTTACGCCTCACCTTTTAACAGCCTACTAGGTGTTAGTGACTGCACTTATAAACAAAACTTATGACAATGCTTGGTATTATAGAACTTAAATAACAAGTCATTCCGTTGGTCTAAGCCTCTGTGACCACGGTTGTTGACAACTTTACGCCTCTCCTTTTAACAGCCTAGGTATCAGTGACTGCACTAGAATGCGGAACTTTATGACAATGCGGGGTATCAAGAGTAAAGAACTTAAATAACAATTCATCATCATTGGTCCAAGCCTCTGGGCCCCATGGTTCTTGACATCTTTAAGCTCTCCCTTTAACAGCCTATGTGTCAGTGACTGCAATGGTATGCGAAACTTTATGACAATATGGGGTTTCATTAATATATGAACTTAAATAACAAGTTATCCAATTGGTCAATGTACCCATAATGCATTCAGTGTATTTTTCTTAAATTGACAATATGCCCATTTGACAGTTATAGCGTTACCAATGGATAGGCGCATATGGTTCTACCATCGCTTCTCCTGTCAACAGCCTATGTGTTAAAAAGGTACAAGAAGGCAATGGCCAGGAAAAGGCGCAATCTCTTTGACTGTCCAAACTATCGATTAATACGTACTCGAACACTTTCAGAATATCTTCACTTACCGACTTAATCTTTGCTCTTTGGTGACTCTCGGCTGTCAGAGAATGAATTTGAGAAGATATTCGAAGCAGTCCATAAATTTATTACTCAAACAGGAAGATTTTAAAATGCTTGTTACACTGCTATTGTGCTGCAAATGTCGGTCGCTGTATATTTCTGTCTCGTTGCTTTGCGGTCGTTGGAGGAACTGGAAACATTCACTCACTTTCAATCAATCATTTTCATTGTATTTTAGTATAATAAACGAGTTCGTATAATCACATCCATTTCTTACGTTTAGACGTTTAAACACTTAGGTTGATGATGTGTCTACACTCAATAGTATTTGTACGTATCATTGTCAGGAGAAGATTCATATAAGCTTCTCTGAAGCTTGCTTTCTTATCCTTATGTAATTATTTTGTTATGTATGTTTGTATTTCTAAGAATAAAATCGTGTTTAAGCCAAACGCACAATCAGAGAAAGAACTTCCCACTCCAAGAAAAGAGGTGGGGAAAAACCAAATTGACAGAGGTGGGAAAAAACAAATTCACAATTAGGAAATACTACTTCGAAAACTTCACTGTCTTCATTTGGATACGGAATTTTAATAGTGGTCTTTTTATTCATGATGTGTTTGTCCTTTTTTCAAAGTGACAATAAGCCACTCAGTTTTCCAAACTTAACGAAATATTTAAAAACGTACATAAGTGCAAACAGCACAAAAACGCCCTACCCACTGGCCTACCATAAAATGCATAATAACCAATCGTGATTGCGTTAAAATATTAAGCAGGCAGACTGTCACATCACTGTTATGATATAGCACACACGTTTATAAGGTACATTGACTATTCTAAACTTGCCAGAAAACAATCTTTCCTACTTATAAGTTCCTTAAATTTGCATACCGAGTCACCATAATCATATTTTTATGGTTACGAAATGCCCTGACGCAAGAACGTTTTATCCATCATTATATTTGATGTCTCACTGCTTCAAAGACTAAATGATTTCCGCTTGTACATGTTGGTTATGTGTGCATCCTTCAATTCATGTTTGGTGGCCTCCCTTCACATAGAGTGAAGAAGCCCTACCTGGGGTTTTAGGGATCTGGGAAGAAGGGCCATTTATTTTATTGGTCTGGGGAGAAGGGTTATTTGTTTTCTGTGAGCTGTGAAACAACAAAAAACTTAATGTGTCTTGTGGAGCAGGAAACAAGAATCTGTGGAAAACATTTTAGGGAGCAGGGGAGAAATAACATTTGTCTTGTAGTTGGAGAGCAGGGAGCTAAGACCCCCATCTATCATCTAATATTGAGTCATCACCTGGTAGGGCCTCAGTGAAACAACTTTGTCAGTTTCTCTGGCGTTGGTAGCACCCTGTCTGATACACCTCGGTAGGAATTGCACCTATACCTGGAGCTTTGGCATTTGTTGAACTACTTATCTTGTTCCTCGATGGTTGGAAAAAAAATCAAACAGAAAATTGTCCTTGTAAATACACCAGAAGAGACAGTATATGCTCCACTTGAAGGCTTATTTCAGTTTCAAATGTCCGATATTATCCAAGAAAGTTGCAGCCTGAGCTCCGATTAACCAATGGCAACAAAGTATAATTTACACGTTTTACAAACCGTTTTCTAGCCACGCCTTTTTATGCATAGGCAGCAATGTCAAAGTAATGTTTGTAGTTTGCATTCTAAAATGTACATTAGCGCTTCTGAAAATCCAAATGACAGAATTTGATTTAACATTGTTGTCCACAACTGAATACCATCATCAGTCTGAACTATCTGTTTTAAAATCCTCGTATATAATTGATTTAGCGAATTAACGATCCAACATAGTCTTTCATCTGGTTTTGCAAAGAGAGACCACTATTTTATTGACTCTTTAAGGGAGCACCGTTTCCCCGCCTTAAAATTTGTTTCATTCTGATTGGCCTCCCCAGCCCACGTGTTTACTGCAGGTTTTTCAGGTAATATAAATATGGCACCACTAAGCCATCATTTCATATTCAGCTAGGAATTCTCACCGTGAAGGAAACGGACTCCAAAACTCAAAATTGAGCAGCATATGCAACAGGAGAAAGCAGCTTCATTTTGCAGGCATGTAGATCTTATTTTTCAAGTTAAGTTTTGTTTACCGTATGTATATTCATTTGTGTACCTTTAATGTTTATACGTTGCTCTACAAAGACTAAGCCAAACAAATAAATCATTTGTTTAGATGTTTTGGTGCCATATACTGAACAACAAGGAGCCAATGTTTTACTCAATTGCAGTGTAAACAATACTTAAATCAATTTTTCTGGTTACATTTGAACTAAATTTATATATTTATTTATGGAGTTAAGACTTATATGTGTGCAATGCATACACATTTTTAAATTAGAGCCTGTGCATGAGAAAACCAACAATTTGCATATGCGAAAACAAAAGCGCAGACCAGCTTCGCGGTAACCGCGAAGCTGATCAGCGCCTTTGTTTTCGCTACACGGATAGTACAATCCCTCTTCTTCTTAAATCCGAAATTTCAAGCTTCTAGCCTGTTTCTGTGACTGTACAGCCTGATTTGTGTCAGACCTGGTCGAAACCCAGATTGTTGGTTTTCTCACGCACAGGCTCATTAATGAATAAATCTCACTTTTAGCATTTCCTACAAGTATGCATAGAAAACTCATGTAATAGGCGCCTGGATAAAATGAAATGTTTGTATTTTGAAATCTGATATTTGTTGAAATTTATACAAAATGCATTCGTAGTATACTTGAAAACGTCAGGGATGTTGCCCATGCCTAAGAGTTTGAATCAATTGCAGTAATGATAAGTTTAAGATAAGTTTATATGGCATCAAATACATTTGTATCATTTTATGATGCTTATCGACATCAGCAGATAAATGTTTGCTTTAGGCGTAACTAACACTTTTTAAAGGAATTTCGTTTAAGGATCATTGCCTTCGTTTACCTATTATCTCATAAAACCATGTATTTAAGAAGATCCCTTCCTCCAAGGGTTTCAACCCACTTCTACCCCAATTTAAACTCGGCTATATTACTTCTAACAAACATTTGCCACGATGCGTATACTTTTTTTTATTGAATATAGTAACGCAACCTATTTTCTTTTGGGAGACATAAGCAGTTTTCTATTCTTAACCTTTCAGACAATGTCATAAAGACGGTACTGAAACCTTGAATCAAAGCCTTAAACCCTCCTCCCAACACCTTGAAGTAGGAGGCGCTATCTATTTACTTTGATTAACAGGCCATCAGGCATCGAGGTTTATAAAACCCTATCGCAATCCAGCGATTCATTTGCTCCAAGCCTCTATATTATCTGCTTTATGTTTGTTGCTAAATACATATTCACATGTATTAATTGAGCCGCCGCAAGGGAAAACAAACAATCTGCAAATGCGCAAACAAACACGCAGATCTGCGAAGCTGATCAGCGCCTTTGTTTCGCTACACGGATAGTGCAATTCCTCTTCTACTTATATCCAAAATTTCGAGCTTTTAGCCTGCTCATGTGTCTGACAGGCTGGTTTATATCATACCTGGTCAGAAACCCAAATTGTTGGTTTTCTCATGCGCATGCTCAATAACCATTGGCTGATGTCTAGTAAAGGACTAGACACTAGAAAATATGGAACGCCAAATCTGTCTGATGGTAAGGAATAAAAACATTTGATTTATCATCGTCACATTTATATTATGGAACGCCAAAGCTGTCTGATGGTAAGGAATAAAAACATTTGATTCATCATCGTCATTATATCCTGCTCACATTTGATTAAATGTTGTATAGTGTGCATTATATAATGAGAAAAGTCCATTATATGTTGGACCAGGTTCTTTATACTATGAAAATTTTCATTATATGATGAGTAAACATATTTATATTATGGTAGACTAACATTATATGATGAGTAAACATCTTTATATTATGAGAGACTTACATTATATGCTGATACAACCTCATTATATTATGTATGTTTCTCATTATATTATGGGTTTTTTGTCTTTTAGATGCATCAAGTTGATTATATGGTTCGATAACTTCATTATATGCGCAAACTACATAATATGCACAAACTTCATTTTATGATGTGACAACTACATTATATGATGTGGACGATTTTGCGAGAAGAAAAATTACATTGACACCGTTTAGAGAGTTAATGTATACATGCCGGGACTACCGGACATACTGCTGATTTTATCTATCTATCTATCTATCTATCTATCTATCTATCTATCTATCTATCTATCTATCTATCTATCTATCTATCTATCTATCTGATGCTGATCGATCATTTTCATCATCACATCATCGATCATCATCATCGATCATCACCATGATAATCGATCATCATCATCATGATCGATCATCATCATCATCATAATCGATCATCATCATAATCGATCATCATCATGATCGATCCTCAACACGATCGATCATCATGGTCGATCATCATGAACGATCATCATCATCATCATAATGATCGATCATCATGATCGATCATCATCATCATGATCGATCATGATGATGATCGATCATCATCTCGATCGATCATCATGATCGATCATCACCATCATCATCATGATCGATCATGATGATTGATCATTATCATCATGATCGATCATCATGATGATCGATCATCATGAACGATCATCATCATCACCATCATGATCGATCATCATGATCAATCAGTATCATGATCGATCATCATGATCGATCATCATCATTTTCGATCATTATCATGATCGATCATGATGATTGATCATCATCATCATGATCGATCATCATCATGATCGATCATCATCATGATCGAACATCATCATTATGATCGATCATCATGATCGATCATCATCATGACCGATCATCATGATCGATCATAATCGATCGTCATCATGATCGATCATCATCATAATCATCATGATCGATGATGATGATCGATCATGATCGATCATGATTATCATTATGGTGATTGATCATGATGATTTAAATAGATCATGATGATCGATCATCATCATGATCAATCATCATCATCATCATCGAGCATAATGATCGATCATCATCATTATCGATCATCATCATCATGATCGATGATCATGATCGATCATCATCATGACCGATAATCATGATCAATCACGATCATCATCATGACCGATCATCATGATCGTTCATCTTCGATCGTCATCATGATCGATCATCATCATAATCATCATGATCGATCTCGATTATCGATTATGATCGAACATGATTTTTATTATGATGATCGATCATGATGATTTAAATAGATCATGACGATAATGATGATCGATCATGATCGATCATGATGGTCGATCATGATGATTATGATCGATCAGGTTGAACGATCCTGATGATGATCGATCATGATTATAATGATCATGAAGATCGACCATGATGATCGTTCATGATGATCGATCATGATAATGATGATTGATCATCATCATCATGATCGATTATCATCATGATCGATTATCATCATTATGATCGATCATCATGAACGATCATCATCATCAACATCATGATCGGTCATCATGATCGATCAGTATCATGATCGATCATCATGTTCGATCAATCATTATCATGATCGATCATGATGATTGATCATCATCATGATCGATCATCATGATGATCGAACATCATCATCATGATCGATCATCATGATCGAACATCATCATGATCGATCATCATCATGATCGATCGATCATCATCATAATCGATCGTAATCATCATGATCGATCGATATGATCGATCATCAGCATGACCGATCATCATGATCGATCATCATCGATCATCATCATGATCGATTATCATCATAATCATCAAGATCGATCTTGATTATCGATGATGATCGATCATGATTATCATTATAGTGATCGATCATCATCATCGATCATGATGATCGATCATCATAATCGATCATCATCATCATGATCGATGATCATGATCGATCATCATCATGATCGATCATCATCATGACCGATCATTATGATCAATCATCATCAACATGATTGATCATCATGATGACCGATCATCATAATGATCGATCATCATCATGACCGATCATCATGATCGATCATCATCGATCGTCATCATGATCGATCATCATCATAATCATCATGATCGATCTCGATTATCGATGATGATCGATCATGATTATCATTTTGATGATCGATCATGATGATTTAAATCGACCATGATGATAATGATGATCGATCATGATCGATCATGATGATCGATTATGATGATTATGATCGATCATGATGAACGATCATGATGATGATCGATCAAGATGATGATGATCGATCATGATGATCATGAAGATCGACCATGATGATCGTTCATGATGATCGATCATGATAATGATCGATCATGATGATGAAGATAGATAGATAGATAGATAGATAGATAGATAGATAGATAGATAGATAGATAGATAATAGCCTATAATATAATGAGAAACATATAGATGTTTACTCATCATATAATGAAAATTTTCATAATATAAAGAACCTGGTCCAGCAAAAAAGGACTTTTCTCATTATATAATGCACACTATACAACATATACTCAAATGTGAGCAGGATATAATGACGATGACGAATCAAATGGTTTTTATTCCTTACCATCAGACAGCTTTGGCGTTCCATAAGAAAACCGGACATATATATGCAGTGTCTATGTAGTCTGGATAGAGGTGTTTTAATCTTTTAATTACTGTCATCCCAAATCTTAGGCCATAGGATCTTTCCTTTGCCGTTGACACGTAGGTTGACAATATGTCATGTTTTTATTTTCTTTATCTTTTTAGAGGCAAAATGAATGTCAGGACGATTGTTGGAATTCTAATTGCCAGCTTAATAGCCTTAGGCCTCACTACAGCGGCTATTCACAGATTGTACACGAAGTCTGAAGACAGCCTTTACGAAGCCCAAAAGTTAAAAGAAAAAACAGGCCACCAGAACGGCGATGAAACAACGGATTCTACCTTTGGCAATGGTACAACTGATACAACCCCTGATACAACGACCACTTCTGCAACTAGGACCACCTCTGCAACAACGACCACTTCTGATACAACGACCACTTCTGCAACTAGGACCACATCTGCAACAACGACCACTTCTGCTACAACGACCACCTCTGCTACAACGACCACTTCTGCTACAACGACTAGAACCATGCCAAGCCGTTTGGAACACAACCATGGAAATGGCGGGAAATGGCATCATCGTGCGATACGCCACGAGGAACAGAAACAACGAATCGAAAGAATTGTCATCGAAGGCAAGAGAGCATGCTCAGTCGTGAAAACCGCCCTCTACAAAGCCATGGATGAGTTTGGTGAGATGGTCCAGATTGCTCCGTATATGGGTGATGGGAAACATGCGAAACGACAGAGCATAGTGGAGACGTACTGCGCTGAAGATCACAACAGCTGCCATGGTGTCAACCCCCTGTTCTTCGAGTCGACATGCGCAACCATTCGTCACATGGTACATGCTAGGGTCATCAAAGCTGGGAAACTTGGCTGGGGATCTGTCTATGTACGAGTGGCTTGCAACTGCGTTGTTATGAAAAAGAGGCACCACTAAGACATGCTTTAAGATACTTGTAACAACGGGCTAGACGTTGAACTGAGACAGACAATTTGGTAGTAGATTCTTAATTTTTAACAAAATAGGGGCATACATTTTAAGGCACTTGGGAACATGGTCCAAATTTTATCAAAGCATTTAGGGCAAGTCTTTGTCTTACATGTAAATGTGTCGAATTGCCTGACATATATATAGTCGAGGACATTTTGTAGGACTATAAAGCCTTGATGAAACTTGGCTTTGGATCGAAAGGGTTTATCATCCTTAATATTCTGACCTATTATGGGTCTGACGTGTCATTTAAACATCTTATTCATTATATATAACATTACAATAATGTATTAAAGTAGATCAACCGAAAAATGCAATACACAAAATATCATCTTAGTTTTTGGAAGTGCCTACTATGAACTAAGCAGGGGTTTAATTTTATCAATGCATGGGTCTTCTAATTGTACTTTTCAGTCCAGTCTCTTTCATTTGAGCCGCCTTGTGGGAAAACCAACAATGTGGTTTCCAAACAGGTCTGACACAAACCGGCCTGTACAGCTACAGAAGCAGACTTGACGCTTGAAATTTTGGAGTTAAGTAGAGGAGGAATTGTACTATCCGAGTAGCGAAACCAAATGCGCTGATCAGCTTCGCTGTTACCGCGAAGCTGATCTGCGCCTTTGTTTTTGCCTATGCAGATTGTTTGTTTTCTCATAGGGCGGCTCATTTGTCTTAATTCAAACTGGAATGTATGCAAATATGTTATCCTATTGATATAAAGTCATTATAATTATTATTTGTTATAATGGATGTTACAATAGCCCATTTTGTTTAAAAACGGATTGATTGATTGATTGATTGATTGATTGATTGATTGATTGATTGATTGATCACACACACACACACACACAGAGAGAGAGAGAGAGAGAGAGAGAGAGAGAGAGAGAGAGAGAGAGAGAGAGAGAGAGAGAGAGAGAGAGAGAGAGAGTATGATTTCTTGACCATGCCGGCTGAAATTGTTAACAAATATTAATTCGTTTATCGACTGATTCAAACTGCCATTTAAGATAATCTGACTCTTGAAAAATGTCTGTCGAAAGTGGAAACCCCTACACTAACATTTACAAAAAAGGTCAATGATAATACACACACCAACTTTCAAGTCCTGTCTTCAATTCTGTGATCTAAGTGAATTTTTTTTTCAAACTGAAAGAGACGAGGTTAAAATTGGCAATCATATTCTATCTTAGTTTGTTTCAATCTTGGTACCTATGGTTAACTTCAATGATATAAGCTGACTATACACACCTTTATCCAAACATTATCAGTTCGTAAACAACTATTACATTGCTTATTATTTGAATGCTGAATGACAGTGAATAAAAGATTATTTGTCAAAAACTTTTTGATTACTCTTTTAGTGTTGTATGAGTTTCAAGTCTCGTCTTCAATTTACAAATCAAGTTGCACATTTTTTTAAGTTAAAGGTTAAAGAAGAAAAACGAAAAAGAAGAAAAAAAAAACGATAAGGCATAGTATGACATTTATATCCTTATTATGCAGTTACTGCGAAGCTGATCTGCGCCTTTGTTTTCGCCTATGTAGACTGTTGGTTTTCCCGTGCAGCGGCTCAAGAAATATTTGTTTTTCATATTTATCAGGAACTGCACCAAAAGTTGAGTTTTATAAAATTGCAAGCTGCCTGTGCACACATTTATCCAAACATTATCAATTTGTAATGAACTATTGCATTAATTCTTGTTTGAATATTATGATGAAAGAAAGAATAAATGATCTTTCGTTGTTCGAGTATTGTTTTAGTATTGTATGAGTTGCCCAATACAGTAGAAATGACATGAACCACAACACCCTGTATACCGTTGATGCAGCTGAATTTGTTACGGCACAGATTGATGCAACATTTCACGAAGGTAGGGTGGAATGGAGAGCGGTACGTTGACGATCATGTCAGTTTTATAGGCATAAATGCGAGGATGTCTGGGGCGTGACTTTGTGGGAAAACAAAGTAAGGATGCCTTCAGTTTTTGCCATAAGTAGTTTGTAACAAAAGCTTACATTGTGTCAGAAATTATAAATGTCATTGGAGGAATATGTCACCAGAAACACGAAACTTGATTACGTTTGCTAATTATTCGAATCCTTCATCATCGTTTGTAAATATCAAAGTTTCGGTATATACCGGAATCATCCCTTGTTTCATACCACCAAAAGACAGTCCTGAACTCAAGCAAACTTTTGCACAATATGGTGTTAACACACCTAGGTTGGATCGTTTGGGAAGCAACGTACGTCAAAGCGTTCATTGCCTGGATGCAACGTACGTCTAATGTGTTCTTTTTAAAAAATGATGCTATATACGGCGGATCTTTGGGCCAAAAATGATATTTCTTACGGCTGACACTTTTTCAGAATGGAAAATCCTATGACCGTTAAAGCTTGAGTGAGTGGGGCTATGTGACTTTTGCATATTTTTCTGGCAGTGTTTCTTGTATACGTCTTCCACTAGCTTCCAAAACTTTTTGTTTCGTTTTGCAATGACCTCAAACGTCCCATCAACATTTTTAGTCATGTCGGACAGAGCCAACGCTTCCTAGTTGTTTATTGGCACTGTGGGGACTTATGTGTTTTTCTCAAGCAAACTACACGGTGAAGGTAGGTATCAAATCCAGTACCTCTCGCTCTGGTGCCCTATCCTACCATTACGTCATCGCGCTCCCCACTCGACAAATGTGACGTATGTGTTGTGTGCAATGATACGTGTGGCACTGTCGGTATCAGCATCTGGACAACTGGGCGTTTAATGCGTGCGCGTGCGCGCGCGCGTGTGTGTGTGTGTGTGTGTGCTCTCGTTTGTCAAAACTGTCTGTTTCCATGCAATAGGGTTGTGTATCTTAGTGTTGTTTCGTGTTTAATTCTAATAGGCTAAATCTTGCTGAAAAATACACTTGTTCTAAATTTTGAACCAGACCCTCTGGTGCAAGGAGCGGGAGTGTCAGTAAGGGTCCCATGCACAGATTCAGAAATATTTTTCACTCGGTATTCACTAAATTTTCTCGTTGCGCATTTTCTTGATAGCACATGTAAAAATGTACGTCTGAAATAGGTTTGCATATTTTGTTCTTGCTCACAGTGAACTAGCGCACTATGTTAAGACTACAGAAGGTCCCTCCAGGTGGACTCCCTGCACCTGAAAGTAATGGGTTGACTCCCCCGGCCATTGCTTACCCCATCCCACTAAAAAGTATTTGCACATGCTCAAAACTCCCCATCCCCACCTTTTAAGTGCTTGCTCTGTAACTCCCCACAAATTATCACGAATGCACTATCTAGCTCATGAACTAGCCATTAGCCCCCCACCCCCATTTCTCCAAATGCCTGGTAGGGATTTAACTATGTTTGTTGCAGTATTGCTACCTATAGCATAGATCATCTTTTCTGAAACGGGAGGAGAGTAACAAACTACTGTATGCAGGACCATTAGCATCAGTCATATTCCAGAAAAGATTTCCAGATCAAAAGCAAGGTGAAAAAACATTCACATTGTGCAATAAATCGCCCATATAAACAACGAGCAAGAATATCGGGAGCTAAGTACTTGCTGCATTATGAAGAACATGTATAGGGTTGTAAATACACTTTTCAACATAATTGCATACACATGTAGATTGATTAATAAAATCATATATTTTATTTAAATTGATACTAAAGCTGTCAATTCACAGCACAAATGTTAAAAATTAAACATCATTTTCATTCTGCGAAAGTGTCAGCCGTAAGAAAAATCATTTTTGGCCTAAAGATCCGCCGTAGTTAGCATCATTTTTCAAAAACACCTCTTGTACGTAGGTAGTATCCAGGCAATGAACTCATTGACGTACGTTGCTTCCCAAACGATCCAACCTAGGTGTGTTAACACCATATTGTGCAAAAGTCGGCTGGAATACATGATTGTTGTTTGGTGGTATGAAACAAGGAATGATTCCGGTTTATATTGAAACTTTGAAAATGACAAACGATGATGAAGGATTTGGGCAATTAGCAAACATAATCGATTTTCGTGTATCTGGTGGCATATTTGTTCAATGAAATTTATAATTTCTGACACAAGGTAAGGTTTTTTAAACAAACTATTTACGGCTAAAACTGAAGGTATCCTTACTTTGTTTTCCCACAAAGGCGCGGCCCAGACATCCTAACATTAATGCCTGTAAAATTGAATTAATGGTCAACTTACCGTTCTCCATTTCCACCTACCTTCGTGAAATGTTGCATCAATCTGTGCCGTAACAAATTTGGTTGCATCAACGGTATACAGGGTGCACAATATACATTGACAGATAACTAAACGCTTGAAGCTGTAAATTTAGGAGGAAGAAGGATTTGTACTGTGCCTATATAAAACGAAGACAATGATCAGATTTGAGGAAAATCATTGTATATCCCTTTTTTTCTCCATCGCAAAACGCGTCTATTCTAGAGATGAAAACCAGGTGAGCAATGCTCACAATACAGTGCATTCGGAAACAATGCGCTGTCCAAAAACCCCAGCTAGGAAACAACTAAAATTATTTATATAATAAAACAATTGTTGACTATTAAGTCATTGAATATGATGTGATATCCAACAGAGACTACCAATATTGACCTCAGCTTCGCCTCGGTCAATATTGGTAATCTCTGTTGGATATCACATCATATTCAATGACTCAATAGTCAATAATTGTATAATATCGCCACTGACACAAAGAGGACATTTAAATATAAACCAAACGAATAAATATTTCTCCAAAGATGATCACTTAGTTACCTTGGCCCAGTTGTTCAAAACTTCGTTAGCTTAAACGCTGTCGTTAACCCCTCAATTTGTTCAATAAATGTTGACTTCAAAAGCAAATACACTGTTATTTTTTGTTGAAAAAAATGTGACAAAAGACTCATCAAAAATAACAATGTATTTGAAGTATTGCCTTTTAAAATTTTAACGAGTCGTTAACAAACGATGTCGTTAATTTTGAACAATTGGTCCCTGAACTACATATATAAAGATGCAGATGTGGGCACAAACAGCACGAAAATGACACAAAACATAAAACAAATAGAATCACAACAGTCTTGTCGCCTTGTAACGGTCATCAGTAGACAATTTCTGAGTTTTTTTTTTTTTTTCAAATCGTTTTAAGGTATTAGGGTCGTAATAGCTATGATTTCAAAAGTGTTCTTTTATGCTATTTTGTTAATCTACATCTTATTTTGCACAGAATTACAGATTTTAAGAAGATCGGATAATAACTCTGAAGTGGCACCTTTTGCTTCCCATAGAATTATATTGATTTCATTTAGTGAGGGTCGAGATGTAAGAAATATTGCTCCCGTGCGATTTTTGTGCTAAAATTGATATTTTTGCTTTAAATGATTGTTAATGGGTTATATTGTTGAAAAATTATGGGGTTCAATTTTTTCGACCCCTTGACTCAATTTTGTGGACTTTTTTCTTAAGACCACGCCCATTTTATGACTTTTCTACTCTGCAGACAATAATAAAGCTGTTTCTGAATGAAAACTTTACTTTTGTGTGGTATGTTGCATCGAATGTATCATTTTGTGCCTAATGTAATGCCAGAGAACCAATTTATTACAATCATTGTTTATATTTTCTTCATTTTCTTCTAATTGAACGTGGATGGGGTAATTTAATGGGGGAAATTCAATGGAATGATTCGTTTTGTTCGCTTACATATACTGGCAGAGTAAAAACCGACATAGAATCAGATGAACAAATATAAAAAAGTTGCACGTGTTTTTATTTAAGAAGAAACCTACTATTTCATTTTTATACGAGGGACATTCAATAAGTAGTGCGAACTCACGTGCATTTTTCCACTGACATGTCGGAGAATATTCTTATATCTTGATTTACAAAGCTATAAATAAATGTTTAATAGTAAAGCAGGCGTGTTTGGGCAGTGCTATAGTAGCTGTACTTCTACAGATAATGCACGAGGGTCGTTAAATAAGTAATGCAAATGCATATGAAGTAAAGTGAAACAGACCGAAACAGAACAAGCGCTCAACCGTTGAAAACGCCATCCTAAGTCCAGTTGCTTTAAGTATTAAGTTACTTGTCCATCATCACGGTCAATGTTAAACGAATAAATCACAATTTAAGGTCTTGGAGAAGCACATATTAACAGGCATAGATCTAAATTACCTGAATGGACTTCGGGAATGGACATTTCGTACATGTTTATGTGTCCTGGGGGTACTTTTCGTTTCTTTTTGAAAGACAATGTGATATCGGTTATCACCAAAACGTATTCAGCCCGAGAATAAGTGGTTAAACCTAAATTCCTTGCTGTAGCAGAAACCTTGGTGATCTCTTTATATTACGAACCATGAATAAAATATAAAGGTTTGACCCTTTGGAAGCAGTAAAAACATCAAAGGGAGATAGTATATTGCGCAATTTCGGGTAACACACCAGTAGCCCTTTTCAAACCGGCAACAAAAGCCAGACTATTATACTGCAGTTTCGAAAATTTACACGAGAAGTCTGAATAAAAGACATATTCCTTAACGGGATCGAATGGTGTAAACTTGCTTAGAAGCATGTTTCTAAACGTGAAACCTCTGAAATAATATAACAGAGTAATATCTCCCACCCAATATTGGTACTATCGTAATCGCAGCAGACTACGTTTCGGTCAACTTCGGAGAACAATTTTCCAGTACCAGTAAGATATTCCGGTGTTGAATTCTGACTGGTCAGTAACAGCGTCCAAATAAAGGTGTTGTTTGAGAACAAAGTGGAAAACTTGATGACGACTATGCTTCTTAATCTCTTTATTTCAAAGTAATACGTTGATAAGTACAAACTTGGCAATACAATGCAGAGAGAACGAGTTAGAATGAGTGGGAGAGGGTGCTAGAGAGGTCAATAATGTAGTTTGCTTTGTTTGATTCGATAGTTAGCGTCACATTTACAGCTATGGTCGTGCCTAGGGGTTGTTTGCGACTGAATGGGTATATTTAGATTGCCTTCCAGCGTCAGGGCTTTAAGAAATTGATGGGTCACAAGTTGTCTCCCGCACAGAGCTGCTAAAATACCTGACCACATGAGCAATTTTTAACCGCTTAGAGGGTCTATATGCCAAGGTCCAATAAAATTGGTTATGTAATGATAATCGGTATTGAAGGGAAATGGTGTACCATTTCACCCAAATTTCGTGAAAACTGCGACAAAGACCACCGACGCCTGTCACGTGCCTTGACCCGGATTTGAAACTGGACCGCGGCGGTGACAAGTACGTTTGTTATCAAATACGCTATAGAAGCCCCGACATATTTCTGCCGGTAATATAGACATATCACTTTAATGCAATAGTACAATTCAAATGTTTGTAATGAAGTGGATGAGACAACAAATTGTGCAAATTGTGTGACCAAAGAAACACATACAGGGTACTCCTCTTTGCATCAGAACGACACTATTTATATGTTTTTGGAATATTTATTTTGTGTTATTTGTTTAAGTTTATGCTTAACGTTCAAAACCAATAGCCATAGTCATGTCGGGACGTTGCCCTTATTTTATGGGACTTTACTCAAAATGAGGATGTCATGACATCCAAAAAGTGCTTCAAATATAACCACCCAACTAAGCCACTTAGGCTTATGTATGTATGATTCTACTTGAACCACTTTTCCTAGGCAGCTTAGACCAGTAAGCAGATAGTCAGTCATTACCGTAGAAGCTTTGTCTGGAGGCAAAGGCAGCCAATTTATTTCTTTCGGCCCAAATAGGCTGGCGCCCACATCCCACCAGACCACCCTTTGCATAGATATTTGTCCCGTCTATGACTTTTTGACTTTTTTTTTTTACTTTGTCAGATGCATATTATGGAAAGTACAAACTTTAAGAAACTATAAGATGTTTGCAGAGTTATTACCGATGTCGATGTAAGTGGCTATACCCTGCAATTCGTTGCTATTTATCACTTAGGGTTATTAATTATGGACGTCTTTGCTGCTTTCAGCGTACAAGATGACTCTAATGCGTAGACATTGCCTACTTTCGTTAACTGGTATGACGTTTAAATCATTGTCGGATGTTATTAACGATACTTTATTCAATAAAATGCATGGGGATTTCGGTTTATCCATTATTTGAAACTATCATACAATTATTAAAATCACAACACTATCGCGTTTATATGGCACTATTCAATTCACCAGAAGTGTGTCATCTTACATTAATTAGCCAGTAAGATCGATTCTAGCACAGTTGTATTGTAATAATGTTATGTGTGCATTTTATGCATTACATGTACAGTGGAATGCGCGAAATTACATCTGTATCTATACTACTTTTTAACGACCCTCGTGTATAATGTGTATAGGTACTGCGTAGACACCATCAAACATGCAATAGCTTTATCCTAACGAATTTAGCTTATTATATTCAGAAACAGAGTTTAAGGCATATAATCTTAACGTAAAAGAAATTGCTCGCCAATTCGCATTACTTATTGAATGGCCCTCGTATATAGTTAATTATAGGCACCGCAAAAATAATACCATGTTTACAACTGTTTATTACATAATATTCAACTGCTTAATGTGTTTTTGTTTTCTTTCAGTGTCATTATACGCCGGTGATTGAGTATGGTTAATTTTCATACTTATTTCCCCCATTAAATTACCCCACCCACTATGTTTTAGAGATATATTGTGTTTACATCGCCAATACCTACCATAAAAATGTTTTTATTGTTACATAGCCTACTAAAGGGGGTCTCAGATGCAAAATACAAGGTAAAAAGCTAGTTTTAGTAGCAGAAACAACACAAAAAATGGCAATAGTGTAGTTTATGCGCAAAAATGGGCGTGGTCTAGAAAAAGAGCCCACAGAATAGGCTCGAGGAGTCGGAAAAATTGAACCCCATCATTTTTCATAATAATAACACACAAACAATCATTTAAAGCAAAGAAATCAATTTTAGCACGAAAATCGCACGGGAATACATTTCGACCCTCACTAATTGCCAAAGGATAAATTTTCGAGAGAAAAATACATGCTTATGCGTCTCATAGACTTATAATGTAAATAAGAGCTGTCGCAGGACAGCGCGCTCGTCTGCTTCTGACCTTTGTCAAACATAAGGCCAAACCCAACTTGTAACCCAATGCATTATGCTCATACATCTCTTTGCCTTGATGCAATAAGGCAAAATCACTGAACCATGAAAGTTAACTATAACTACCTAAGATTTAAAGGCCTCACTAACATTGTGAAAGAAGTGTGTTCATATACAGACTGAGTGCCAAGATACAAGGCAAAATCACTGAACCGTGAAATAAGGTCACACTGACATATAAGTACTTCAGGGTCAAATGTCTAGTCATACTTACTCATAATGTGAAAGACATATGATCATATACCCATTGAGTGTTGAGATATAAAGCAAAATCACTGAACCATGAAATCATGTCATAGTGACCTATAGGTATGTTTGGGTTAAAGGTCTGGCCATTCACAATCAGAAAGAAGTATGAAAAAATACCAACTGAGTGTCGAGATATAAGGCAACGTGACTGAACCATGAAATTAGGTCACAGTGGCCCAGGAATACTTTACGGTCAAAGGTCTTGTCCATACGCAAACATATCGTGAAAGAAGTATGTTCATATACAAATTGAGTGCCGAGATATAAGGAAAACTCACTGAACCGTGAAATTAGGTCATAATGGCCTAGGACTATTTTAGGGTCAAAGGTCTTGTCATACGCAAACGTAGTGAGAAAGAAGTTCGTTCATAAACCAATTGAGTGCCGAGATATAAGGCAAAATCACTGAACCACGAAATAAGGTCATAGTGACTTATAAGTATGTTTGGGTTAAAGGTCTGTTGATACTGTTTCATAATCTGAAAGAAGTAAGTAAAAATACCAACTGGGTGTCTAGATATAAGGCAAAATCACTGAACCATGAAATTAGGACACAGTGACTTAGGAATACTTCAGGGTCAAAGGTCTTGTCATATGCAAACATATCGTGAAAACAGTATGTTCATATACCAATTGAGTGCCGAGATATAAGGTAAAATCACTGAACCGTGAAATTAGGTCATAATGACCTAGGACTACTTTAGGGTCAAAGGTCTTGTCATACTCGAACATAGTGTGAAGGAAGTTTGTTCATAAACCAATGGAGTGTTGAGATATAAGAAAAATCTCTGAAGCGTGAAATTAGGTCACAGTGACCTAAAAGTATATTGGGGTCAAAGGTCTGGTCATACTCACTCATAATCTGAAAAAGTATAAAAATACACTAATTGTGTGTCAAGCTATAAGGCAAAATCAATGAATCGAGAAATTAGGTCACAGTGACCTATAAGTATACTGGGGTCAAAGGCCTGGTCATACTCACTCATAATCTGAAATAAGTAAGAAAATATATGAATTGAGTGTCAAGATATAAGGCAAAATCACTGAACCATGGAAAGTGGGTCAACCAATCCTTACCGTCATGACACACAAGTCAGTGTCGCGAAGTCAAAAGATGATTGACCAACCATCTTCCTAAGTTGTTTCTATAAAGAAATAAAAAGGAAAAAAAATCAAGGAGTTCTAGATTTTGACCTCAAGCCCCACCCCCTGACTCTAACCCAGAGGTCCGCTGTCATGGAACCTAAAATGTATGAAGTATGAACGCTTTATGATAAGCTGTTGTCAAGATATGGACTACTTGTAACAGTTACACAGCAGTAAATCTATTTGTTTTACAGTGTTCTAGGTTTTAAACTCTAGCCCCACCCCCCAGGCATGGACCCAGAGATCTGATGCCATGAAATGAAACTCCTACAGGGTACCTATGGTCCGAGACTGAAAGCCCCTGATAAAAGGTTTTTAAGATATAGACTTCTAGAATACTGTGTCACAGAAAAGCCATTATTATTAATAGTGATCTAGATTTTAACCCTCTAGCCCCACCCCCTGGGCATGGGCCCAGAAATCCAATGCCATTGAATGAAAGCCGACCCTACAGGGTGTCAAGGGCCCAAGTATCAATGCTTTCTGATGAATGGTTGTCAAGATATGGACTTCTAGAAAACTTTAACGCAAGAATGGCTATTTTAGAAGGTGTTCGAGATTTCAACCTCCAGCCCTACCCCTTGGCTTGGACCCAGGGACCTGATGCCATGGAATGAAAGCTAACCCTACAGGGTATCTATGGTCTAAGTATGAATGCTTACTGATGAGTGGTTGTCAAGATATGGACTTCTAGAAAACTTTAACGCAAGTGTGACGCGCATGGGAACGCGCAAGGGAACGGGAACGTGGACGACCGAGGTGACTGCAATAGCTCTATGCACTTCGTGCAGTCAAACTGGAAAGTGAAAATTGCAATTTTAGCTCACCTGGGCCTAAGGCTCATAGATGAGCTTACATGCTATGCATGCGCTGTTGTCGTCGTCGTCGTCGTCGTCGTGGTCGTCCTTCACAGTCTTTAAAACAAAGTACAAGTAGGCAATGATCAGGAAAAGGCGCAATCAGAAAGAAATTCCCACTCCAAAACTAAACTTGGTGGGAAAAAAACTAAATTGACGATTAGTTACTTATACTAAGAAAAAATATCGTAATCCGAGTGAGCAGATATTTCTCAGTAGGCGGCCAAGCAGCTACCCGAACATAACCCAAAATATGAAAACGTACATAAGGCTCTAACAGCACAAAATTCTACTTCAAAACATAAAACAAACAGAACCACACCAGAAGTATCGCATTGGAACGATCAGTAATATAAAACTACTGGGGGACTTAAAAGGGTTTTTGCAGGCGCCTAACCTCGTCCTCACATTCTGCAGTGGCTCACAACATCTTGTTAGTTGTTCGGTCCTCGTGGTGAATCTCTAACTAGTCACTGAATCATCAAGGACAAACAAATAAATCATGATAACCATCATGATGAATAAAAAACGAGGACTTACAGATTCATTAAGCTGCCCGACGATGGAGATCCCTTGGCGCCAAATAACTTACTGAACCACACCAGAAGTATAGCATTGGAACGATCAGTAATATAAAACTACTGGGGGGCTTAAAATGGTTTTGCAGGCGCCTTACCTCATCCTCATATTCTGCAGTGGCTCACATCATTTAGTAAAAAAGTACAAGTAGGCAAAGATCAGGAAAAAGCGCAATCAGAAAAAGACTCCCACTCCAAAAACCAAGGTGGGAAAAAACCAAACTAACAATCAGGTACTTATACCATGAAAACATTTCGTAAGCCGAATGAGCAGCTATTTTCCCAATAGGTGGCCACTCAGTTACCTTAACTTAACTAAAATATACAAACACACACAAGGCGCCAAAAGCACAAAAATATTTTAAACACCAAGACATAAAACAAAAAGAACCACCACAGAAGTATCGACTTGGAACGATCAGTAACACAAAGTTACTGGCGGGTTTAAATCGATTTTACACGGCCGTAACCTCACCCTCAGCTTCTGCAGTGGTTCATAACATTTAGTTAGTTGTTCGATCCTCGTGGTGAATCTCTAACTAGTCAATGAATGATCAAGGACAAACAAATAAATCATGATAACCATCATGATGAATAAAAATCGAGGACTTACAGATTCAGTAAGCTGCCCGACGATGGAGATCCCTGGGCGCCAAATAACTTACTGAAAATCTGAAGCAAAAGAGAACACCAGTTGAATCCGGGCAGTCCAAACAACAGACAAGCAGCTCCGACCCCAACCAACTAAAATGAATAGCTTTATGTCGGAGCCATCATGGAGTCTGACGCCCGACCCACCGGCGTGCAATTGAAAGAAGGCAGCATGGTTATAAACCATGATTGGATTAAAAACTAAGCATGCAGACTGTCGCAAAAATTAAGTAACACCCAATACAGCTGTACGTCTGTAACGTGTATTGATTTTTCTGAACTGAAAAGAAAAATCATTCCTTCCTATAAGTTTCTTAAATTTGTAAACCAAGTCACCATAAAATCCTGGTTTCGAAATGCCCTCAAGTAAAAGCGTCTTTAGCAAAACATTAAAATTTGAAATCAATTCATAGTGTCTACAATAAACTTTAGAAAATGTTTTTCGAAGTTGGAGATGTTGGAGAAGTTTGGCTGTTAACATTTATTTCGCGCATTGAAAACTATTAAGATGCGAAATGTAAACGTCACCATCCAAGAATGGAAATTTACTGTATCAAAACCAAATTCATCGCGTTTATCATAAATTTTAGAGGAAACAAATCCATATGCAAAATAGAGATGTAAATCTAAAAGGGGGCTTCGGTATCTGTGGTGTTTGCTTTATTAAACTGTAGTTCAGGTGGATAAATTTGATGGACCATGCCTTCCAAATAAGGACTGTCAATGTTCAAAAGGTCATCGAGGTACCTAGAAGTCGAATTAAAAGCCTTGATAACATCTGCTTGATTGCTATGGTTAAGAGAATCACTGATTTCGTCGCAGTATAAAAATAAATCAGCTGCGAGAGGGACACAATTTGTACCCATCGAAATGCCGACAATTTGTCTGTATAACTTGGTTCCGAATCATTAAAAAACTATGGTTCACTTTATTTGGCATGTAATGACAGAAAGGCTTTTTTCACTTCCTCTGACCAAAGTCGATATACACTTTGGTCATGTCAGAATGTGTGCGATGCCTTATCCTATCTCCTGGATAATATTTATATTAGATTTGGGACCAAGTTATACAGACAAATTGTTGGAATTCCGATTGGTACAAATTGCGCACCTCTCGTAGCTGATTTATTTTCATACTGCTACGAAAGAGATTTCATGAATTCTCTTAACCATGATAATCAAGCTGATGTTATCGAGGCTTTTAATTCCACTTCTAGGTACCTCGATGACCTTTTGAACATTGACAACCCTTATTTTGAAGGTATGGTCAATCAAATTTATCCATCTGAACTACAGTTGAACAAAGCCAATATCTCGGATACCGAAGCCCCCTTTTTAGATCTACATATTTCTGTTGCAAATGGATTTGTTTCTTCTAAAATTTATGATAAGCGCGATGACTTTGATTTTGATATAGTAAATTTTCCGTTTTTGGATGGTGACTTTCCTCGTCGTGCTTCTTATGGTGTATACATTTCGCAACTTATTAGGTTTGCTAGAGTCTGCAATCATGTTACAGACTTCAACGCTCGAAATAAATGTTTAACGGCCAAACTTCTCCAACAGGGCTAACGGTATCATAAACTTCAAAAAACCTTTTCTAAATTTTATCGTAGACACTATGAATTGATATCCAAATATAATGTTGGGTTAAAGACGCTTTTAAGTGAGGGCCTTTCGGAACCAGAATTTTATGGTGACTTGGTTTACAAATTTAAGAAACTTATAGGAAGTAATGATTTTTCTTTTCAGTTTAGAAAAATCATAACACGTTACAGACGTATAGGTTATAACTTGAATGTTATGCGACAGTCTGCATGCTTAGTTTTTAACCCAATCACGGTTGATAACTATGCTGCCTTCTTTAATTGCACGCCGGTGGGTCGGGCGTCAGACTCTATGATGGCCCCGACTTAAAGCTTTTCATTTTAGTTGGTTGGGGCCGGAGCTTTTTGTCTGTTGCTTGGCCCACCGGGGTCCAACTGATGTTTTTCTTTTGCTCCGGAGTTAGTAAGTTATTCGGCGCCCAGGGATCTCCATCGTCGGGCAGCTTACTGAATCTGTGAGTCCTGGTATTTGATTCATCAGGATGTTTATCATGATTTATTTGTTTGTTCTTGATGATTCATTGACTAGTTAGAGATTCACCACGAGGACCGAAGAACTAACTAAATGTTATGAACCACTGCAGAAGCTGAGGGTGAGGTTATGGCCATGTAAAATCGATTTAAACCCGCCAGTAACTTTGTGTTACTGATCGTTCCAAGTCGATACTTCTGTGGTGGTTCTTTTTGTTTCATGTCTTGGTGTTTAAATTATTTTGTGCTGTTGGCGCCTTATGTGTGTTTTCATATTTTTAGTTGAGTTAAAGCCAGATGTACGTAATTGACCTCACGGTAGAAAATTTTTATTTTTGGCACGTGGGTGTATTTTGATATTCTGCATACGAAAATGAAAAGAAATTGATATCGTTCCGAGCTTGTTTTCGAGATATCGGCCTGCAAAATCGTCAAATTTGAGAGCGAAAATACATTGACGTCAACGTAAAATGTGATTTTTAGACACCCTTTTTGTTAATTTTCTTGATATATTTCAAAAAATCCACGGTAGGATTTTTTAAAAAACTGATATGCATTAGAGAAATTCCTGAACTACAGGTAGATAACGAGAAAGTCCCTAGTTACCGGGTTCGTTTTCCTGCTATAAGCGTGCGAAGAGAGGTAGTCGTTGCTGAATTCAGTACGTTTTATGCGCGACGTCGATTTTGCGCCAAAATCTCCGACGCTATTTAGTATTCAATATTGCTAACTGTCGCGCAAATGATGTTTTCCTCGGGATAACATGTCCACAATCTATATTTTGAGCAAAAATAATAAATAATATCAAATTTTTTACATTTCTGAAGTCCTCTGCATAATTGAATGTACATAGTTTCGTATTCCGAACCTAAACTGACGCTAGAAATGACGTTTTGAGCGAAAACTGACGTTACGAATGCGGCGTAAAAATGGCGTTTCGACCCTTAGATACGCACGTTCCTTTGAGCGCTTTCAATTACGTACATCTGGCTTTAAGGTAACTGAGTGGCCACCTATTGGGAAAATAGCTGCTCATTCGGCTTACGAAATGTTTTAATGGTATAAGTACCTGATTGTTACTTTGGTTTTTTCCCACCTCGGTTTTTGGAGTGGGAATCTTTCTCTGATTGCGCTTTTTCCTGATCTTTGCCTACTTGTACCTTTTTCTAATCGTATGTGGACAAGCTCGTGGCAGGGAACACTTCAATTTAATAAGCACCTCGGCAGCATTTTTAATTGACTAGAACCAATTTTAGTTTGAGGTTTAATGCACCGTCTCATAGTGTCGTATGACATGAGATATTTGATAGCAGCAAGTCAGGAAGTTAATAATTTAGAAAGTTCAGTGGTAGTACAAGAACTAGTATTTATAGTTTTGTGAAGCTTAAGTAACAAATACATCGTAGGAAGTTTGTCTTGTACTTCATTGACACAAACAGAAAACTTAACAGGTAATTTGTTTAAGTGACCATTAAACAAACATCTTAAACCACTGAGCCAATCAAAGCCCAAATTGTCGCAGGGTATCCTTGGGAAAAGAGAAAAAAAAACTTTGTATTATGGTCCAAGCCACTTAACTCAGATAGCCGCTGGGGCTATAAATAATATAAATCTTCTCCAGAACTAGTAGACCTATTTCAACCAAACATTGTGTGACAGCGGGGACTATGGCCCACCATAAATAATACCTTAGATTGACCTTGACCAATTTGACGGCAAGGTCAAAATTGGTCAAATAGGCTTCTTGATGGTAGCGAACATTAGAATTTTTGTAGCTTGTGATTTTAAGATTTGAAGATGCAAACAACTTGTTAACTTGATCAAGTTATGTGAGTATTCAAGGTCAGAGTCATTTCTTAACCTTTAACCAAGGTTATTAACATGTTAGAATTAAAACTTAATTTTCTTAGAAACCACTTGGTAAATCAAAGCCAAATTTTATGTGGAGCTTCATTGGGAAGGTGGCATGAAAATTTAAATAAATGATGTGTGTCACATGACCAAGATGGCCGCCGTGTCCGTACATAGTGAAAATTCTCAAAATCCTCTTGAATCAACGAACCAATTTCAAAGAAACTTGTTATGATGTATCAGTGATTCTAGCTTATCATTAACTGTAAATATCATGACCCTGTGTTAATTTGTACTTGCTATAACTGAAGCTGGTGTTGTGCCTTGAGGCGGCCCTGGAAAGTCTCTCCGTACATTACCCATTGTGCAGATTATATTTTTTCCGTTTGTCAAACGCGAGAATATTCTGAGAAATCAGAAAATTCTGGTCGGTTTAGATACATTTTCTAATCAAGATTAAAAATGTACAAGTAGGCAATGATCAGGAAATGTATTTAGCCCTCTTTGGATAATACTAGTCTTTGTATCGACAACCATGTTGAAAGATGCAAAATTACAATAGTTCTCATTGGTTTTGTTGCCAAATCTAAAGGGTCACTGGCGAGGCTTAAGTAGCCGAAACCATGATATTGCCCGTCCAATTTCTCATTAATATATTCACTACTCTTCAAGAATGTCGGTTTTAGGTCTTATTTATTACCCCTTTATGAATCCTGCCAACCATGACCCTGAGCTCCAAATGGGTCATACTCATACCAAGGGGCATCACTATCTACCATAGACTTTGAATAGGAAAATATGATCTAAAGTAAGAATAGGCGGTCCAGGGATGGATATAATCTTAAATCCCAATTCAGACACCAGGTTGGATCAAAACGAAAACACCAAAATTAAAACAGGCATGAAATTCAAGAAGAATAACTCTTTCCCAAGAAACTGAAAAAAAAAATGTATTGAAAACAGATACAAACAATCTCTTAGTACCTCATTAGATATTAAGAAAAATAAAATGACAGATTTGATAGAGTGGACCTTCAAAGGCATTAAAACATATGGTTCATATGGCCTGTAATGACAAAAAGACTTGTTTCACTGCCTCTGACCAAGCCGATATACTCTTTGGTCATGTCAAAATGTTTGCGACGCCTTATCCTATCTCCTGGATACAATTTTTAATAGAAAAGCGTATAAGTAGGCAATGATGAGGAAAAGGCGCAATCAGAAAGAAATTCCCACCCCAAAAACTAGAATTGGAACCAAGTTACATGTATACAGACTCTAGATTTGGGACCCACTATAGATTTGGGACCAAGTTATAGAGACATTGCGCCACTCTCGTAGCTGATTTATTTTATATTGCTACGAAAGAGATTTCATGGATTCTCTGAACCATGATAATCAAGCTGATGTTATCGAGGCTTTTAATTCGACTTCCAGGTACCTCGATGACCTTTTGAACATTGACAACCCTTATTATGAAGGCATAGTCAATCAAATTGATCCACCTGAACTACAGTTGAACAAAGTCAATATCACAGATACCGAAAGTGCACGACTTTGTGGCCACCCGATCATCATTTGGCTATTCACTTAGCCCTCTGCATTTAAAATGTTATGTCCAAGCTAGCACCGCGACCACCTCACTTCAATTGCTGCTCACCTTGATTTCCGTTATACATGTTGAATATTGGTTCTTCTATATTATATTTTCTTTACATTATTTTCATTATTTCTTGTTTATATTCATGTATAATTGAGCCACATCTGAAGCTAAGGGCGAGGTTTGGCGAATGTAAAACTGGTTTAAGCACCCGAGTAATTTTATACTTCTGTTCGTTCCAAGGCGATACTTCTGATGTGGTTCTATTTGCTTCGCGTTTTGGAGTCAAGTTTTTGTGCTGTTTGAGCCTTATGTGCGTTTTCATATTTTTATTAGGTTGGGGTAACTGAGTGGCCGTCTATTGGGGAATAGCTGCTCACTAAGCTTACGATATGTTTTCTTGGTATCAGTACCTAAGTGTAATTTTGTTTTCCCACCCCTCGGTTTTTTGAGTGGGAATTTCTTTCTGATTGTGCCATTTCCTGATCACTGCCTTGATTTTGATATAGTACATTTTCCGTTTTTGGATGGTGACGTTCCTCGACGTGGTTCTTACGGTGTATACATTTCGCAAAACTTATTAGGTTTGCTAGAGACTGCAATCATGTTACGGACTTCAACGCTCGAAATACACGTTTAAAACGGCCAAACGTCTCCAACAGGGTTATCGGTATCATAAACTTCGAAAAGCATTTTCTAAATTTTATCATATACACTATGAATTGATTTTAAAAATTTAATGTTGGGTTAAAAAGGTACAAGTAGGCAAAGATCAGGAAAAGGCGCAATCAGAAAAAGATTCCCACTCCAAAAACCGAGGTGGGAAAAAACCAAACTAACAATCAGGCACCTACACCATGAAACATATCGCAAGCCGAATGAGCAGCTATTTTCCCAATAGGTGGCCACTCAGTTACCTTAACTTAACTAAAAATATGAAAACATACATAAGGCGCCAACAGCACAAAAAATTTTAAACACCAAGACATAAAACAAAAAGAACCACTACAGAAGTATCGACTTGGAACGATCAGTAACACAAAGTTACTGGCGGGCTTAAACCGGTTTTACAGGTACCTAACCTCACCCTCAGCTTCTGCAGTGGTTCACAACATTTAGTTAGTTCTTCGGTCCTCGTGGTGAATCTCTAACTAGTCAATGAATCATCAAGAACAAACAAATAAATCATGATAAACATCCTGATGAATCAAAAACCGCTTTTACGCTTTTACGCGAGGTCCTTTCGGAACCAGAATTTTATGATGACTTGGTTTTCAAGTTTGGATGAAATGATTTTTCTTTTCAGTTCAGAAAAAAACAACATTATACGTTAAAGATGCATAGGATATAACTTAAACGTTATGCAACAGTTTGCATGCTTAGTTTTTAACCCAATCATGGTTGATAACTATGCTGCCTTCTTCAGTTGCACGCCGGTGGATCGGGCGTCAAACTCTATGATGGTCCTGACTTGAAGCTATTCATTTTAGTTCGCTGGGGCCGGAGCTTTTTGTCTGTTGCTTGGCCCACCGAGATTCAACTGGTGTTTTTCCTTTGCTCCGGATTTTGTTCAAGTTATTGGGCGCCGTCGGACAGTTTACTGAATCTGTGAGTCCTCGATTTTTCAATATTGTGGTTGTCATGATTTATTTGTTTTTCCTTGATGATTCATTGACTAGGTAGAGATTCGCCACAGGGGCCGAACAACTAACTAAATGTTGTGAAGCACTGCAGAGGCTGAGTGTGTGGTTATGGCATTGTAAAATCGATTTAAAAGCAAGTAGGCAATGATCAATCAGGAAAAAGACGCAATCAGAAATAAATTACCACTCCAAAATCCGAAAATATGAAATCGTACATAAGGTTCAAACAGAACAAAAATTCGATTCCAAAAGATGAAACAAATAGAAGTATCGCTTTGGAACGATCAGTATTATAAATTTACTGGGGGGGGGGGGGAGGAGCTTAAATCGATTTTACAGGCGCCTAATCTCACCCTCATCTTCTGCATCGGTTTCCAAAATTTAGTTAGTTGTTCGGTCCTCGTGGTGAATCTCTAACTAGTCAATGAATCATCAAGGACAAAAAAAAAACACGAAAACCATCATGATGAATCAAAAACGAGGACTCACAGATTCAGTTAGCTCCCCGACAATGGAGATCCATGGGCACCGAATAACTTACAGAAAATTGTCAAAGCTGCAAAAAGAAAGTCTAATCACACTACTTCCAAAAAGCAATGAGGATCTAACTAATATCTCGAAATGGCGACCGATAAAAAGGTACAAGTAGGCAAAGATCAGGAAAAGGCGCAATCAGCAAAAGATTCCCACTCCAAAACCCCGAGGTGTTAAAAGCCTTCTAAATGTAGACTACAAAATTATGGCGAAAACTATAGCAAATACAGTTAAAAATGTTCTAACAAATTTAGTAAACAGCAGTCAAACCGGATTTATAAAAGTTCGGTATATAGGAGAAAATAAACGATTATTATTCGATATAATAGAACATGAAGAACATGATGTACCCGGAATACTTTTTTACAGACTTCGAGAAAGTGTTCGATAGCATTAATCACGAATATATAACGGAGATATTAAATTTATTTACTTTTGGCCTAGATCCAAAATCATGGATATTTTTTTTTTTATTATATCGCATCTAGTTGTGTTTTTTATAATGGCTATACCACAGAGTTCTTTCCAATACAAAGGGGTGTAAGCTTGGGCTGCCCTTTATCACCATATATATTCATATTATTGAAATTCGATCTGTTGCTATAAAAACAATAAAGACATAAAAGGTATGAATATATTTGTTGGTAAAACAGTAAAACATGCAATGTTTGCAGACGATTGTACTATTATTCTTAACAGCACGGAGCAAAGTTACAATGCAACAATTTATTTATTTGAAGAATGTGGAAAATTATCTGGCTTAACCTTACATTTAAGTAAATGCATTGCACTGAAAATAGGCTCTTTAAGGAATGAACATGATTTGATTGACGTCAAGAGAAAAGGAATCATCTGGAACACGGAAACATTCAAAGCACTTGGCATAGTTTTCCATCCACAAATAAAACATATTCTAGACCTTAATTATCAACCCCGAATCAACAATTTTACAAGGACATAGCCATTTGGAATCGACATAAACTGACTACAATAGGTAACATATCGGTAGTTAAGTCTTTCATTTTGTCCAAATTGACGTTCCTCTTCTCGGTGCTGCCCGACCCACATGAGGACATTCTAAAGACATTGCAACAATAAAGTTTTGAATTCATATGGAATAGCAAACGAGGTAGGATTAAGAGAAATATAGTTATAAAATCATAAGAAGATGGTGGATTAAAGATGAAAAATATATATAAATTCAATAAATATTACGTGGGTCAAACGGCTAATCGCAGAAAATAAATGACAATGGAATACACCTTACATGCACGAAATAAGCAAATTTGGCTGTTTACTCTTCTTTAAATGCAACTTTTCAGTTGATGATATCAAATCACTAAAAATAAAAATTGCGTTTTTAAAGGATGTACTTTACAGCTGGTGCCTGCTTAATCATGACAAAGATTCGAAAAATATCGACAACCAGCTTCTTTGGAATAATAGCTTTATAAAACACCAATCAACACCTATTGCTTTTTAGGGTGGATAAATAAAAATATACTTTATATTAGAGATAAATTTTGTTTCGACAATAAAAGAGTAAAAAAGATTCTCTGAGTTACAAAATGAATTTGGTCTTCCAAACCGCGAATTTTGAATTATCACAAGATGGTTGCATCAGTTCCAAAAACATGGATTAAGAAGTTAAAAAATGACTCGTATATAAAACATTAACTGAAAAAGAACAGTCAAATATATGCCGATACATAACTAATTTTCAAATTTAATATTGTACAAATACCGAAAAGCCAAAACTAAATGGGAAGCTTTTTTTCCCGAAAAAAAAAAAAAAAAAAAAAAAAAAAAAAAAAAAAAAAAAACTTTAAATGGAAAGTGATATATACGAAAGTCTTCGATACTTACAAAGATAATAATCTACAAAATTTCCAGTACAACTTGTATACACAGAAACAAAATGCAAGTATGTGGCGTCTAGTTTATTGTACATTCTGTAACATGGCAGTATAAAGCATTAAGCATTTGTTTTGGGAATGTGATTCGATTCAACATTTTTTGAATAAATTGTTCGATGTTCTAGCACAATGCAATCTGAACGTGGCCAGAAACAAGTTTATGAAACAACGCCGGTGGATCGGGCGTCAGACTCTTTGATGGTCCCGACATAAAGCTATTCATTTTAGTTGGTTGGGGTCGGAGCTTCTTGTCTGTTGCTTGGCCTACCGGGGTTCAACTGGTGTTTTTCTTTTGGTCCGGAGTTTCAGTAAGTTATTCGGCGCCCAGGGATCTCAAATGTCGGGCAGATTACTCTGTGAGTCCTCGTTTTTGATTCATCATGGTATTTATCATGATTTATTTGTTTGTCCAATGCACCACGAGGACCGACCAACTAACTAAATGTTGTGAACTACGGCAGAAGCTGAGGATGAGGTTAGAACTCTAACTAGTCAATGAATCATCAAGGACAAACGAATAAATCATGATAATCACATTGATGAATCAAGAACGAGGACTCAACAGATTCAGTAAGCTGCCCGACGATGGAGCCCGACCCACCGGCGTGCAATTAAAGAAGGCAGCATACTTATCGACCATGATTGGGTTAAAAACTAAGCATGCAGATTGTCGCATAGTATTTAAGTTATATCCTATACGTCTGTAACGTGTTATGATGTTTCTGAATTGAAAAGAAAAATCATTCCTTCCTATACGTTTCTTAAATTTGTAAACCAAGTCACCATAAAATTCTGGTTCCGAAAGGGGACTTAGCCCAACATTGAATTTGGAAATCAATTCATAGTGTCTGCGATAAAATTTAGAAAATGTTTTAGTTAACCCTTTTTACTTCATGTATGTTACCAGCAAATGACAATATAACGGATATTTGCTCCGAAATGCTACTATATATTTCCGCTGTTTTTCTCTACATTGTAAAATGTTAACATACACCTACGGAAACTCCTAACGCATACACATTTGTTTTGACATTATCTTGAAATATCCAGTTTATGCATGAAAAATAATTAAGTTTAAATCTAGGGATTAGTTTGCTGTAAGCGTTGGAAGTTTAAGTATATTCCTCCTCTGCTATACGATCACATAGGGTAAACATACTATAAACGTGTGCTCGTTCTGCATTTGCTTAAAAATATCACGTTTAAAACATCACATATTTAACATGTGTCCATTGTTTGCTTCACTCAATATTTACCCGAATTGTATTTGCTAAGAAATTCTTTGCATGTATCTTGTATTCGTTATAAAGTGCATAAAAGAGACAAAATGTGAAACAAAAGCTTACTGAAACCCGGAGCAAAAGAAAAACACCATTTGAACCCCGGTGGGTCAAGCAACAGACAAGAAGCTCCGACCCCAACCAACTAAAATGAATAGCTTTATGTCGAGGCCACCATAGAGTTTGAAGCCCGACCCACCGGCGTACAGTTAAAGAAGGTATCATAGTTACCAACCATGGTTGGGTTAAAAACTAAGCATGCAGACTGTCGCATAATATTCAAATTATAACCTATACATCTGTAACGTGTTATGATGTTAATGAACTGAAAAAACAAATCAGTCCTTACTATAAGTTTATTTAATTTGTAAACCAAGTCACCATAAAATTCTGGTTCTGAAAGGCCCTAACGTAAAAGCGTCTTTAGCCCAACATTAACTCATAGAGTCTGTGATAAAATTTAAAAAAAAAAAAAAAACGTTTTTCGAAGTTTATGATACCGATAGCCCTGCTGGAGAAGTTTGGCTGTTAAACATTTATCTCACGCGTTGAAGCCCGCCAGTTATTTTATATTACTGATCGTTCCAAGGCGATACTTGTGTGGTGGTTCCTATTGTTTTATGTCTTGGTGTTGATTTTTTGTGCTCTTGGCAACTTATATGCCCCTTCATATTTTGGTTATGTTTGGGTAACTGAGTGGCCACCTATTGAAAAAAAATAGCTGCCCATTCGGCTTACAATATGTTTTGGAAGAGTCTATTGATAGTTCGTCTCTCACTAATGAGAAAGACCATCATTATTTCTTGAATAGTGCTGATGTGTGTTGGTGAGTTCTTTGATGGCTGACTAGGCCAATTCTGGCTCTAAACTGTCGGTTGCAAGTAGAGCAAGTCAATGTCATAGAGTCTGATGGTGGCACATTTGTTTTGGCTTTGCGCTCTCTTCGCTTTCTTTCAGCTTCACAGATTCTCTTCTTTTCATAAAGAGCTGCTCCTTTGTTGATGAGACCTCGCCACTTTGATCGCTCCTGTGCAGTCTGTTCCCAGGACCCCATTGGTATTTCGAAATCCTTCAGAGAGGCTTTGAGGGTGTCTTTGTAGCGTTTCTTCTGGCCACCTTGAGAGCGCTTTCCCTCCTGTAGTTCTCCATAGAAAACTTTCTTTGGAAGTCGCGCATCAGGCATTCTTATAACATGGCCAGTCCATCTTAGCTGTGCTAGCTTTAAGACTGTATGCATGCTTTGCATCCCTGCTTTCGTCAGGACCTCTGTGTCTGGAATCTTGTCCTGTCACTTGATTTTTAACAACTTTCTCAAACAGCTTAAGTGGAAATGGTTAAGTCTCTTTGCATGGCGTTGGTATACTGTCCAGGTCTCACATGCATACAAGAGGGTTGGCAGTACCACAGCCTTGTAGACTTTATAGGTTATAACTTGAATGTTATGCGACAGTCTGTATGCTTAGTCTTTAACCCAATCATGGTTGATAACTATGCTGCCTTCTTTAATTGCACGCCGGTGGGTCGGGCGTCAGACTCTATGATGGCCCCGACTTAAAGCTATTCATTTTAGTTGGTTGGGGCCGGAGCTTCTTGTCTGTTGCTTGGCCCACCGGGGTCCAACTGGTGTTTTTCTGTTGCTCCGGAGTTAGTAGGTTATTCGGCGCACAGGGATCTCCATCGTCGGGCAGCTTACTCAATCTGTGAGTCCTGGTTTTTGATTCATCAGGATGTTTATCATGATTTATTTGTTTGTTCTTGATGATTCATTGACTAGTTAGAGACTAACCACGAGGACCGAAGAACTAACTAAATGTTGTGAACCACTGCAGAAGCTGAGGGTGAGGTTAGGTACCTGTAAAACCGGTTTAAGCCCGCCAGTAACTTTGTGTTACTGATCGTTCCAAGTCGATACTTCTGTAGTGGTTCTTTTTGTTTTATGTCTTGGTGTTTAAAATTTTTTGTGCTGTTGGCGCCTTATGTATGTTTTCATATTTTTAGTTAAGTTAAGGTAACTGAGTGGCCACCTATTGGGAAAATAGCTGCTCATTCGGCTTACGATATGTTTCATGGTATGAGTACCTGATTGTTAGTTTGGTTTTTTCCCACCTCGGTTTTTGGAGTGGGAATCTTTTTCTGATTGCGCCTTTTCCTGATCTTTGCCTACTTGTACCTTTTCAGCTTGGTGTCAAGCTTGATTCCATTTCGCTCCCAGACATTTGCACGGAGTCGTCCGAATGCCACACTAGCCTTTGCAATTCTGGCAGTGATCTCATCATCAATATGCACTGCTCTGGAGAGAGTGCTTCCCAGGTAGGTGAACTTGTCAACAACTTTCAGTTTTTGCCCATTCACAGTGATGGTTGGTTCATTATATGGCTTTCCGGGCGCTGGTTGGTGTACAACCTCTGTCTTTTTTGTGCTGATTGTGAGATCATAGTTATCACATGACTGTGAGACTTGATCCATGGCTCTTTGCATTTTTGCCTCTGTGCTGGTATTCTTATCCATATCATCTGCATAGAGAAGCTCATCTAGCACATCAGTCTGGACCTTAGTTTTGGCTTGCAACCTTCTGAGGTTGAATATGTTGCCATCAAAACGGTACCTGATTGGAAAACCAGCGTCACTGTCCTGAAAAGCATCCATAAGCATGGCAGAAAACATCATGCTGAACAGTGTTGGTGCCAGAACACAGCCTTGTTTGACCCCATTTGTTACTTCAAATGGCTCAGAGAACTCTCCATCATTTTGCACACGTGCCTGCATGCCATCATGAAACTGCCGCACCATTGCTATGAATCTGGGTGGACAGCCAAACTTGGCCATGATTTTCCAGAGTCCATCACGACTAACAGTGTCAAAAGCTTTGGTGAGGTCAACAAACGTCATGTATAGATCTACATTCTGTTCTTGGCATTTCTCCTGAAGCTGTCTTGCTGTAAATATCATGTCTATTGTCCCTCTGTCTTTTCTGAATCCACATTGACTTTCTGGGATAAGTCCCGTCTGATCAAGATGAACATTCAGACGATTCAACAGAATTTTTGCAAGTATCTTCCCAGCAATTGATAGGAGGGAGATGCCTCTGTGATTGTCACAGACTTGAGGATTTCCTTTCCGCTTGTATAGGTGGATTATGGATGCATCCTTAAATTCTTGTGGGATAGCCTCCTTTCTCCACATTACCAGTCTATTACCAGTCAACTGTCAGTAGCCAAAATACGTGAAAATGCCTATTTACAGTCAACTGGCAGTAGCCAAAAAACGTTTAAATGGCTATTACCAGTCAACTGTCAGTAGCCAAAAAACGTTAAAATGGCTATTTACAGTCAGGCTTGAAATTTTATTATAACTTGAAAGGTTTTATTTCGGCCCTTATCTTCTTTTTGTCATTAAGATAATGTGACAAATTAATTCAGCCTCAAATGACGGAACCCTGTCCTCAGTCATGGGATTCGGCTAAACTCAAGTCAAATGACGGCCAGTCTGTAATTCGAATTAATGATTATCGTTTGAATAAATGCTTTGCTAACCACGGTTAACAGTTGATCTCATGTCCGGGCGTTCTGCTATACAAACCACACTGTACCTGTACAAACCGTTCGGGGAAATAACACCAGCAATTAGATCACGAATTAGCAGCAGCTCGTATTGCAAATCAGGAGAGATAGAATGACTTAAAATTTTGAGAGTATACATTGACTAAATCTTTACACAGAAATCAGCAGTTCGTTCCCCTAGTTAATGTACTTGTATTGTTGCATCCTCGGCGAAATTGTAGATGTCAGGCTATTTGGCTTAATGGTCTGTGGGTGTCTCGAATGCTACACGTTTGTGGGTCAGCCTGGTGCAGGTTAAGTTTATGCAGGAGTGGAATAAACAACAAGATGATTTCAGATAATATGAAATAAATAGGTTTTACCTATTGCCGTGCATCCTAAACACACAACAATGAAAACTTTAAAATAATATAAATGCTATGCAATAAATGATCTTACACGAGTACTTATTTCACAACTCACCAAAGTGTGCTAAAAGTGCAATAAGCAACTTATTATATGGTTCGTCCGTGTGTACGAACGATAACCACTCCCTTAGAGCTGATGTAGATAAAAAATGGCTTTGGTTGGCCAAGGGATTTCAGAGAAGATTTTTGAAAATGTGACTGTACGGACGCACGCCGACTCTAGTACCATCCTATAAGCTATACATGAGCATTCGGCTCAGGTCAGCTAAAATCGTTGAATTTTGCAACAGAAAATGCAAAATAAATACTGTCAATTGTGAAACTATACAAGGGATAATTTGACTAATTACTCCCTGATAAGTTTCTGCCATTCCCCACTTTTGCATTTTCGATTTAGTCAAACAAAAATGAAAATTTCATTCTTTATTAAAATAATCATGTGATAAACATTAAAGAACAATTAATTTTCATGTATGAGCCGCCGCATCAGAAAACCAACAATCTGCATATGCGAAACCAAAGGCACAGGTCAGGTGTGCAGTAACTATACAGCTGATCAGCGCCTTTCTTTTCAGTACAGGAATAGTAAAATCCCTCTTCCTGTTAAATTTTCAAGCTTCTTAAATCTAGGACTGTACAGACAGATATTTGTCAGGCCTGGTAACAAACCCAGATTGTTGGTTTTCTCGTGGTTTCCTCGTGCGAAGGCTCATATACGACACCTGACACCCTGTTTATTTGATACAAACATCCAACTATCAAACACAATCACAGATCAGCTTAATCACATACAAAACAAATCAGCCTGATTGGTTTTTATTGCATAATTAAATCAAATCAAAGGCCCTGATAGTACATGTATGTTTGAGTGAGAGCTTCCCTGGTATTGACTGACCTGCGTCATCTGAAAAACTGGATTTTTGCATAGCTGTTCAATCCCTATAACGTTTGTTAACCCAAATTTCCAAATCTAGAGCTATTTTCTGTGGTTGTATAATAGCTTTCGGATCTGGTCAAAACACCCAGGACCTGGTCAGAACAACCAAATACCAATTTTCTCATAACACAGCTCATACATTTATATTTTCTTAGAACGATGTACTGCTCAGTGTGATAAACTAGATGGTAACGTAACAATTCTCATTTATATTGGGTAGTCATAAAATTAAAAAAGAAATAAATAAAGAGAAAAAAAAAAGACATCAAACTATGACCAAAGCAAACTTTGAAATCGGTCCACCAGTTCTGGAGAAGATTTTTGAAGAGTTTTTACCGTATATGGGCATGGCGGCCATCTTGGTAATGTGACCTAGATTATTTATATGCACATTGATTCCCCCATTCTATAGATGCTTCACATAAAATTTGGCTTTGATTGGTCAAGCAGTTTCACAGGAGAAGATGTGTGAATATTATGGTAATATACATATACATGTACAATACCCCGGGGTGGGGGCAGATGAGGCCCTTGGGTCCAATTTTGTTTTCAGAATCATTAATATTCGGTCCTACTGCCCATTTCCTGCAAGACTTTCACTTTAAATGACTTTTTAAAAGTTTTCTCCATTCAAATGCATTGGGGACCTATGTTGACCTTGCCGTAAAATAGGCCAAGGTCATCACAGGGTCATGATTCATATACACTTTGTAGTACTTGAGCCATCGATACTTTAGGCCAGGTTTCATTGAAATCGTTTTACTGGTTCTGGAGAAGATTTTTGAAGGGTTTTTACCATACATGGGCATGGCAGCCATCTTGGTCATGTGACCTGGATTATATTTATATATACACATTGGTTACCCCTTCCTGTTGATGCTTCACATAACATTTGGCTTTGTTTGGCCAAGCGGTTTCAGAGGAGATGTTTGAATATTATGGAGATATACATGTATATTGCCACGGGGTGGGGCACATGAGCCTCTGTGGGGGCAGATGAGGCCCTTGGGTCCAATTTTGTTTTCAGAATCATTAATATTCAGTCCTACTGCCCATTTCCTGCAAGACTTTCACTTTAAATGACATTTTAAAAGTTTTCCTCATTCAAATGCATTGGCGACCTATGTTGACTTGCCGTAAAATAGGTCAAGGCCATCAATGCTTCATGCCAAGTTTCTTTGAAATCGGTCCACCGGTTCTGGAGAAGATTTTTGAAGGGTTTTTACTATATATGGGCGTAGTGGCCATCTTGGTCATGTGACCTGGATTTCTTATATACACATTGGTTCCCCCTTCCTATAGATGCTTCATGTAAAATTTGGCTTTGATTGGCCGAGTGGTTTCAGAGGAGAAGATCTTTGAAATTGTGGACGGACAACGACGACAGGTGACGGACGGACACCAGAGCATGGCTATCCTATAAGCTCACCATGTGAGCCTTCGGCTCAGGTGAGCTAAAAACAGGCAAATAGAACATACTTTGTGGGTATTCATTAAAATCATGAATTTAAACAATTTATTCATCAACCCTCAATACAATCAAAAGTGTGACTACGTTTCAGAAATAGGCAACATTTTGTAACCCTCATCTCGTCTCTTGTCACCCTCATTAAAGTCTAAAGGTAAACAAAGTCACCAAAATAAAATCAACCAACAATTATGATAACAAACATCGATTTTTTGGTCAAAATTGATAATTTTGTTTATATCCAATCAAATTTGTGTGCCTTGATTTTTCATCAAAAATATCATAAACTTAAGAATCGCCTACATGTATATCAACAACTGTGGGCTTCAGCAAATATTTAATATCTCAAATAAACATTACAGTTGGCGAAATAAGGCCGTCTCTCGCCAAGCACTGCCCTACCACTCTGTATCAGACTGCTCAGGCGGAGTGCAGCAATTGTGTTCAGCTAGTTCCAGCTTAGGTTTCATAGGGCACTAGATTTTCCTTTGGAGGATCTAATACAGCAGCTACTCGCTTCTGAATTTCACTTGAAGCAACCTTATACTTCTGTACACTTTTCTCAGATCTATGTCCAGTCCTTTGCATTATTTCTTGCTCATCCACCCCTGCCATGTAGAGTTGTGTCACACACGTTCTTTTACCGCTATGATTGGTATAATTCCCAGAAAGTTCAGCATGTGCCCATATTACTTTTATCATGTTTTTATGTTTATTTACTCCAATGACTTGACTGCCATAGCGTATAGGGAGTCCAGCTAGTGGTCTTCGGTAAAAAGCGCCTCTATTTAACGCCACCAAATATTTCTTAAAAGATCTGCAATTGGTTTCTCATCTGAAAAAAAAAAACCAGAGGACCAATGGTCCTGTAAACGCTCACCTGAGATCAGCTGCATATACCAATAAACATGTTTGAATATTATGGTATTTAACTCCAGTGCAGGGGCAGATAAGCCCTTGGGCCATTTTCTTTTTTCAGAATCTTCAATATTCTGTCCATTTGCCAATTTCCTGTTGGCTTTTTCCTTCAAATGACATTTTAACAGTTTTCCCAATTCAGATGCACAGGCAACCCATGTTGACCTTGCCATAAACTTGGTCAAGGTCATCACAGGGTCATGATTTATATATACATTGGAGTACTTTAGCCATCGATGCCTCACGCCAAGTTTCCTTGAAATCAGTCTATTGGTTTCAGAGAAGATGATTTTTGATGGGTTTTTACCATATATGGGCATGGCGGCCATCTTGGTCATGTGACCTAGATTATTTATATAAACATTGATTCCCCCATTCTATAGATGCTTCACTTAAAATTTGGCTTTGTTTGGCCAAGCGGTTTCAGAGGAGAAGACGTTTGAATGTTATGGAAATATACATGTATATTGCCCCGGGGTGGGGGCACATGAGCCCCTGGGGTCCAATTTTTTTCAGAATCATTAATATCCAGTCCTACTGCCCATTTCCTGCAAGACTTTCACTTTAAATGACATTTTAAAAGTTTTCCCCATTCAAATGCATTGGTGACCTATGTTGACCTTCCCGTAAAATAGGTCAAGGTCATCACAGGGTCATGATTTATATACACATTGTAGTGCTTGAGCCATCGATGCTTCGTGCCAAGTTTCGTTGAAATCGGTCAACTGGTTCTGGAGAAGAAGATTTTTGAACGGTTTTTACCATATATGGGCATGGCGGCCATCTTGGTCATGTGACCTGGATTTTTTATATACATATTTGTTACCCCTTCCTATTGATGCTTCACATAAAATTTCGCTTTGATTGGCCAAGCGGTTTCAGAGGAGAAGATGTTTGAATATTATGGAGATATACATGTATATTGCCCCGGGGTGGGGGCGGATGAGCCCCTGGTGCCCAATTTTTTTCAGAATCATTAATATTCAGTCCTACTGCTCATTTTCTGCAAGATTTTTCCTTTAAATGACAATTTAACAATTTTTCCCATTCAAATGCATTCGCGACCTATGTTGACCTTGCCGTAAAATAGGTCAAGGTCATCATAGGGTCATGATTTATATACACATTGTAGTGCTTGAGCCATTAATGCTTTATGCCAAGTTTGGTTGAAATCGGTCCAGTGGTTCCGGAGAAGAAGATTTTTGAAGGGTTTTTACCATATATGGGCATGGCGGCCATCTTGGTCATGTGACCTGAATTATTTATATACACATTGGTTCCCCCTTCCCATAGATGCTTCATGTAAAATTTGGCTTTGATTGGCCAAGCGGTTTAAGAGGAGAAGATCTTTGAAAATGGTGGACGACGGACGGACGACGGACGGACGGAGGACGACGGACGGACGGACGACGGAGCATGGGTATACTATAAGCTCACCTTGTGAGCCTGACGGCTCAGGTGAGCTAAAAACACACCATCAAGAAGACATGTCCGTGAAATAAATACCCCCTTGAACCCCTATTTTATACAGTAAAACAGGAGTTTACAGGGATGTGCCTATCCAAAGCATAGATTGTGGGTACTCGTTAAAACCGCCTCAGCGAGGCGGTTCTCATGTGTGCCTACAATTAATGTTTTGAGCACATAAAATAAACATACCATAATTTTTCTAATGAGATTTCAATTTTTACAGAGCTGCAATGATCTCAATTTCAATTTTTCGTATAAATGCTAAGAATCGGACTATTTGGTACAATTTAATTCAGACATCAGTTCCACTTGTTTACACAAATTATTTCTATAATATTTACTGTCCAAACATGGGCGGATCCAGAGGGGGGAGGGGGGGGGGACAGGGGGTCCGCCCCCCTCTCCCCTGGAATTGCCAGATTATTTGTTTTTGCCATGTTGAAATTTTCTGTCAGACCCCTTCTGGGAATTTGGACCCCCCCCCCCCTTGGGAAAATTTTCTGGATCCGCGCATGCCAAACACGATCTTTCAGAATCTTTTTTTTCAAAATAATTACTTCCCTTGCTAACATTTTCTCAAATTTATTTTCTCCTCGGGAAATACTTGGATTTTTTGTTTATTTCAATACAGGTTTTCATTCTATTTATGTGACAACTTTTTGAACGTGACAGAATGACAAATTTTCCTTCAGGTGCTCCACAAAAGGGTGAATTTACAAACACAGTTTCTGAAATTCGAGCCATGTTGGCATGACATTCAATGACAAAATATAACAAAAAGATACATACCATTTAGGCTGTAATGTCTTATCCGTTTGTTAGAGAGTTCCAAGTCCTTTTAGCCCCCTTTGTACGTTTTGGAGCTTTGTCTACTGAACTTGACATACTTTCCATGGGCGATAGGGTTCGACTTCTTTCTTCCGCGCTTCCACCACAAATCTGCTCAAATAATGGTTCATCTGCTCCACTGTCATTAACTGTATTTCCGGCACGAATTCAGGTCCAGCAGCATTTCTCCAAGAGGAAAAGACCCCTGCAGCCCAGTTTGTGTTTTTCTTTGTGTTTCTGTTCTTATGGTTCTCTATGAGCTGACGGATATCATAATCGGATACTGTCGGCACAAATCGGGATGTGGCGGTTTCAGCACCCGTTTCAGCAACAGTGGCATCGCTAAAACAAAAATATAAATATCAAAGATTTTCGTTTTATCAAAAGGTGTTAACTGAAATTTTAAATTGTTACAGCTTATAAAACCGCTGTTACATCTTGGACCGTATATCTACATGTCTATTTCCTTATATTTGGCGGTTCTAGCGTGTACCCTTGATCTATGACCAATCAGTACTTTATGTGGGCAGAAACAAGAGAACCCCGAGAAAAACCACCTGGCACACCCGCAAGCAGAACTTGGCTTGTCTCACACATGCTAGTGGATAATTTCCTGTCATAAAAAGTGTTATGAACACACATGACATGTATTATCACTTTTATGGGAATATGAGATGTAATTGATGACGTATGTAAAAACAATGTAAATTTTCATTGAAAATATGAATATTACACTCATGGTTATTTCCATATATATCCGTATGAAACTTATTGTTGCTTTGTATAGAGGAGTTCAATTTTTCAGTCATGTCAGGATGGACCCAACTCTTCCTGGGTTTAACCAGTACTGTAGGGAGTTAATGTGTCTTGCTCAAGGACACAACAAGGTGACACATGTGGGGATTGAAACCAGGATCTCTCTATTCGGAGTTCCACACTCTACCACTACGCCATCACGAAAACATGTCCGTGTAATGTATACCCCCTTGATTCCTTGAACCCCACTTTCATATAGCAAAACTGGGGTATGCAGGGGTATACCTATTTTTCTTATTTTTGCTTCAAATCATAGATTGTGGGTACTCGTTAGAAACGCCTCGCCGAGGCGATTCTAACGTGTACCCATAATCTAAGTTTTGAGCAATAATAAGAAAAATATCAATTTTTCAGCTGAAAATGTTCAATTTTTAAAGCTCAAAAAATCTGTATATTGCATCATGGGCAAGTTTTCGTAATGCCATTGTCATGATTGTACTCCCTATAAAATTTATTAAATTAATGCAAGATGCTGGGGTGGGACTAATGCTTGGTGATCAATGTAACATTACTTATCACTGAAAAACTTAAATATCTTGCATAACATCAGAAATAACATATCAATGATATGTATACCCCCATAAACCCCACTTCTATATATAGAGAAACTGGAGTTTGCAGGCGGTATACCTATTTTTCTTATTTTTGATACAAAACATAGATTGTGGGTGTTAGAAATGCCTAGCCAAGGCGGTTCTAACATGTACCCACAACCTATGTTTTGAGAAAAAATATCAATATTTTTCCAATTTTTACGGCTGAAAAAAATCTAGAGATGTATATTGTATCCATGGTAAAGTTTTCATAATGATGGCTACAGACCATAGCTGTATGTTTCAATGTTTCATTCCAAGGTTAAAAGGATAGTAAACAAAACTTACCCAAATTACTCTGTAACTGTTTCACCAGTCTAACTGCAGTACTTTTAACCTCTGTGAATCACTACAAAATAGAAAAACAAATAGAGAATCTTACACTGCAAAATAACAACATCATACGAGTCATTGAACCGCAACGCGACAAAATGTACCTTCGGACTTTCTGTCGTTACTTGTAGAAAACTGCAAAAAAGCGAAAAAATCATGCAACATATGGTTTATAAATAACACTGTAGTTGTGATCTTTGAATCTTCTACTGGGCTACCGAATAAATGAGTTTAAAGCCGCGTTAATTATCACTATTTGGAGTTATCTGCCCTTGTTTTAGCACACTATATACTTATTTTTCCTGTATATATTGTCCAACGGTAACCATAGCAACCACAGAGTCACCAAATAGACAAAACAGTTTCGACAGAATGCTTTTAAGGAAGATATGTTTATATCTAAACGATAAATTCTGGCCAATGCTCAAATCTTTTTAATTAAATGCGTCGGGTTTTAGGCACTACTGGCCTGCAGAAATGCATAACGCAACTTTGACATCATTTTTCAGGAGAGTGACGTCTTAAGGGCTCATTTAGTAAATTTATAGTAACTCACAAATTAACTTGAATATTCTGGTCAAATAAAGACTAGTATACTTTATAAACATTATACAAACAAAATAAAATTGTTTTTTTAATACTCAAAAAATTGTCCGAAGGTACATTTTCTCGTGTTGTGGCCCATATGATAATTCTAACACACCTCACCTATATTACACGTGTTATAATACTGTGCAATAATTTCACTGGGCCAATAAGCGTAATTACTTTGCGCCTTCTGTGATATAAGCTATTCCATCAAGCAGTGTTAGACGGGGTAACGTGGTTTTAGAGCATAAAAAACGCAATAAATGTGTAAATACCTGCTTAACAGTCAAATATTTGGCGGAGATATCTACAATGCAATTGCGGAAAGCTGAACGATATTGACATTTTCAGTGACTTATTCCGTTTATTGTGTGTTAGAATCGTAATAGATCAGCTTAAGTACATGTGAATTGTTGAGTAATTATTCAGTTTTTTTGGTCAGTTGTAAGAATATGCGCTCGTGATTTGATCCTCTTTACTGATCTCCAAACAATAAATTATTACTCAACAATTCACTGCTAGAGCTGATCCAAGAGTGATCAGCATTCAGCAGTCAAACAGCTGGTATTCCACAGCTCCTGAGGTAATGGTCAGAAATTGATCGACTCGGTAAAACATAAAAAAAGATATATGAACCTCAACGTGACAAAATCTACCTTCGGACATTCTGACATTACTAGTAGAAAGCAGCAAAAAGTGGAAAAAAAATGAAGTTATATATGTTTTAGAAATAACACTGTATTTGTAATCTTTGAACATTGGGCTACCAAATCATCTTATTGTTCAATATTTGGAGTTATCTGCCCTTGTTTTAGCCCATAATACACATCATTTTCCTATATCTATCTTTAAACGGTAACCATAGCAACCGCACCTACCTAACATAGACAAAATAATTACGACATATTGCCTGTAAGAGTGGTATACAATGTACTTCTATCTCAACAATAGGTTCTGGACTAGTGCTTAAACAGTTTTAAGAAAATGCATCAAGTTAAAAAGCTCTACTAACAAACTAACATGCAGAAATGCATTACGCAACTTTGACGTCATTTTTCAGGACAATGACGCATGTAGGGTTCATATAGTAAATTGGTCATAACTCACAAAATAACTGAAATAATCTGGTCAAATAAAGACTAACAGACTCAAGAAACATCATACATTCTTTTCTTATACACAAAAAGTTGTCCGAAGGTACATTTTCTCACGTTGTGGCCCATATCTGCTTAAGCCCCTATCTCCCTGGAATGCGACAACTGGAGACTAGTTCGTGAATAGTTTGTCACTATTTTTCGACAAAATTTAAAGATACAAACACAACATTCATGTTGCAGTCTCACTGAATGGACGTTTATGAAACAAATTCGGGAGTTTCAATCTAATTTTGAAAATATATCTCGCGACTGTCGCACGACAGTCACGAGACATTCATGAGAGTGTCTCCCGACTTTCCCACGAATGTAGCTTATTTTCATTTTCATTCGTATAACAGTTGCGTGACATTGGAACAGTGTTAGAAATAAGACCCGGGAAGCAACTTGTCCAGGGGGCAACCTGCAATCAAGCTGAACTTGCCCCCCATGGTTTGAACTTGCCCCCATAGAAAGGTCATATAAATGTTACTAAATGAAGATTATTTATCATGTTTATGCATGAATTCAAAGGAACAGTCCAATTGTCATTGCTTGGAATTTGTATTTTAACTCATCTAAGAATGATAAGATTGACCACATCTGGGAAAATTTCAGGTTGTCCTGGGGGCAACCTTTCAGTAAGATCAGGTTGCCCCAACCAAATTTGACCCGTGACGGGCAAGTGGGCAACTGCTTATTTCTAACCCTGTTGGAATGAATGTTGCTTAGTTTTATTTTCTCGCCAGATAGTCACGAGGTGTTCGCATTTTTTTTCTCAAGACTGTTGCGCGAACTTCATACCACACTCGCACGACATTCATACGAGTGTCGCAAAAATTTTGCATTGTAAATTTGCCAAAGTTATGCGGCGACAAGTTCGCGACATTTCCACGAACGTCCCACGAGTAGCGTGACAGTCTTGCAAAATATTTTGGTGAAAAAACTCGCATAAAATTTTTAAACAAGTTTAAAAATTTCGTGACCAGTTCGCGACACATGAAATACTCGTGACACTCATGTAACACTGGTACAAATGTTGTGTGAAAGTCAGCGACAAAATTCGCAAAACAGTCGCCAGAAATTCGCATGCCAGTGAGATACTAGCTTTAAATATCTGATAGTTTTGTCTTATGTTATGCAATCAGTATTGAAATTTTTGAAACGAAAGAAAGAGTATGCAGGGTATATACAGCAGAAATTAAGGTGGAATATATTGATATACTCAACTATTACGTTGACTTGAGAAGACGCCCCCCCCCCCCTTATAAGTCTGCATGCGGCCACTTTAATTGACCAAAGCCAACATCTAGAAGAGAACAGTAGGGCTAGATCTATTGGTTAAACATTACCAATGTTAATATAGCGTATGGAAAACTTCTCAACCCCTCAAATTATTATTTAGCTGACAGAATGAGGGACTTCGATTTCAGACCATAGACTAGTCCCGGAAGGTCGAACAATGTTTGGTTGGTATATATGGAAGCTAATATGGCGGCGCCCATGGTCAACGGTCTTGTATTTATTAAATTTCAAAATAAAGAAGAGAGAATATTTCAGAGGATTGAAAAACATGAGAAAATGCATCAAAGAAACAAGAAAAAGTAAAAAAATCCCCCCCCCCCCATCATCGTTTTTCGATTAATCAAATGTATTATTATAAAGGACCAGGAAATATTTTCAACACTGTTGGTCATACCAGGGAGCCAGATTAACAGTCCCTGGTCATACATGGTCCGGCGAAACCATTCAGAACTATGATATCAGGGAAATGACATCAGACAAATTGATGTGTATCGAAGCATAAAGTCTATAGTCTCCGATCGAAGTCGGTCTATAATTGACATCTGCGCACGCAGAGCCAAGGGCGACAATGCGATTAACAGATTATACTTTATTTTTTGTTCTTCTGTCATTCCATTGACATTCTTTATATCGGACTGCACTGCACAAGTTTATGAGATGGGAATAGCTTGTACTCAGCGAAATCAATGCAATATTTAGCTGTCTGCTAGAAAGTTTTGTCTTATGTTATGCAATTCAATATTCTGAGGTGATGATCAGAAATTGATCAACTCAGTATCTGAAGAAAGAAAAGAAAGAAACAAGTCTATAATGAAACGAAACATTATCCTTGCGAGAGGGTGCTGCAGTATATAGAAAGAAGGAAAGAGAGGGCAATTTCATCATGCAGAGTGTTTCTTGTGCTAGAGGTCCCGCCGGTGGCGAGGAAAATTTGTTGGTCCGAACTTGCTTCCCTTCGTGTCATTTGCAGGAATGACATGATACAGTGCGCCGTCCTTCGGATCGAGACGTTAACTGGGGGCCCCCTGTGCAGGGACAGTCATCGCCTGTGCAGGTTAAAGATCCCTACACAGGTTCTATCCTCATGCATGTAGGCTCATCCTGCAAAACATACCGGAGTGTACAATGTACACCTCCCAAGAATAAATGAATAATCAGAAATTGATTGATGGGAGTAACAGGAATACAAAACAAAACAAAGAAAAATGATTATTACACAAACAAGACGCCACACTTGTCCGCTTTAATTGACCATAGCCAACATCTAAAACTGTAGCCAAAGGTCCTAACATTGTGCGGCCCGCAACATTGCGCATATGGCATGTCAACCAGATTTCAAACAGTATTGGACTATCAATGCTATTTTCTCATATGTTACACAAACAAGAGTGTACAAGATTAATTTAAAGTCAAAAATTATTTTCCTTCCTTTCTGATTGAATAATTTAGCAAAATTATGTGATTTTGTTTAATTTTGAAATACTGTGTGGTGACATTTTTGTGCCACCATACACAGCATGATTTTCTTTGAACTTTTTGTTTGTAATTTGTCACATGGGTGTCATGTGTATTGACAGAAATACAACTGCTATGGATATATTGCAGGTTGCTATGAATTATTCATTTGATTTAGCACTGCGCAATGTTAGGGGACAAATTGCCTCCATGTTTTTCAAGGGGGTACATTTGTTTAAGCCACAATATTTCTAAAGCTGATAGAAATTGCTAACATTTCATATCATGCTATTTTAATTGTTGTATCACTAAAATGTCTCATGGTAAGTGATGATAGTCAGTGTTTATATTTGACGTCAGATCTGGCATGAAATACCTTAGGTGCGCAATGTTACCGGACTGCACCGTATACAGATTTGGGATCGCACAAATCGGGTTTTGTTGGCAAGACTAAAGATTACGCTGGTCGTGATGCTCAGGTCGGGTGTCGCGCTAACGCGCGACCCCCTCTATCACGTTACCTATGACAAATCGTTTTGAGTGACAAGTCTGTTCAGTTATCAAATAAACACCTGAAAAAGTGCTCTGTCTGTGGCTTTTAAAGCTTCAAAAATGGCGGCGGTAAACAGCTGACTGACGACCTCTGTCAGTGGGCGGAGCATGCCAATGCGCAATTGCGCAGTCGAAAGATTAGTCCGCTTTTCTGGCGAGTTCATTCAAAAGATCATCTTTGATTGGACGATTGGGAGCATGCGCGAGGGTGTTTCCGCGGTCCGTGCGCGACGCAGTCTCGTGATCTATACCACACTTTGCACGCAATGGATAATGGGAATTTAGACATACGATGAGTGGGAAGAAAGCAAAGTACTCCGCATATATTTTCAATATGCCGCGACAGGGTTGCACCCAATTATACAGGGCGCGGCCATTTAATGAATCAGTCCGAGTCCTTCGGTTCTTTTCCTTATCCTTTTGACAGACACTTTCTTGGAGCCTAAGTACAACGTATAACGTGCAACCTAAAGGATGCACGTATTAACTTTACCCAGAAACGAACTGTCAGAATAAAGAAACAGTACACAGAGTTTTGTCAATAAAATTTATACCCTATGTAAATTCTCGGCAGCGAGAGAGAGAGATAGAGAGTTTCACCACAATAATATAATGAGGAATTACGGTAGTGTATACTGAGTGGTAGCTAACCAATGTTTATATTTGACACGGTTCTAAACAGGTGATGTGGTAGATAGGTTGGTGGACTAACCAAGGTGATCAGGTGTAGTTAACCAAGCCAGGAGGTGGGTGGGGTATGCCACCAAGGTTGTCTTGGTGGTGAAATAATACTATACCTCGCCAAACTGGTTTCTAACAGGTCGGTTGGACACAACTCGAGTCCTTGGTCGTTGGTGACTTGGTTATCTTGGTTGTTGGTTGCTTGGTTAGGAGAGCACAGGCTCTATGGGCGCATCTACACGAGAAACAGCCCTTTGGTTGTAATCTGCAGCGGTATTTATACCCAGGAGATACTGACGTCACAACCAATGTGACGTGTTAAAAAGAACTGTCCAATTTGGAGAATCACGGGAAAAGGCACGTGCCACGATCATGTGACCAATAGTCAACAAAATGGCGGACCGGGTTATCGGCGACCAGGAAGTAAAATATTTTAGAGTGTTTCTGGACGTATAACGCCGAAACTGATGAATTCTTTCAGGTAAACAAATGTTTTAAGGACATATGAATTATCGCCACTAAGATTAATAGAGGGTAAATACTGTTGAAGGAATAAAAAGGGTGAAACTCTCGTCTCGTGCTGAAAGTGAAAATGTAAACATGAGCAGACGAACTTGAAAACGGCAAGTGTGCTACAATACCTCCCCACTTAAGGAATTTGGTCCCACAAATAGGTAGGTATTATAGTGAAGCTTTAATAAACGGTATTAAGTTATACGTTTACTAAATTGTGAAACAGACTATAATGCAAAATGTTTGGTTGATCTAGTTCGTCTCAAAACCATAATGATTTATAAATTGAAAGTATTTCTGTGCAACAACTTGTATTACTTAAAGTAAACCTCAAAGAAATTCTTGGTTGACAATGTTATTATTCAATTAAACTTTATGAAAGATTATTATTTTCTTTTCGGATATCAGCCAAAGGTACACCCGAAATCTCAAGGTAAGTAAATATAGCTGTTTGAATGGTAATAAATCCTTACAGAATCTAGGTAAAAGGTAAAGCCTCAAATCTGGTAATTCAAAACAAAAACTTTGAATTAAACTGTGAAATGCATAACATTTTTACAAAAGACATCATAAGCTTACTTAAGCTTAAAGATGTGCAGTTCCAAAAGCAGACAATACCAGGAGTACTTTTAAGAAAAGTAATCACCTCACTCATCATTGATACTTTGATTCAGCTTAAGCTAAAATATCTGCACAAACTTAAAATCAGATACAAATGTAACATGTAGGCTAACATTTCAAAAATGTCATCAACATTGTCAGCAAACAACATCACATACAAAACAACAATATCAGGCATATCAATACACAATTCTGTCAATTATAGATGAAAATTGTTTTCAACCAAATAACGCCATCATATCATTACATAAGCAGACTTTATGGTAAGGCATCATAATTTAAGTTCAGTCAGGTATATGCAATTTGACATGCATTTACTATCATGACCACAATATCAGGCAATGCTTTCAGACTCTGACGAATTAATTTGCCTAACTTCTGTAGTGGTTCTTTTTGTTTTATGTCTTGGTGTTTGGATTTTTTTTGTGCTGTTGGCGCCTTATGTATGTTTTCATATTTTTAATTAAGTTAAGGTAACTGAGTGGCCACCTATTGGGAAAATAGCTGCTCATTCGGCTTACGATATGTTTCATGGTATAAGTGCCTGATTGTTAGTTTGGTTTTTTCTCACCTCGTTTTTTGGAGTGGGAATCTCTTTCTGATTGCGCCTTTTCCTGATCTTTGCCTACTTGTACCTTTTTTATCAAGCTAACAATGAAACTTTGAACAGTTGAACGATAACATATTTACAGGTAAAACATCCAATTAGAATGAGGCTGAATCCCGTGAGGATTAGGCAACACCATTATGGAGTAACACAATCTAAATATTTCGGTACTGCATTAGAATCTGAATCTAGCCACAATGGAAGTCACCCATCCTACAGTACAGTGCTCAAGCCTGTGCATCACCCAAGTTAATTTCTCTGTCAAAATTATAATAACAATGTCAAGCTTCTTTTAGCTAATGTCAAGTTATATAACTTCCATAAACAAGTCATGATACTTTTCACGAACTTTCAAGTATTGAACATTTTAACTCATAATACTCAGGTCCTATCCTTTGGATTTCGAATAACACTTGAACAACATATTCACATGATTCACCTGATCATCAAACTAAACTACCTTTGACTAATATGAGCTAAATATGTGGAGTCAGTATTTGTCACAACCAGTGGTACGGCGAAGGCGTTCCCTAATTAGACTAACCAGGCCTTCCAAACAATAGAATCGAGCTTCATTTAGAAGTTCTAGTAGATAGCGCTTTTCATATGGCAACAGCTCAAGATCAAGCTGAGCACCATTCCTCAAGTACATTAGAATGATACGGAAGTGCGATGGATCCCGGTCAAACCTAAACATCCGGTTACTTGGGCGTAAAGGGCTCCCGTTAGCAAACATTAAGCCAAAAAGGGAACTGGGAACGATCCTGAGAGTGAGCTCGGATGTGACAAAAATCTGACCCCCTATATTTAGAATGACCTTACTTTCCTGAATTCTTTGTAAGAGATTAATGGTGGAATAGTAATGATTGATCTTGTCAGACAGGTCATTTCCTGGTACGTTTGGATTAGTTAGAATTGTATCTTCACTGTGATTACTCATTATGGCATCCTTGACGAGATGATAAAATTTACTCTCCTCGTGCTGAGCACTACTTCCGTTCACAGCCTGGGGCACTCTCATCGGTTGGTCAAACTGCACTCCCTCCTCCTCCGAAGCGGCACTGGTACTGGCTATCTCGTCACTCATGCAGGCCCGGAGCACCGCAACGGCCTGAGAGGTTTCATCTTGTTCAATGTTGTCATTAGTTTCAATATCTATGGTGATTGAGTCCTTAGGAGCTTCTTGAGCTACCTTGTCACTCTGTTTGATCTTAGGGCATTTTTCTTGGTTTGATTGATTCACTTCAATTTTCGGTTCTTGGTCTTTATTTGTTCTTTCTTTTGGAGATTTGCCCGATTTACCCACTTTGCTTGTTACAGTTTTTTCAGTATCTTTAGTTTTAAGTGGGGTGTCAGCTAGTGGATTTTGGCTTCTTGGCTAGCTTTGCTTTTCCAGTGGATTTTACGTCATGGAAAATGATAACAGCAGTACTGAAGTTTCAGGTCCCTGTAAATCTACTGTCCCTGGTTGAGCGCGATCTCGGGTTCGACGTCGAATCGGTCACACTGCCTGCCGTCTAGGCATTTTCTTTTATTTCGGCAACACACGTGCAAGCGCACGCGCGCGCGTTATGTTGTTGTTGTGTTTTGTTTTTGTTTTTTTTTACAAAACTTTGATGCGGTACTCATAAACGTGCACAGCAAGGTCGCGTATTAAAGGAACGTTTTTTTTCTTCTCAGTCTACAATTGCAAAATTCTCATGCGCATATAATATTATATAAACATGTACAATTAATTTGAACTATAAATGAACAAAATACTTGCTCTTTCTTTCAAAACTAAAATATGCATTAATTTCTATAATTTTATAAAGTTTTTAGTAAAACTAGTCACTTTAAATTGAAGCTGGCAAGTCCTTTTTTCAGCATTCAGTTTGCATATTAAGCTATTGGTTTCGGATAAGATGATGAAAAGTCAGTGTTGCATGGCCCTAACCACGCGACCAACAAAACAAGAGGAACGTAAGTATCATAACTAATTCACGTATAAAAATTGTATTGCATTGTCAATCAATGCATTCCCAAGCAAGTTCATATGATTAAAAAATATCACAAATACAAATAAGGCTTAGATCTAATGAAAAATAGTTTCAATCCCAAGTTTGTCAGAAACATGTAACCACATATTAAGTAAATAATTATTTTTGAACTTGACTGGTAATAGCCATTTCAACGTTTTTTGGCTAGTGACAGATGACTGGTAATGGCCATTTTAACGTTTTTTGGCTAGTGACAGTTGACTGGTAATAGCCATTTTATCGTTTTTTGGCTACTGACAGTTGACTGGTAATAGCCACTCCGATATGTTTTCTTAGTATAATTCAGTTAATTCATTTTTTTCCAACCTCGGTGTTTCGAGTGGGAATTTCTTTCTGACTGCGCCGTTTCCTGATCATTGCCTACTACTACCATTATACATAACAACGTTGGCGTTAAGAAGGAAATACGGGAGTGTTAAAAGGAAATAACGGTTGGTTTCAACCGTGAAAAACATGCCAGTATCAGAAGGAAAGGAACAACATATGCTATCTTCTAATTGGACACAGATTAAAAACCGTTAAATATTTTCGAAAACCTGCAAAAAAATAGGGAAACCTTAAACTTGAAAAACAAACAATATTTGTCAGTAAATAATTAGCGCTGCACTGAAAGTGAAAACAGTATACTGAGCCACAAAAATTAAGCATCGTCAACTAAAATTGCTTATAACTTTGCAATATATGTACATGGAGAAATGTTAGGGAACAACTGATTTTCGGAATGGAATAAAAAATGAAATGTTTTGACCTTACCTGAAAACAGGGGGAAAGAGGGGAAAACATAAACAAATGAGCCGCCCCATGGAAAAACCAACGATCTTCATAGGCGAAAACAAAGGCGCAGATCAGCTTCGCGGTAACCGCGAAGCTGATCAGCGCCTTTGTTTTCGCTACTCGGATAGTACAATTCCTCCTCTACTTAACTCCGAAATTTCAAGCTTCTAGCCAGCGTCTTTAGCTATACAGACCGGTTTGTGTCAGACCTGTTCGCAAACCACATTATTGGTTTTTCCACGAGGTGGCTCAAATATTGGTTTAGAGGTTTAAGCATAGGGACCGCAAAACTATCATTGACTTTGCCCACTGAGAAGGGAGACAACCATTCGATTCTCCACCACTGTGTTAAGACAATGAGTACATGGTAGTCAGAATTACTCCTGTAACTCTTTAACATTTGCACGCCTTAAATTAACCTTACCATACCATTAGAAAGGCTGTGTCCCCACGGCCCTGTTTTGGATCATGTAGCTTTATCATTTCTTTGCATGTATAAGGGGCCATAATCTTCAACTACCAAAACTGAAAAGAGAATATAATGTGAAATTATTTAGGTGTTCAATAACTTATTTCGACGTATATATATGCGCTTATCATTTCACGATGATGCTGCCGCTTGCGCTACGCCTAGGTGTTTATACGGAACTAATGATAAGGTGGAATGTAATGCCAATGATATTTAGTGCCTGTGATATCTGTTTTAATGCAGCTGTTAATTAATATGTTTACGGAACCGATTGTCAAGAATTAAAAGGTAAACATGGCATGTTTTCAATGAGTTTATATGAAAATATCCTATATATAATGATACTTGTGTCTTATTACGATAAGGTCAAATGGATCTGAACTTTTTTGATTTTGAAGATTATACTTGTAGCTAATTCTATGAATATGAATATCTACTGCTTATACTCCTTATAAGCTGAGGGTGGGGTTGTGGCCATGTAAAACTCGTTTAAGCCCTCCAGCAATTTTATATTACTGATCGTTCATTCAAAGGCGATACTTCTGTTTTTTTTTTTTTTTTTTTTTGTTTTTTTTTATGTTTTGGTGTTGAATTTTTGTGTTGTTTGCACCTTATGTGCGTTTTCATATTTTAGTTAGGTTTAGGCAACTGAGTGTCCGCCTATTGGGAAATATATGCTCACTTGGCTTACAAAATGTTTTCTTAGTACAGGTGTCTAATTGTCTATTTAGTTTTTTTCCCACTTCGGTTTTTGGAGTGGGAATTTCTTTCTGATTGCGCGTTTTTTCTGATTATTGCCTACTTGTACCCTTTTACATCCTTATAATGTTCACATAGTCCCCAGTAATCACACTCTGCTGTAGTGCATATGTGAAAACGGAAATTATTGTAAGAAAATGTGGTATAATTAGAATCCATCCCATTGGTCATTTTATCAATGATGAATACGCTTTTTTTACTCATGACTCATCGTTAGCTCATTGGTCAATTTATCAATGATGTATTTGTACTTTCCTTAATACAGTGATAATCTGATAACTCAGTGAGCACTATAAAGCGATAACTTTTCTTAAGCCCCGGTCACATGGCCAGATTTACTCACGTATGCAAATTTTGCGTATATGCAAATTTTGCACATTTGCAAATCTGGCCATGTGACCGAAAAGAAAAATTTGCATACGTGAGTATTTATTAATTTGCGCCATATAAATGTTAAAAAGGCATTAATGCAAACTGCAATTATTCCCAAAATGACTGAATAAAACAATACACCATATCTGACCTAATGAAAATAACAGTTCAGTAGAAAGCTATTGGAGGCCTAGGGGTTAAAGGAATCTCTTAACTGAACTTTAACTTTGCCCTGGATTCAAGGTGAAATTCCTATAACTTGAGCACCATACGTTACGGATATCAATGAATTAATCATCACAGACTGCTTACATAATAAGAGAGTAATATCCTTTACGGTTAAGGTAGTCTCCATGTGCTTCTGATGGACCTTCTGATCGGTATGTGGGTGCCACCACAGTTAGGAAATCCATATGTCTCATCATAGCCTTTGGTGACATCTTTTAAATCATTACCAGTTGGAAAAGTTACAAACTCCTGCAAACAACTAAAGCTTCACAGATCCTGTGAATGCCCTTGTGCCACACCAAATAAATTTCAGTTGTTCTGTACTCAGTTGGAGTGGCGAGCCAGTAGATCGTGCGTGAGTGCTACTTGTTTTTGCACATCTATTTCATCCCGTACAGTATTTTCCATTGGAGAAAGATCAGGTTCAAGAACCCTGCACACCTTATTGAAGGTTTGCCTAGTCATTCTGAAGTTTTCCACCTATTGCTTATCTGCACTATCATATCATACCAATCACTAGATCTTTCTTTTCGCCATTCCTGCTTTTCATGTCCTAACCCCATAGCAAACCCCAGTCCAAGGCAGTATGGCAACATTTTACGTCGCTTAAACCTGAACAGTCCATTCATTTTAACTACTTTTACTGATATAAATTTTATCCGATATCTATATTTAGATAGTAGAGGAATTGTACTATCCGTGTAGCGAAAACAAAGGTGCTGATCAGCTTCGCAGTTACTGCGAACCTGATCTGCGCCTTTGTTTTTGCTTATGCAGATTGTTGGTTTTCCCATGCGGCGGCTCATACATAATAAGTTGTCTGTCCGGAGTTTTTATACACGGTCACCCTGCTCTTGTTTTCCATTTAGGTAAACAGAACAAATCTAAATTTTATTATTGTTCCTACAATATGAGCCTTAAATCTGGGATTCCGACCAGGTCCGACATATCTCGGCCTGTACAATCATCGAATACCGTTTAAAGCGTGAAATTTAAGATTCAAGTAGAAGAGGACACTATCGCAGTAGCGAAAATAAAGACGCAGTTACTGCACATCTGATCTGCGTCTTTGTTTTGTATATGCAAATTGTTGGTTTTATGATGCAGTTGCTCATATGATTTTGAGTCTTGTGGAGTCAAACGCCCGGACATTGGTTTAACATGTCTTTGGTTTAAGATAGCGATTTAATGAAGCAAGTTTACACGCAGAATCCCATGAGCCGCGACGCGAGAAAACCGGTCTTCGGGGTTTCCGACCAGGTCCGACACAAACCGGCCTGTAAAAGCTCAGAAAAGAGCTAGAAGCTTGAAATTTCGGATTTAAGTAGAAGAGGAATTGTACTATCTGAGTAGCGAAAACAAAGGCGCTGATCAGCTTCGCGGTTACCGCGAAGCTGATCTGCGCCTTTGTTTTCGCATAGGCAAAAATCCGGTTTTGTCACGATGCGGCTCCCATGTAAGATTGATTGAACCACGTCATGAGGAAACCGACATTTTGCATATGCGAAAAACACAGGCACATTCATATTCAGATTCGCAGTAACTGCGAAGCTGATCAACGTATTTGTTTTTGCGAAACGGATAACACAATTCCTCAACTTTCTAAATCAAAACTGTCCTCCCTCTAATAATCTTATGGGCTTGTACAGCTCGGTTTGTGTTGGACCTGTTCGGAAACCACATTGTTGTTTTTCTCATGACGCGGTTCAATCATTGACGTCGACGTCATACCTCCACAAACCCAGAATCGTACAAAACATCATAGTAAAGACCCACAATCACTCCTATTGTCCGATAAAATTATTCTCCGTGGAAAAAAAAGTTATGTCAGTAACTTCGACCTGCTCTAAACCTATACTGAGTTCCGTAGCCAATGCAACTTAATTTTTTCATCTCATCTTTTAAATTTGACAACTATCTGAAAATCGTTCTGCCCGATCAGCATCAAAATGACTCGAAAATCTTTGTGTTTTATCAAATACAAAGTTTTAGTGCGCATGCGCGTGAACATGCCTCAGGGTAAAGATATGCATTTTCCGTGCCTAGTGCGCTCAGGCTTGAATTTTTTCGAAATAATGCACACAGTTAAAATCTTTAAAGGTCGTCCGATGAGTGTATGGCAAGTTCAATGTTGTAACCTACGGCTCAACGCCAGAAAACGCCGTTGATTTTGAGTACCCCAAAATTGCTTGTTTTTAGGCGTACAACGTCACTTGGTCAAGCGGTCGACATAACTGCAGATGCCAACCATATGCTTTATTTTTGTTGGCAACCAAGCCTTATCAAATAAAGTACATTGCAGTTATGAGAAATTTGTTTTTCATTGTTTCGAGTAGAGTGGTTTGCACACTTTAGCAAGGAATTCGTCAAATTCGCTGATTTCCTTCATTTTTCAAACTGACCCCTTTGTCAGTTATTACGCAATTGTATGCAAACGAAAAACGTTTGGCAATTGATATTCACATGTCGTCTTTGAAAATGGTTGCGCTACATATATGCGGAGACTGAAACCACAAAAAGTTAGTCAAATCTTTCATGCTTTATGACGAGTTGCGTTGGCTGTGGAACCTCGTATATTTTAAACTGCTGTCTGTTTTGCCTTCGTTTCTTGCCAAATTTGATGCAGAATTGAAAAAGATAGTGCCTTTTAAGAAAATCAATTATCTCCAAAGAGACAGCAGCAAACCAGGGGACCAATTGTCCTGAGAAAGCTCACCTGAGATTTGGTCTTTGAAAAATGACATCTGGCTAATGGTTATTTCGGTCATGCTAAAACTGTACAAGTAGGCAATGATCAGGAAAATGCACAATCAGAAAGAAATTCCCACTCCAAAAACCGAGGTGGGAAAAACTAAATTGACAATTTGGTACGTATACTTAGAAAACGACCTTGACTACTCGCTAAACTTCATTAACTCATAGGCTGACTGTAACTAAGAATTTTATGTCACAGACCACAAAACTTTCCCCCAAAATCTAATGTTTACATTTTATTTCCATTGAAAAGCATGTGTAAACAAATTTGATCGGCTGTAAGATAATAGGCCAAGATTAGTCAAGGGTCATGATGTTTACGGTTTATGATAAGCTACTGTCCCTGATACATAATAACAATTTTCTTTGAAAAAAAAATGTAAAGTAGGCAACGATCAGGAAAAGGCGTAATCAGAAGGAAATTCCCACTCCAAAATCCGAGGTGGGAAAAACTAAATTGACAACTAGGTACTTGTACAGAGATAACATATCGTAAGCCTAGTGAGCAGCTATTTCCCGAAAGGCGGCCACACAGTTACCCGAACTTAAATGAAAATATGAAAACGTAGATAAGGTTCAAACAGCACAAACATTCAACACCAAAACATAAAACAAATGGGACCACAACAGAAGTATCGCCTTGGAACGATCAGTAATATAAAATTACTGGGGCGCATAAACCAGTGTTACAGGCGCCTAAGCACAACCTCATCTTCTGCAGTGGTTCACAACATTTAGTTAGTTGTTTGGTCCTCGTGGTGAATCTCTAAATAGTCAATGAATCATCAAGGACAAACAAATAAATCATGATAACCACCCTCGGTTCATTGGTTCAGGAGAAGAAGCTTTTGAAGGGATTTACCATATATAGGCACGTCGGCGGTCTTCTTTATGTGACCTGAATTCTTTATTTACACAGGAAAACATGTCCGTGTAATGTATACCACCTTGAACCCCACTTTTATCTTGTAAAACTGGGGTATGAAGGGGTATACCTATTTTTCTTATTTTTGCTCCAAAACATAGATTGTGGGTACTCGTTAGTCGAGACCGAGGCGGTTCTAACGTGTACCCACAATCTGTGTTTTGAGCAAAAATAAGAAAAATATCAATTCTTACAATTTAAGAAAAATCTATATTTAACATGGGCGTGTTTTCGTAATGCACTTACATTCCACCCTCCAAATGAAGCTCCACATATACTTTGACTTTGATTTACCAATTGGTTTCTAAGAGAATTAAGTTTTAATTCTAGCATGTAAATGGCTTTGGTCAAAGCTTGAAAACGAAGACTCACATAACTTTATCAATTTAATAACTTGTCTGTATCTTCCCAGCTACAAAAGTTTCTAAAAATTCTAATGTATATCATTTTTCACTATTGAAAGGCCTATCTGACAAATAAAATTGTTCAATGTCAATCCAAGGCCATGATTTATATCAATTATTGTGGGCCAGAGTCCCTGTTGCTACATGCCAAGTTTCGTTGGAAGTCTGTCTTCTGGTTCTGGAGAAGAAGAGTCTAAGTACCCGAAATTGTGCAATATGGCCCATACTTCCTCTCTTTGAACGTTTTCACTGCAATTGAGAACGCAGTTGAGATGAAAAATTCGAGTTTTCTCCTACAGCGTTTCGTCTATCGACTGATAGGTACAGTAAATGCAGAAATTGAACATATATTGAAAGAAAGTAACAGAAGAAATCCCGGTTATTTCGTTTTCGCAAACACTTCAATGTTGTGTTGGAAGCACTATAGGGATCAACCATGGTTTTCAGTGTTCAAACATTCGATGGATCACGAGAAAGGTGTTTGAAACACCTTTCGAGTGATCCAGCGAATGTTTGAACACTGAAACAAACAATGGTTGATCGCTATTCTTGCATTTTCACTCTAATCCACTTAAAATCTCATGAAAATAACATTAACAACGTAAAAACTCACCGAAACCGCGGAGCTTCTTCAACGTCGGCCATTTTGTTTCTACAAAACACATGACATCACGTCGCATTGACCAATGACGTCGGCCAAACCCATGTTCAAACGGCACGTGAATTTCATGATTTGAACATGGGTTTTGCTGTTTGAACACGGCTTTCGACCAATCGAAAACGGCTTCAAACAGCTATGCGCATAGACATCTATGCAAGAATATATGTTCATGGTGCGGAAGTGTTTGCGGAAACGAAATATAATACTTTCATTCAATAAACGTTCAATTTCTGCATGGACTGTGCCTATCTATCAGTCAATAGAGTAATTGGTATAGGAGAAAACTCGTTTGTTTGTTGTTGTTGTTGTTTTCACCTCAACTTCGGGCAGAATTGTTCTGTACGTCACCGATCATTTACCGATTTGTATGTAAACAATACCACGTGTTTATCAGCTTTGATTATGCTTCATATAGATCTATAATATTTTTCATTGGCTGCTGGGGCCCATATTATTCTCATATAGATTATATCATTTCTTTCGGTCTAGAATTTGTAGGCTACGTCTAGAGTCATGTTCTAAACAATGTGTAACGAACGGCCGAGCCAAGCCACAGCAAACCCCGTCGGTGGAAAAGCATGCTTATCCACCAAGGGTGGTTTACTGCGCTATATACCCAACACTTACTCGATTCACAAAGTCTCGAGTTTGAAATTTGCATATTTCCAAGGGAGGCTATCCCGTCACATTACTTCCCCCTCCGAGAAGACTCGTCCCGAGTCTTGGCCTGGGGACTACATGGGTAAGGCAACCCCGGTCTGGCAGTTGTCATTATCCCACCGCTGCCACCAAATGTAACGAACAGCCGAGCCAAGCCACAGCAAACCCCGTCGGTGGAAAAGCATGCTCATCCACCAAGGGTGGTTTACTGCGCTATATACCCAACACTTACTCGATTCACAAAGTCTCGAGTTTGAACTTTGCATATTTCCAAGGGAGGCTATCCCGTCACAAATGTTTTAATTATTTGACCCGGTTTAGGCATGTGTCTTTGATTTAGACTTCCCTTGTGTAAAGTTTTGAAATTGCAGTACAGTGTGCGTCACCGATCATTTATCGGTTTGTATGTATACAATACTACGTGATTGTCACGAAGCAGGAACCTGAGGAAAAGCATTTACAGGAGCGGAGCTGGAGAAAAGGGACATTCGTTTTTCATTTTGGGAACAGGGATCCGATCGAGCCTTTACTGGTAGGGCCTTACACGGCTCAGGGATCCTGATGATCAGGGGCACTCACTGAAATAAGCCATACAATTCTTCACTTCTTTTTACACAATTTACAATAGTTTTCCGTAATAATATAGATCTACAATTTTGAGGCGAGACCCTGAAATAACGGAGAAATTTTTCACACAAGGACCTTCGATCGCCGCTCGCAGTTACGACGACGGAGTAATCGAACACAACCATGTGACGGCATACTCAAGTGACGTCATGTTAGCTATTAATGGCAGAGGAGATATTCTTGACTAAGTGTCTTCGTTTTATCCGTTTATTTAGGACAAGCTTTGTCGGCGACTTGTGTGTCAACACGATATTTCGAATGTCTCAACGTGAATAACTGACTGTTACTAGCCGCTACCGCGAATTCCGGTTCCGCTTGACGAAATATTTTCTATCAATGTACAGAAGAACAGAATAGAACAGAACATTTATACCACCTTCCTGCAATAAGAGCGACGCTATCGCGTCGACGCTATTAAGTTTGGATAACTGAGTGATCATCTTTGGGGAAATAGCTGCTCTTCGGTTTACTTTTAAATGTCCTCTTCATGTAATTTTGAATGTTTCTTAACTTGGGTTTTCGGATGACACATTGGTTTTGATTGTACTGGTTTCTGATCGTTGCTTAACATTACTAGGGAACAGAAGTGGTTCACGAATTTATTTATAGAACCAGAGGACCAATGTCCCTGTAAACGCTCACCTGAGACCTGATACATGTATATATATTTGTTTGACTCTAGAGTGGTAATTGCTTAAATATAACCCCAGGCCAGAGTCAGAATAACCCCTGGAGTCAATGTCTTTTTCAAATCATAAAAATTCACTCAATTTGCCAATTTGCTGCAAGATTTGCCTTTCAAATGACATGTTAACAATTTTCCCCATTCAAATGCATGAGCAACCTAAGTTGACCTTGCCGTAAAAAAGGTCAAGGTCATCTCAGGGTCATGATTTATACAAATTTTGTACACCTCCATTCCTTGATGCTTCATGCCAAGTTTGAAAATCATAGGCCTTCTGGTTCTGGAGAAGATTTTTTAAAGTTTTTTATAGCCATAGCGGCCATCTTGGTCATGTGACCTTGACCATTTATACAAACTTTCATTCCCTCTTCCTAAAGATGCTCCACATGAAGTTTGGCTTTGACTGACCAAGCGGTTTCAGAGAAGAAGATGTTTGAATATTATGGTCATTATAGATGTATATAGCCCCAGGGCAGGGGCAGCCAAACCCTGGGCCCAAAATATTTTCATAAACATAAATATTCATTCCTAGCAAGTTTTCTGCCATTAAATGACATTTTCCTATTTTTCCCATTCAAATGCATGGGCGACCTAAGTTGACCTTGCCGTAAAAACGGTCAAGGTCATCCCAGGGTCATGATTTATACAAACTTTGTAGAGTTCCATTACCTGATGCTTTATGCCAAGTTTCAGTATCATAGGCCTTCTGGTTCTGGAGAAGATTTTTAAAGGTTTTTGCTATTTATAGCCATGGCGGCCATCTTGGTCATGTGACCTTGACTATTTATACAAACTCATTCCCTCTTCCTAAGGATGCTCCACATAATGTTTGGCTTTGATTGGCCAAGCGGTTTCAGGGGAGAAGATTATCATTATTATGGAAATATACATGGATATAGCCCCGGGGCAGGGGCAGACAACCCCACAGGGGCTAAAATTTTTCCATTAACATAAATCTGTCCATTTGCCTATTCCCAGTAAGTTTTACCCATTAAATAGCATTTTACCATTTTTTCCCATTCAAATGCATGGGCGACCTAAGTTGACCTTGCCGTAAAATAGGTCAAGGTCATCCTAGGGTCATGATTTATATAAACTATGATGGGCCCACGTCCCCGATGCTACATACCAATTTTCGTGGAAATCGGCCCACCGGTTCTGGAGATTTTTAAAGGCTTGTGCTATTTATAGCCATGGCGGCCATTTTGGTCATGTGACATGGACCATTTATATAAACTTTCGTTCCCCCTTCCTAAGGATGCTCCACATGAAGTTTGGCTTTGATTGGCCAAACGGTTTCAGAGGAGAAGATCTTTGAAATTGTGAACGACGGACGGACGCCGGAGCATGGGCATACTATAAGCTCACCTGTGAGCCTTCGGCTCAGGTGAGCTAACCAGAGGACCAGTGGTCCTATAAACGCTCACCTGAGATCTGGGATATGTGACTTAAGTTGACCTTGCCATAAAAAGTGTCAAGGTCATCCCAGGGTCATGATTTATATAAGTTTTATAAAGCTCTATTGCCTGACTCTTCATGCCAAGTTTCAAAATTATAGGCCTTCTGGTTCTGGAGAAGATGATTTTTAAAGGTTTTTGCTATTTATAGCCATGGCAGCCATCTTGGTCATGTGGCCTTGACCATTTATACAAATTTTCATTCCCTCTTCCTAACGATGCTCCACATAAAGTTTGGCTTTAATTGGCATAGCGGTTTCAGAGAAGCAGATGTTTGAATATTATGGTCATATACATGTATATAGCCCCAGGGCAGGGGCAGACAACCTCCTGGGGTCATTTTTTCCATAAACATAAATTTTCTGTCCATTTGCATACTCCCAGCAAGTTGCCCTCATTTAATTACATTTTACTATTTCTTCCCATTCGAATGCGTTTGCGACCTAAGTTGACCTTGCAGTAAAATAGGTCAAGGTCATCCTAGGGTCATGCTTTATATAAATTTTGTAGAGCTCCATTGCCTGCTGCGTCATGTCAAGTTTCAAAATCATAGGCCTTCTGGTTCTAGAGAAGATGATTTTAAAGGATTTTGATATTTATAGCCATGGTGGCCATCTTGGTCATGTGACCTTGACCATTTATACTAACTTTCATTCCCTCTTTCTAAGGATGCTCCAAATAAAGTTTGGCTTTGATTGGCATAGCAGTTTCAGAGAAGAAGATGTTTGAATATAATGGTCATATACATGTATTTAGCCCCGGGGCAGGGGCAGACAACCCCCTGGGAACAAAATATTTTCTTAAACATAAAGTTTCTGTCTATTTGCTCATTCCTTGCAAGTTTTCTGCCATTAAATGACATTTTCCTATTTTTCCTATTCAAATGCATGGGTGACCTAAGTTGACCTTGCCGTAAAAAGGTCAAGGTCATCCCAGGGTCATGATTTATATTAACTTGGTAGACCTCCAGTCGCTGATGCTTCACACCAAGTTTTAAAATCATTGGCCTTCTGGTTCCGGATAAGATGATTTTTAAATGTTTTTTTCTATTTATAGCCATGGCAGCCATCTTGGTCATGTAACCTTGACCATTTATATAAACTTTCTTTCCCCCTTCCCAAGGATGCTCCATATGAAGTTTGGCTTTGATTGGCCAAGCGGTTTCAGGGGAGAAGATGTTTCATTATTATGGAAATATACATGTATATAGCCCCGGGGCAGGGGCAGACAACCCCCCAGGGGCTAAAATTTTCCATTAACATTAATCTTCTGTCCATTTGCCTATTCCCAGTGTTTTACCCATTAAATAGCATTTTACCATTTTTCCCATTCAAATGCATTGGCGACCTAAGTTGACCTTGCCGTAAAATATGTCAAGGTCATCCTAGGGTCATGAATTATATAAACTATGATTGGCCCGCGTCATCGATGCTACATACCAAGTTTCGTGGAAATCGGCCTACTGGTTCTTGAGATTTTTAAAGGTTTTTGCTATTTATAGCCATGGCGGCCATCTTGGTCATGTGACCTGGACCATTTATATAAACTTTCGTTCCCCCTTCGGCTCAGGTGAGCTAACCAGAGGACCAATGGTCCTATAAACGCTCACCTGAGATCTGGGATATGTGACTTAAGTTGCCCTTGCCATAAAAAGGGTCAAGGTCATCCCAGGGTCATGATTTATATAAACTTTATAAAGCTCTATTGCCTGACTCTTCATGCCAAGTTTCAAAATCATAGGCCTTCTGGTTCTGGAGAAGATGATTTTTAAAGGATTTTGCTATTTATAGCCATGACAGCCATCTTGGTCATGTGCCCTTGACCATTTATACAAATTTTCATTCCCTCTTCCTAACGATGCTCCACATAAAGTTTGGTTTTAATTGGCATAGCGGTTTCAGAGAAGTAAATGTCTGAATATTATGGTCATATACCAGCAAGTTTCCCTCATGTAATTACATTTTACTATTTTTTTCCCATTCGAATGCGTTCGCGACCTAAGTTGACCTTGCCGTAAAATAGGTCAAGGTCATCCTAGGGTAATGATTTATATAAACTTTGTAGAGCTCCATTGCCTGCTGCGTCATGTCAAGTTTCAAAATCATAGGCCTTCTTGTTCTAGAGAAGATGATTTTAAAGGTTTTTGCGATTTATAGCCATGGCGGCCATCTTGGTCATGTGACCTGGACCATTTATATAAACTTTCGTTCCCCCTTCCTAAGGAATACTCCACATGAAGTTTGACTTTGTTTGGCCGAGCGGTTTCAGAGGAGAAGATCTTTGAAATTGTGAACGACGGACGGACGGACGGACGACGGACGGACGCCGGAGCATGGATATACTATAAGTTCACCTGTGAGCCTTCGGCTCAGGTGAGCTAAAAACGCGTCACAAGAGAACAGTTTTTGCGATTGAGGAAGCAAAGTCGACGATTAACGATCATTATTTTTCCTCCAATTTGATCAGTGTCTTTGGTTTATATTATATAGGCACTGTACAGTCTCTCTTCCTCTTTTAAAAACACAAAGTTTCAATTGTCTAGTCATCAATCAATGTACATTGTGGTTCATGTCTGAATTGTTTTTTTCCCGAGGACTATCCCTGTATGGAATAGTTTTCCCCCTTCAGTGGTCTCATCACAGACGGCTCTCATTTAGATCATGGGTTCAGAGGTGCCTCTGTTTAGCTTCTTGTAAATTGTTTTAATGGCCCATTCCGAATGTTAAATTCAAAATTTAGCTCCCACCCAACATCTGAGATGATGATCAGAAATTGATCGACTCAGTTTATGAAGATAGATAGTAGGAATACAGGGGTTCTTTTCTATTGGGCAACACATATATCACTGAAAACAGTCATCAGACAACGAAAGATCATTTATTCTCTATCTTTCAGCATAACGTTATAACAAGAAGCAATTTAAAAGTTGTTAACAAACTGATAATGTTTGGATAAAAGGTGTGCACAAACAGCTTTCCGTTTTATTAATCTCAGCCTTGAGAAAAATAAAGAAAATAATGACCTTGACATTGATATTTGCATACTATTCCGTCTGGATAGATTCTGATTAATTACTGACTGGTTCACTATTTACTTTGTAATCAACTATGTGGCATCAAGATTGAATTGAAACGGATATAAAAGTCAAATTATTCCTAATCTTTTTTTTTTTTTTTTTTTTTCAATAACTTAAAATATGTGCACTTAGATCTTCCAATTTAAAAAGAGACTTGCAACTCATACAACACTAAAACAACGAATGATCATTTATTCTCTGTCATTCAGCATTCAAATGAGAAGCAATGTAATAATTTATAACAAATTAATGGTTTGCCACAGTTAGCTTGTAATTTTATTCACCATTACGAAAACTTGCCCATGCAATCATACAAAGACTTTTTTCGGCTGTAAAAAATAAAGTTCTTTCATTTGAAAAGCTTTGTTGAGCTTAATATTTTGAGTAAAAACATTGATTGCGGATACACTACAAGTTAGAAAAGCCTCGGGGTGGCGGTTCTAACGAGCAACCACAGTATATGTTTTGAAGCGGATAGTACAATTCCCCTTCTACCTACAACTGAACTATTTTTAGACTAAAGCTTATTTCGGTTAACTATTACCTTAGGTAACTTACTTCACGAGCGTTTTGGATAGACCACGTATTGATTAAACCGAACAAACATCAATCAACCGACCAATCAATCATTCACTCACTCACCCACTCAATCAATCAATCAATCAATCAATCAATCATACTTTTTTTCTTTTCTTTCTTTTTTTTTTTTTTTTTTTTTTTTTTTTTTCCCAAATATTTTCCAAGTATTGGTCTATTGTTTCATCCATTACTACTTATCATAATTATTATGACTTTATTTCAAGAACATTTTACATGAATGACAGCCTGAAGTAAAACAAAGTTTTGAGCTGCGTCATGAGAAACCCGGATTTTCGCCTTTGCGAAAACAAAATTACAGATCAGCTGTGCAGTTACTGCGCCTTGGTTTTCATTACATAGATTGTACAATTCCTCTTCTATTTACAACTGAAATTTTAAGCTTCTAGCTTTCTTTTATGATTGCACTGACCGGTCGGTGTTTGACCTGATCGGAAACCCCGAAGACCGTTTTTCTCGCTTCGCGGCTCAAAGTGGAAAATTAGAAAAGTATACCCAAGGATTGCTAAAAACATGCTGACCACATACTGACTAGTAAGCACTTTCAAAAAATCTTATAGCATTTTCTACATTTTTTAATTAATTTTCATTGTTATATTGTATAACATAGTACTTAGATGGTATGTTTAAAAGTCAATGCCAGAATAGGGCAGAATTGTCAGGACGTTGACCTTTTCAATCCAGGACGCAGTTTCTTCATTATATTTCAGTCTTCAATCGTTACCTCCGACAAAGTTAATTAATGCGACAAATCTAGAACAAAGAATCGGCCTAAATGTTTATTTTGGTGATATTTGGTCCGGGTTCTTGCCCCTATTCTTGAAAGTTATCTTTTGTTAAAACTTAAGTGTCTACTATTAAATTGTCTGTCTCAGTTCAAATGTCTAGCCCGTTGTTACAAGTCTTAGTGGTGCCCCTTTTTCATAACAACGCAGTTGCAAGCCACCCGTACATAGACAGATCCCCAGCCAAGTTTCCCATCTTTGATGACCCTAGCATGTACCATGTGACGAATGGTTGCGCATGTCGACTCGAAGAACAGAGGGTTGACACCACGGCAGCTGTTGTGATCTTCAGCGCAGTACGTCTCCACTATGCTCTGTCGTTTCGCATGTTTACCATCACCCATATACGGAGCAATCTGGACCATCTCACCAAACTCATCCATGGCTTTGTAGAGGGCGTTTTTCACGACTGAGCATGCTCTTTTGCCATCAAAGATAATTCTATCAATTCGTTGTTTCTGTTCCTCATGGCGTATCGCACGATGATGCCATTTCCCGCCATGTCCATGGTTGTGTTCCAAAGGGAGATGTGTGGTCGTTGTTGCAGAGGTGGTCTTTTTTGCAGATGTGGTCGTTGTAGAAGAGGTGATCGTTCCTGTAGAGGTGGTCGTTGTAGCAGAAGTGGTCGTTGTAGCAGGGGCTGTGTTCGTTGTACCATTGTCAGAAGTAGAATCCGCCTTTCCAGTGTCGTTCTGCTGGCCATTTTCATCTTTTAGTTGTTGTTGTTTTTGGGCTTCGTGATGGCTGTCTCCAGACTGCATGTAAAATCTGTGTATAACCGCTGTAGTCACGCCTAAGGCTATTAGGCTGACGCTGAGAATTGCTGCGATCGTCTTCACATTCATTTTGCCTCTATAAAGATAAAAATGAGCCGCTGCATGAGAAAACCAACAATTTGTGGTTCCGACCAGGTCCGACAAAAACCGGCCTGTACAGTCACAGAAAATGGATAGAGGCTGGAAATTTTGGATTTAAAAAGCAGTGTTATTGTACTATCCGTAAAGCGAAAACAAAGCCGATGATCAGCTTCGCAGTTACTGCGAAGCTGATCTGTGCCTTTGATTTCGCCTATTCAGATTGTTGGTTTTCCCATGCAGTGGCTCAAATAAAGGAAAGGGAAAAATTATTTGGCCTAAGTAATTTAAAGATTAATGTAGCTTTATCCAGGAGTCTATATGAATGTGAAGAGTTTTCTAGTGTCCACTGTAGTCTCTTATCAGGCATGTGCTTATGACAATAAATACATGATAATATAGCTCTAACAACAAACATCAAGCAGCTAATAGACAGGCTTGGAGCAAATTTATTGCTGAAGGGTCTGGTGATCTGTTAATCAAATTAAATAGAAAGGGCCCTACAATGATGTAAGTAAGTAAGTAAGTAATGGTTTATTTAAGTGTCACATATCAAATACAGATACATATACAAATACAACAAAATATACATTTGATACCCAGCCTGTTAGGCTTACGAGACACTATAATTTGGCATTTTGCCTGTCATAATGATGATGATAATAACTTTAAATAACACGAAGGCAAGTCTAAAATATGACATTTACGTTAATTGTCCATGGTATTTACACTATGTACAGAGTTTGTGAATTCTCCGTACATCGAGCCGACTGCGAGCGGGCTACCCAACCCTACTCCAGTGGAGGGGGAGGTACGATTTATCCAGGCTCCAGATCAGTCAGTTGTGTTGGGAGAAGGGTGAATACGTTCTATTCATACAGTGAAGTATGTATTTATTGTCCAGTGGTGAAGACTGAACAGTTAGGAATGACAAACTGCTCTTGTTATGATAAGTATACGCATCGTGGTAAAGGTAAAGGCGAGCTTAAATTCGGGGTGGAGCGACGAGACCCTTCGAGAAAGAGGTGTTTATATACAGGAGTAATGGAGAGAATGGGAGAATAAAAATTCACTTTTGAAGTGGCATTTATAATTAAAACAAATATTTTTCTGCTCATGAATGATAGCGATAAAAGGCCACGCATGATTAACCATAAATGAAAAATAAACTTAATTTAATTTAGATATTATTGTTTACACTGCAACTGGTTAAAACCATGTCTCATTGTTGTTCAGTATATGGCATCAAAACATCTTAATTTGTAGAACAGTATTTAAACATCAGAGTTACAAAAATGAATGCAAAAGCGGTAAACAAAAGTTAAAAAATAAGATTTACATACCTGCAAAATGAAGCTGCTTTCTCCTGTTGCAGATGCTGCTCAATTTTGAGATTTGGAGTCCGTTTCCTTCACGGTCAGAATTCCTTGCTGAATATGAAATGTTGACTGAGTGGTACCATATTTATACCTGAAAACCTGTAGTAACCACGTGGGCTGGGGAGGCCAATCAGAATGAAATAAAATTTTAAGGCGGGAATACCATTCTCTTTGGAGTCAATATAAATGTGGACTCTCATTCCAAAAGGTGATGAAAGACCATGTGCATCACTAAATCATAAAATAAAACTTAATTCAAGACTTTCAAAACAAATAGTTCAGAATATTGATGGTATTCAGTTGTGGACGACACAGTTCAGTCAAACTCTGGCATTTGAATTTCCATGAGCGCCAGTGTACATTTTTGAATGCAAACTACAAATATTATTTTGACATTACTGCCTAAGAATAACAAGGCGTGGCTAGAAAACGGTTTGCAAAATGTGCAAATTATACTTTGCTGCCATTGGTTGGTTGAAATTCTGCTAATTTCTTGGATATTAGCAGACATTCCATCACGAAAACATGTCCGTGTAATGTATACCCCCTTAAACCCCACATTTATATAGCAAAAAAGGTGTTTGCAGGGGTATACTTATTTTTTATTATTTTTGCTCCAAAACATAGATTGTGGGTACTCGTTAGAACCGCCTCGCCGAGGCGGTTCTAACGTGTACCCACAATCTATGTTTTGAGCAAAAATCAGAAAATAATCAAAAATAATCTACTTAAAGTTTTCAATTTTTACAACTTAACAAAAGTCTGTATATTACATGGGTGTGTTTTCGTAATTTGAAACTGAAACAAGCCTTCAAGTCACCTGGATCATCAGGAGTCTACCTGGGTAAAGCTTCCAACCGTCAAGGAACATGAAAAGCAGTTCAACAACTCCCATACAAAGCCTATTCCTGCCGAGGTCTATAAGGTCTATAAGGCTAGAGAGATACCAATTTCAGAGAAACCGACAGAGCTGTTTCACTATTCGAGTATGTAAAGGTTATTCCACAAGAATTTAACGATAC